>JAWWEX010000324.1:0-19763 GCA_035583215.1 Arremon brunneinucha
ATTGAAGTAAATTAATCTACAAACAAAAATAAGACCTACTAAAAATATGGGTTGAAAAGTACGAAGAAGTACATTAAACAATTTATCCAGATCATTAACAATCTTGCAAGATTGTGAGTAGAAAACTGAATTACAGACTCACAATACATTCTCTCTCTCAACTCGAACCCTGGATATATCACCAGAGCAGAACATATTGAATTTAGAGCTAATCTGATATAAGTTGTGCTGTCCCTCTCGAAACAAAGAATTCTATGACATTTGAAAATGGCTGTTAGTCACGCACCGTGCATTTTTCAGTCGCATCTATTTGAAATTGGTGTTATTACATGTACTTGAGGAGATCTTTGCCTGGTTTGGTTTGTTATTTTTTCTTTACAGCGGATTCTATAGCATAAAGCATACATTTATGAATCTGAATGTCAGTGTGCTGCTATTTTCACAGGAAAACTGCCATTACAAAAAAACACCAAAAACCCAGCACATGTCCTTATGTCGTTTACCTTCATACCTCATTCCCCTGGCGCACTGTCCACAGCCACCCTTCTATTTGGCCAAGGGGCAAATCATCGCCCATTGACCGTTCCTGTTCCATCAGAAATCTCAGTAGATGACAAGGCACCTGTGTCTACTGGGCAGAAGTGGTTGGTGAGGACAAACCCATTATGCGATGCAACCTAATGTGTGAAGCAGACCATGTCCACGTGGAAGGGTTGCTTGACACAGGGGCGGATGTGACAATCATACCTGAAAGGTTGTGGCTGTCACTTTGGGGTTTGCAACCCATGGCTGGAAAAATCCAAGGTGTAGGAGGAGTCACATTGGCAAAGATATCAAAAAACGTTGTGCAAATTAAAGGACCCGATGGAAAATTGGCCAGTGTCCGTCCATTTGTCACTGATTACAAAGTTCCCTTGTGGGGGAGAAACTGCCATGTCCCAGTGGGAGGTCAAATTGGTCATCTCTTAGACACCCCAGGATTTTCAGAAGCAGCCACTGTGGAGTGCCCTGCTCACAAGTTAACATGGCTGGATGATATACCAGTCTGGGTAAATCAGTGGCCACTCAGTAAGGAGAAGCTGAAGGCACTTGAGGAGCTTGTCGAGGAGCTAAATTGGCTAAAGGACGCATTGAAGAGACAACTAGCCCTTGGAATTCCCCAGTCTTTGTAATAAAAAAGCCAGGGAAGGACAAGTGATGGCTCCTCCATGATTTAAGAGAAATAAACAAGGTAATTGACGACATGGGGTCACTCCAACCAGGGATGCCTTCCCCAACGATGCTTCCCCAAAATTGGCAATTGGCTGCCCTGAGCACCAAGGACCGTTTCTTCCGTATTCCCCTACACCCGGAAGATGCGCCATGGTTTGCCTTCTCAGTTCCAACCATCAATCAGAAGCCCCAATGAAGTGCTACCACTGGAGAGTATTGCCTCAAGGCCTTAAATGCTGTCTTTCCATCTGCCAGTGGCTTCATTGCTCTCCCTAGCGCATGCCCAGAAAAAGGAGGCAATCATCCTACACTACATGGATGATGTGCTTGTGTGTGCCCCTGATGACATAATACTCCAAGACACGCTTGACCTAGTGGTTAAAGTTTTAACATCTGCTGGATTCCAACTGCAGGAAGACAAGGTTCAGAGAATGCCACCTTGGAAATACCTGTGCTTGGAGATCACTGTGTGGACCGTTGTGCCACAGAAATTGGAAATCAAGAGAGACCCCAAAACCCTAGCAGGTCTCCATTCCCTGTGTGGATCTTTGAACTGGGTCAGGCCTTGGCTAGGTCTCTCCAACAAGGACCTAGCTCCTCTTCTCAATTTATTGAAAGGGGAGAGAGAGCTAGCTTCTCCCAGGGAACTGACCCCAGATGCAAAAACCACCATCCAAAAAGTGCAGAAGGCTTTGGCCAAGAGGCAGGCTCATCATTATCAGCCCGAGCTGCCTTTCAAATTCATTGTTTTGGAAAAGTTACCACACTTACACAGGTTGATATTCCAGTGGATCACAGGGCAGAAGGATTCACTCTTAATCATAGAGTGGGTTTTCCTCTCCCATCAGCGATCCAAAGCCATCACACGGCCACGGGAGCTGATAGCTCAGCTGATCCAGAAGGCCAGGGTAGGATTGTGTGAGCTGGCTGGTTGTGGCTTTCAGTGTATTGACCTCCCGGTCAAACTTTCTAAGGACGGAAGGAACTCTCCGGAGAGGCTGACCAAAGAGACGTTAAGAGCACCTGCTCCGGAGCAATGCCAGTCTCCAGCTATCTCTGGACAGCTACAGTGGACAGGTATCAGTCCATGCCCCATCACACAAGCTGTTTAACGAGGAATTCCACCTCATTGCTCCTGAGAAAAGAAGTCGGAGGTTACACAAGGCGCTTACAATGTTCACTGATGGCATCCCACAAGTCGGTGATGACTTGGAGAAATCATCAGACTCAGCATTGGGAAGCTGATGTTGAGTTTGTAGAGGGGTCGCCCCAAGTCGCCGAACAGCCTGCAGTAGTGAGACCTTTGAGAAGTTCTCGCAGCCAATTAATATGGTTACCAATTCAGCCTACGTGGCAGGAGTAGTGTCCAGGGCAGAGCAGGCAGTTCTCAAAGACGTCAAGAACGAGCATCTCTTCAGGTTGCTCTCAAAACTAAGTTATTTAGTTTTGCAGCGGGAGCATCCATTCTATGTCATGCACGTGAGGTCACATACTGATTTGCCAGGCGAGATCGCAGAAGGTAATCGCAAGGCAGACTCCCTTGCCGCCCCAGCAGAAATGGCACGCCTTCCAGACGTCTTCCAACAAGCAAAGCTAAGTCATCAGCAATACCATCAAAATCTGCCAGGTCTGATCCATCAGTTCCAACTAACACGGAGTCAGGCTCAAGCCATTGTGGCCACCTGTCCCAGTTGCCAGCTCCAGGTCGTGCCATCAGTGAGTGTTGGGGTTAACCCCCGAGGCCTTGGGAGCTGCGAAGTGTGGCAGACAGACATCAAGCACATTCCCAGTTTTGGTCGCCTGAAATATGTGCATGTCAGCATAGACACATACTCAGGTGCGGTTTATGCTTCTGCCCATGCAGGGGAAAGGGCTGTGCATGCCAAACAACACCTGGTTCAAGCCTTTTCAGTGTTGGAGATTTCCTCGGGAGATTAAGACCGACAATGGCCCAGCGTATGCCTCCAAGGAGTTCCTCGAGTTTGTCCAGCAGTGGGGGTGGAGCATAAGACCGGCATTCCCCACTCCCTCACAGGTCAAGCTGTGATCGGGCATGCCCACCATACGCTCAAACAAGTCCTGGCTAGGCAGGGCACTTCAGCAGCGTGGGTGGCACCCCAACAAAAGCTTTGCAAAGCCCTATTTACCATCAACTTTTTGAATTGCTCATTTGAAAACGAAAGTCCTCCAGTAGTACAGCATTTCCACAGTAACAATCGGTTTAAGTTGTCACAGCGTCCATCAGTTCTCATTGAGGACCCAGAAATTGGAATTTGATCATCTCTGATTAGGTTCCCTTCCAACCCTAATCATTGTAGGATCTTAATTGCAACTAAGGAGCTATGGTTGTAGGAAAAATCTTTCCTTTTGTTAATGTCATAGTAAACTTCTGAAAGTGTCATCAAATAGCAAAGGAGGAAAAAATCTCAAATTGCTTTTTAATTAGGCTGTGTACTACAGCATCATCACCCATTTCCAGCATTAAACATGAGAGACCATGGGTTTAATGTATCTTATAATTCTGTTTCAATGGCAAACACTGACAAATGCCCTAATCTCTGTCCTCAGGTCAGATAGAGATGTTGTCTCCATTGCCATGCACTCAGTTTCATCAGTCCAGGATCTTACCCACAGCCTTGAACGGGACCTTGGCTTCGATCCCTGTCCTAGGAAACAACAGAAACAGGCAGAAAGGAGAGACCTGAAAGGACATATCAAGTGTATGATAGGACAGCAGCTGTTAGCACTTCACCTCAGATTATAAAATACAGCCCCATGCCCTTCTTTTCACCCAGGTAGACTACACAAAACTTCAGATCTTTCTTGAAAGTATGAAGTGTCCTGTCCATTCACCTATAGACAGGGCCCCATGTTGGGAGAAACCAATGCCCACAAGTACCTTACATGGTAAATACTTCCTTTATGTCCCAGAAAAGCAAAGCTTTTGACAAAAAGAATGACAACTATCCATTTAAAAATAACTCACTTTGCCTTTTTCAGCAGTTGATTTCAGGAAACTGAAATTTGTCTGAAAAGTTAAAAGAACTTTTTTTCAAAGCTCACTTTCTTTTGTTACACTATTTTTCCTAGCAGATATTACCTGTTTCTTCTACCGCTGTGCATAAAGCACAGATCTTTGTACTCTGGCAAGGTTTTCCAATACAGCAAACAAGATACACATGTAGGAGAAAAAGAGCAAGAGCACAGACTTATGAAAAACATTACTAAAAAAAGTTCATGGGCATATGCCAAGAACAGAGAAGACAAATACTATAAAAACATCAATGCAAGTAATGATATTCAAGGCAACTACTAGGTGGGTTTGATGAAGTGGAGACACGCATCAGGAAGGAGGAGGAGAATGAACACCCCTTGGAGCTCAAGCTTATCTGCAACAGTTCGTGAAACAGCAAGAAATAAGATAAGAAAAACTTATTGGAAATAATTCTGCTGAACAGAATGCAGCTAATGAAGTAGCTGAAGAACAACAATATGTACAATGTGAAATTAAAGGAGTACAAAAAAGAATGTTAAATAAATTGCACACCAATGGGGAAGGAAGAAACTCAAAAAAAGTTGCAGGTCATAGGTTGTAATGAAAGCCATAACAAAAGGTTCATAAGAAACATAATATTCTCCTGTAATGAATATTATTACACTCCTCAAGATATGAAACAGGCAGTGATGAACTAAACTAACTCAGGCAGACAGCGATGGTATAGGGTGATTGTTTGATTTGCAAATTTGCATCATATATATGAGCAATAAAAAAGTGCAGTAGATAAGATCCTTCAATATCACCCAACTTAGGCTTGCCTTAGTTTGGGAACTTAGGGATGTGTCATGAAAGAGATGAAGAACACTGCCCCACTTGGTTTTAACAGATGGTGATACATACATTTGGTTACATCTTGCGATTGTAACTTATGACATTGAATTAGAAAATAACTCATCACACAGGCATCTCCCTAAAAAACACTTTTTCTAGGCTTTATATGGCCTATTTCCAACCCTAGTATTTATGCTCAATACATTTTGGCACTTCTGCTTGAAATATCAGGTAAAACTAAGACAAAGCCCAAGTATTTTTTAATATTGCATTAAGCATTCCAAACCAAGACAGTAATAGTCTTACCACAGACTTACACATCTTGTGCCAGGTAGAGCATTTAGCTTGTGTAAAATAAAGTAATGAGCACCATAAGAATACACTCTAAACATTTATTCACCTAATTTTTTGTGCTCATAAGTATCCGTATGAGATTCCTGACTGTTTAGCTTAAGCTATTACTACCATCAAACATACTAACCCACCTTAGTGAGAGATATTGGTGTTTCCTTATTATTATTTCTCCTCTACCCTACCTTTCTGTTTTGTACTGGCTTGGACCAAAGTTCTTGGATACCATGAGAAAACATCATATTTAGAAGCTGTCTCTTCTTCCTGCCTTCTCATATGCCTCCTCTTCCTTAAGCGCATGAAGCAGCAAATAGATTAAAATCATTTGCAGTACTAACAAATAATAGTACTAACAAATAAGATTTGCAAATCCTTCAATGAAAAACACCAAACCTCAGAAAGGGTAGGTTTTGACTCAGTGATGTGTTGAAAGAGACACACTCTCCCCTCCTAATCTCTTAACCATTTCACCTAAAATTTGGATAATTACGAGATATGATGATGTAAACAAAATGCTCACCCTGTCCACAGATACTTACCAGGGTGACATGTTTCCAGCTATCTCAGGACAGCTTTGATCTCGAGTTAACAGTACCCTCCAGCACTGGAGGCTACACATTAACAGAATCTATATCATATTCAAAATAATGAGTAATTATTGCTTGTTGCCTAGTTTTATAACAAAGTTTAATCATTAGTCATTGATTTAATACTGATCAGTACCTTAATGGAATCCTCTAATTTTTCAATACCCCTTTAGAAAATTTTCCGTAAATGTATTCTTTGTATGTTGTGACAACATCCAAAGATGATGGGTAAGTTCAAGCAGATGTGCAAAAGACTGAGCTAAGCATACAAAGTTTGGGCCATTGGAGAAATGATTGAAAGCTTCCCAAGCCTCATATTTTCTACTTCCTGAAAGTTTTTGTGGCTTATGTCTTCTAGCACCAAGTAAACCCCAGAAATTCTGGGAGAGAAATATAAAAGACTCGACTTGGCATGATATTAATAGCATAAATCTTGAAAGACCTACATCCTGCTCTTGAAAAGAGAATCCTGTAGATCATAAGTAAAAGAATTATGTGCAATGTGGTAGTCCTGTTTGGTGATAAAAGCAAACTCTGTAAGTTTGCTGACTTGCGTTACAAGAGCTTAAAAAGACAATTACTTCAGTGGTCAGAGAATTAGTACCAGCAGAGTACTTCAAATACTCTATATTTTTGGCTGAAATAGTAGCTGAATTTAAAGGAAACTGTAAACAGCACAAAACCTCTTATTGCTCCCCATTCCTTTGTGATGAGGATCCTGCTGGGAGGTAGTATTCCCTGTCCTGAAGGTACGCCACAGCTACTAAAATAACTAACCCAAAGACAAGGGCTTGATTTTTTGGGCTTATTTTCTGAATTCATATTCTCTTTTGAAAGAGAATATGAATTCATTAACAACTTCTAAAACAGCTGGAGCCATTCCCAAAATAATAAAAGAACAAAACAAAGCAAGACAACCAAACTACTTGAATGAAACTGACAAGTACAGAGGCAAATGTGAAGCAAGATATAAAACCTCGGACTATTATGATGGGAAGAAGGAAATGAATCCAAGTCAATTGTGTGCCCCACTTTTGGTTCTTGGTTAGCTTAGACATACCTTCTGAAAAAATATATAAAACATCCAGAGTCCATGATGAAAATAACTAGAATGTCACAAAAAATTTACAAAGAAGTATAAAAGAGAGAAGTGGGTTTAGCTCTGGACTGGGAAATGTACACCATTTATAACATAAAAGTATCAAGGAATCAAGTCAGTTGCTCTGAAGGAAGAAGGAAAAAGTAACAAAAAACATACCTCCCTAAGAAGAAATACACTGTTGAAAAGTTGAGACAACCCATTTAGAGTTGCTACAAGTACAGGTATATTGATATAAAGCTTGATGATACTTAATTTTACAAGTCACTATAAAATTACTCAAAAAGTTATTTAATTCAGCAGAGGACCAGGAATTACCATGAACAGGAAGATTTGCATTTACAACTTCTGGAAGAAAAAGACCAAGTCAACTGTTAGCAGCCTGAGGTTAAAAATATACACATGTGAGTCAAGGGGTCAGCTGGAAATATATTTAGGATCATTGAAAACTGTAGACGAGCTGAGGGGCCAGGTGCGAATATAATTGGGCTAGTAGAAGATTGCATATTTTAGTTAAGATTTTAAAATTAGTTAAGAAACTAAGCTAGTAATATAGGTGGCAAGAATCAAGTACCTTAGTTAAAGAGTAACAAATACATTAGGAAAGAGAAGCTAGGAGTGACAGGGATAGATGCAGCAATTGTGAAGGAACAGAGATCATAGAAATACCTTGCCTTAAGAATAATCAAACAGTTAGGAGAGGCTTGGACTGTGACCAGCAGATCAAAAAGTCCTGTCAGCTGGCCATGGGTGAAGAGTTCACCATGAGGAAGACAGTTTTCTTCCTCCCATACACCCACTCCCTTATTTCAAAATCACACCAACCCAGTTAAGAGAGTACAATTGCGCAGCCTTAATGGATATTCAACTGATTATAATATGAAGTGGACAGGTAATGATTATATGTTATGTGTCCTTAGAAACTGCTTGGATATGTAAAACCTTCTCTCTATAAACAGAGAGCAAGAGTCTGTCACTCTTTGCACTTGTATTTGGAAATGATTCCACATGTGTCCAGTGCACAGCAATAAACACCCTTCTTTTCAACTTTAATTAGTTGAAGAGTCATGTGTCAGTGCATCACATGAACATGCAATTTTACATCAAAATCCATGTGAAACATCTAGTAGAGGCAGGGGACAGTACAGTGAAGCTGAACAAGTTAGTGTTCATCCTTACATTTGTCAGACATCGATTCTAGCATGGTGAAAATGACACTGAATGCAAATTAAAGGTGACTAAGGGATAATTTCTAAGCTCACCTTTCTCTGTATTAAGGCTTTGTCAAAGTAAGATTAGTAGACATCATCAAAATGTTTAAATTTTCTCCAAGGATAGAAAGACCTCTAAGCCAGGCACTTATGAGCTAAGATGAAGGAAGCAGCAAAGCGCTTCCTAAGTCTCTCTTTCAAGAGAGTGACGTTAATAAGTTCTCAAAAGTGAAGCAAGACACGGAAAAAGATAATAAAAAGATAATAAACACTAGATAAGTAAGCATGACCTCTGTTCCTGAATCGAGATCAAGAAGGAATAAAAATAGTGGGACCTGTTTTCCCTTTCTGCAGGAGCAACACCAACATATTCCTTGTAGATGTCAAGCTCCTTGTCTCAGTTTGGAGACAAATTCTAGGAGAAAAACACTTTACAATAAGTGTTTTTCTCTAAAGAGAGAGGGCTTCAATAACTCCACTTTCTTCTGTCAATGAGAGAAATAAATGCCAGGGATGAAAGTGAAAAAAAAAAAACTTGTTTATTAAACAGTTTATTAAAAGTGTTTTTTAACAAAGCAAGATATCCACAAAGCACAGGAAAAAGAAAGAAAATTTAACCTTCCACCCTGTGGATGTCCTGGGGGGCATCCCCTAACTTAGAGAGAGATAAGAAACTTCCCTCAAAAAGCTGTTAAGACCCCATTGGCTCCTTCCCCCATTCCTGTCTGTTTGTATGTCCCTGAGACATTCCCTCCCTATTCCCTTATTTACCCTCATCTTGGTACTGCCCTGAGACCAGGTTTACTCCTGGCGGGTCCCTAGGGAGAGAGAAACCTGGACCATCTGTGTGTGTGTGCCTTGGACCTGAACATCTTAGTGCACGGCTGAATAAAACATCTGTGGTACTATGCAAAAACCCTTTTTATTTCCCTACCCTGGGCTTTACTAGCAACTATTCAGGCTGCAACAGCACCCCACCTCGACCTCATTGTGTGGCCGAGGGGCATAGAGTTCACGAAGCGGCTGGGAACCTGCTGGATTTCAGGCATGGATCTTCTTGCAGCCAGCAAAGTTGGTGCAAGGGAGTTTAATGTCCCTTCTTTCGCTGGCTTGGTCTTTGCGGAGTTCAGAGCTGCCAAAGCCGCCCCTCAGGCTCCCCAGACCGAGGAGAAAAAGAAACCAAAAAAAAACCCAACAAAAATACTGCTGAAAAAATTTGCTGCTGAAAAGCCTCCAGGCCAGGGGAAGGAAAAAAAAAACCCTAAAATCCAACCAAACAAAAAAAGCTCCAGAAACTTCTTGCTGAAGTTGACGAAAATTAATCTAGCAGAAAGGGCAGCAAAGCAACAATCCATTCAGAAAGTTAAAATGTTCTACCTGGACTAAGATGTATGACAAGAGCACAGTAAAGGCAGTCATCAAGGAGGGAGACTTTAATGATCAAAACTGACTGTCAAGAAAAGCAAAGGGCATTTATGCAAAACCAAGAAAAGATAATGGAATTTGTCCTAACTCAGAGCTGGATGGGTGATCAAGCAAAGAGGCCAAAAGACCCTAGACAACTGTGCCCAGAGAGGGGAATCTACCAGGGAAGAAGAATGATGAGAGGTGGAGGAGGACAGTTGACTACACTGAAGTGTCTTTATTCCAAAAGTCCTGTACATTACGGACAGGCAAAATACACCAACTGAAAGGGACTGAGGCCTGATGTATGGAGCGCATGTCGATTGTGAAAACAAAAATCAGACAAACCAAAGTGGGAATTAACTTTTTGTCTAGTGACCTGAATTTCTGTCCCTGATACAAAACAGGTTGAAGGTTTCATCTGGTCAATAATCTTAGCCCCAAAGATACAAACTGAAGGGAAAGAAATGAATGAAGGACATTAATGAAAACCACAGCTAAGTAGCAGTAGCAGTTATGTTGCAAAGTCCTTACAGTAAAGCAAGCTGTCTATTTGAACTCTCAGAGTGTGGCAATACAACAGTAACAGGCAACAGACCACAAAAATTTCCATGGGAACTATGAAATACAATTATGTAGATGGAGTGAGAGGATATATAGAAATCTTTAGCTCAGGAGAAATTTTGAAAATCTATCCAAGGCATCACAAGTAATGCATATACGGCTTTTCATCACTTAAAAAAATCATCAATTGAAAGAAAAAAGTGTGAGAAACGGTTTTGAAGTGACAGATAATTTGAACAATCTAGCAACTGCAAAGATAGGTAAAGAGAAGAATGAGAAATTCTTCAAAATCAAAACCACTGAAATTTAGTGACTGGTGAAATAAGCATTGGAGGTTTGAGTATATCAAGATCAGAATTAGACACTAAAGAGTTAATAATAGAAAAGCTAATTCTGAAGACTCAAAATATAATTCCTGCCTGTGTGGTTTCATTTTGATTGTTAAATTCTCTCTCCTTACCAGGAATAAAATATTTGCACAGGATTGGTGGACTACACATTACTTAGTAAACAGCCTACTGATAGCTACAGTAAAGAAACTTCTAAGGAAATGGTAGGATAAGAAGGCAGTTGTATCATTTGAAATGCCCCCGTGGAAGTACAGACAATGCAATACTGAGGAAGATTTTCTATTCTAATGTCTGTTTCAGAATATCAAAGCCAAAAATCATACTGCCCCCTGCTTAGATCCAGTAGCTAGGCTAGCTAAGAAAAAGATGAATTTCCCACCGATGCTATGTTTGAGGAAATTGCTCATTGTATGTTCCCTTGGGCTAGATGCCAAAAGGAAATTCAAGATCTATTGGCCAACTCAGCTGCTATGCAGTAACAGCATCTGAAAAACAGCTCATGATCTTTGCCATGTTAGGGCAACCTCTCTGCAAGTAAAAGCTAATAGAATTTGAATTGAAAGGCATGTTGATAGAGTTTATAATGTCTGGGACAAACTCTCAGCTACTGGGACAGATTTAAAAGCCGGGATAGAGTACTTGCCGAGGACTGGGACCCAAACAAATGGCAATTTCCTGACCATGGATTTCAGTTGGGCAAGAGGGGAGAGGAGATGGAAAAAGAAGCAACATTTGTGGGTTTTGTTTGGTTTTGGTTTTCCATAAATGTAGTCTCTTAAAAACACTCCAAGATAATATATGACTGGACAACCTGTACATTGCTCTAAACAAAAATACCACTTTAAATCAGCACAGGCACAGCAAACCACTAAAAACTTATTTCACATCATTAAAGTCCTCTCTGAGGCAACGCTTTCTCAGTCACACAGATATTCAGGGAGATACCAGTCCTTTGAGATGCCAAACACTGCCCCAATCCTGAATAACATTCAGTGACCCATTCGCATGTCATAGTCTCAATGATGAAGACAGAGCACACCACTACATCCACAGCTGAGCCCATTTTTGTCTATTATCTACCTCTCTTGATCCTTCCATCACTGCACCATTGGGGGCACACACTTCTTGTGTTGCTTCTCAGTATGCCTGTGAAGACCAGGAGAGCTCCTCTGGAGAAAAGGGAAATGTTCCACACATGTACTTAAGCTACCTTAGACTCAGCAAGACTTATATTCCTTTGAATCTTGAAGTCATTTGAATATCACCTTCAAACATCTATTTGGTCAGTGCCTACAAGCAAGTGTAACTTTCAGCAATAGCCCCCAATTGCTTGTAGTGTATCTAAAACACACTTTCAAGGTTCTATTTATTATGACACAGAAGCCTAGCAAGTACATACTCAATGAAACTGTGGAAATTCAAGGGTTGAACATTTAAGGATAGATAGATAGATAGATAGATAGATAGATAGATAGATAGATAGATAGATAGATAGATAGATATAGAGATATATCCAGTCTATCATTCTCTCATCTAGGGACTCACGATACTGCATTGTTTCCCACAACAAAGTATATAAAAATGTCGAGAGAATGTGGGCTTTTTATAGATTACCTTCTCCTATTTTTGCTACCATATTAAATGCATTGCTCTGCACTGTCATATAGACACACTTGTGTGGGGGAACACACCCACTTAATTGATAGCAGGATGGAGAAGCACGAGCTCTTTTTTTTACATGCAAGAAGAGTACCATCTACATGAGCTGGTAAAAATGGTGGGGCAGTGTTCTTTATCTTCTCCACAACTCAGCCCTGATAGCTCCCTCCAGGGAAGCAGCAGCCACCTTGAGGGGCCCAAATCCACTAAAAGGCCATCAAGGTCTGTTAGAGGGATTCACAGAATTACATCATCCCATTGTGAGATGCCCCACCCTGGGGGAGGAACCAGACATCCCTACCTGTGTATAATGTGAAGCTTAGGACACCAGAGCAGCCCTACCGTTGGATTCCCAGAGCACAAAATTTCGATAACCACTACTGGATCTCCAGAGAAGGACCATACCTTTTTCTACAGGATCATCACTTGGACAGAACAACACTCATCATACCAACGAGACTGTAGCTACCATTTAATCGGACTGCTGCCATCAACCTGACCAACAGGGTGTCAGGTCGTATTGTGACTTTGTCAGTTTAAACTGGTGTTTCTGTGCTATTGACTTTACTGTAATTTTCCTATTAAATTGTAGTTCTCATTTGGAATGTTTCAGAAGATATTTGTGTGGAGTTAAATCCTCCCAACGATTTGCCTTCAAACCAGAACAGAAAGGCACAGAACAGGGCAATGGTCAGAAGTCTAGAAGACAAGACTGGGAGAGTATACAATGATTGTGCAGTCTAAAGAGGAATTGTCTGGAAAAAAATGGGATGGAAAAGCATTCAAAACAAAACAAAACAAAACAAAATGAAACAAAACAAAATTGCCACAAGGAGAGGAAGAATCAAATTGAGAACTTAGTAACTCTTCCTCAGGCCTCTGGCTGTGTTTGTGCTGGAGGTAGGCTGCAGTGTTAGACAACAAGAACATTTTTCGCAATCCTATATGTTCTCCACACCCATAGTAAGCAAAGACAAAATGGTGAGGCTTAAATCTACACCAATGAAAAATCAGGTTACCTCTAAAGAAAAGCAGAACCAAAGGTCTCTCTATCAAAAAGGACAATTATTCTTCTAACTGAATGTTCTAAGGAAAGGCAGGATTTCTATCTAAGGAAATTTTTTCAAAAAAACCCCTCTTGTCAGGACATGTCACAAATGCTGCCTTTACAGAGAAAAACAGACTGGATGACTATCAGGGCTTTTCTCATCTTATGATACAAGGATTTAATCTTGAAAGGTTGTCTGCCCACCATCCTTCCTGCATAAAAGGTCTCTGGATTGGTTTGAGAGATCTGAGCTAACTAGAAAACATCTGATTGGAGCATACCTATCATGCCAAGTATTATTTTTGTAAGGTAATAACTAAAAAAAGAGGTAAGGAAGATCCTACCTACCCAAGGCTGCTACTGGGTCAGTTACTGATCACTAATAAACATATATCTGCCAACACACCATGAACCTTCTTTTCAGGTTGAAAATATCTTTGCAAACTGGTTGCTAGGAGCTCTACTTCTTGACATTTACATGCCCGAGCGAAAACCTGCTGTTTAGCAAAACATCATGATAAATGTGTCAGGGGGTTGACACTGGCTAGAAACCAGGTACCCATGAGAAAAATTATTCACTCATTCTCCTTTGCTATAGTTGGGCAGAGGAGGGGGAAAGAACAATTTAAAGGCTTGTGGGGTGAGATAATTGTTAGGAGAAAAAACTCCAAAGGCAAAACACGATCAAAACTTAAAAGATATGAAGAAAAATTTATAGACAGAATTTAAAGAAGTAGCATTTTGAGAACTAAAATAAACCTTTAGAATACCTTCCCCCCCCCCCCCCCCCAGATGTTCTTTCCTTCTCACTGGACAGCACAGGGAGATAAAACGTGGAGTTTTTAGTCAGTTTGTCACTTCCAAAAATTTTTCTTCAGTTTGCTTAGGGAGAGGAGTCTCTTTTGCTATGCCATGGGGTCTTTCTCACAGGAGACAGTTCTCTGTGAACTTTTCTAATGTGGTTAAATATTCATGAGTAGCAGTTCCACCCAACCTGCTGCAATGTGAGTCCCTCTCACGGGCGAAGCAGTCTTCCCACAACTCTTTTTTTGTGGGCCATTTGGTTCATGGAGGGTAGTTTTTAAGGATTAGGTGGTTTAGTATAAACGCAAGGATCCTCTTCGTCTGTCTCTAGAAGCAAGGGTTCTCTGTCTGTTCAAGTCTCTCACCAGATCACAGCTTCTCAGCATCCACACATTCCAACACAACCACCTTTTTCTCACGGGCTGCAGTTGAATTTTGTGTCCCCTCCCCATTCACTTCATGAATTATAGGGAAATAGTTTGTTGAATTATAGTCTCCACCATGGCTTGCAGAAGTACCTCAACTCAGATGCATGGAGCACCTCCTCCTCCCCCTGCCTCTATTGCACTGACCTTAGTTATTGCCATGTTGTTCTTTTCACGTGTCTTCACCTTTCCCTTTTCTCTGATTCAAGAGAGAATTGGTGTCTCTAAGTTTGTTTGTTTACAAGTTCTATCAATTAAAAAGTTTTTGTAGAGTTCTGGAAGGCTGAAAGGTTGATCCTGTCTGTGCTCCACATCACAGAATTGTTTGCCATGCCTCTCACTGCTGAGTATGTGGTCCCCGCTGGCACCATGCGAGCCACGGCATGGCCCCAGCGGCTGTGCTAGGAAGGCCCCCTGGACACGCTGGGAAGGAGCCCAGTGGCCCCCTCACCACCCTTTGGAGGGCAGGAAGAAAGAGGATTCCCGTGTTTTTTTCCTTTCTTAAACATGTTATCATAGAGACATTACATGGACGGGCTTAGCAGCTGGCCTGCAGGCCAAACAACTGAGTTAGCAGAAGAAATTGATAAAATGCAAGTTTATCCATAGCAAGGAAGAAAAGCAAGACCGTTAGCATGGAAACCGATAAAATAGACACATAAGGGATACTTGCAGTTAGAGGATACGTGCCTTAGTGAGCAGCATACATGCCTTAATAATAATTTGTTCTAAACTCTTGCCAATTAATTATTGACATTAATTGCCTTGTACCAATAAAATACAATAAGCTGTTTCTTTGTCCAGTGAATATAATGAGCTGCTTTGATGAAACAAATGATTTAAGATCACACTTTGTTAGGGGTACCTGAGAACAACTTGTAATAAAGAAGAAGCCATTGTTGTCACTGGACGAGTGTATGTGTATGTTGTGTGTCCATCTCTAGAGTGACAATGTTACCAGCTTTTCTAATTGGCTTAGCAGTGTGCCTATTCTCAGAGCCAGACAGCAATTGGTTTTGCCAGGCACAAAGGAAGCTTTTAGCAGCTCCTCACAGAAAATCACTTTTGTGGCTGGCTTCTTTGGTCCTCATCAAAAATTAAGTCATGCAAAACCAACACAAAATGTCATTTTAAGCATTGTCTGCTGCAGTTCTAATTAGCTTGTAAGCAAAGCATGAGCATCATATTAGATCTCAGATGGAAGTCCTGTTCTGCAACAGCCAAATACAGGTTGTCTCAAAATTGTGGGGACTGGTGAAGCCACTTGAAATCAAGTTAAAAAAAATAATTAAAAAATATGTATTTTACTGACAGCAATATCTCTATTTAAAATCTCAAGAAAAACAGATTGCTTTGTAGGAATATTCCTATTAATTCATTACGTCTCAATAATGCAAGCTAGAAAGACTATGAACAAGTTCCTGCAATCCATTACTAGACATTAGCCTGACCTCAAAAAAAGAAGAAATCTATGTTTGACCTCCGATTCTGGCAGATTAGTAGCTGAATTAGTAGCTTTTTTTCCACGTGTTGATTTTTTAGGTGTTAGAGGAGAAAAATACTACTGCTGTCTACTTGAGTTGTTGCAGGGACTGTTCATTGCCTTTGAAAATGTATGGGGGGAGTGCTGTGTCAGCAGGAGCAAGTGAGTAAGCAACCAGTAGGAAGTGGCTTTCAGAGACAGAGTCCTATGGGTTTGCTGGACCAAGAAAATGTTTTCCTCAACAGCTCTTTAGATCAGCTTTGACTGTATAAAATCATCATTTGCAGAGTATGTCTGGGACTTGCTGCCATCAGGGATGGCAGCAGCTTGGACACTCTGCAAAGAGCATTCCCTACAATACTACTCCAGGGAGGACCTGGATGGAGAGCAGGTAGTCCACATCCCATGAAGTCCTGCTGAGGCGCAAGAAGCTGTGAGAAAGGAAAATTGAAAAGCTAGTCCTTATTTCATCCCTGCTGCTATTATACAGATCAATCAATAGAGAACAGAGCCTTTCAAATTTTAAACAAAGTCAAAGTGATAGTGATCAAAAGCCTTTTCTGGCCTGGCTGCTCAGTGAGAAGGGGAAGGTTTTGAGCAGCGCATCTCACAGGAGCTATACATCATCTTCACAAGACAGCCTCCTAGTGGCAGGAAAAGAATGACGAGCAATAGTGTGTTAACGAGTTTTGGGCACTTCACGCATCCATGGCTTCTGCAGTAGGAGTGTGAGAACAGCACATATGGGCAGAGCTTGCAACCATCAGTCATTACTTGAGATAGAGTATAAGAGAGAAGAAAAGCTCTTAGATGATCTGTCTCCTGGGACAGTGAAGTGACTCCAGGCCATCCATTTGAAGACTGATGAACTAGCAAAATCTGTTGAATAATGCATTCAACTCTAGTTTGGCTTGACTTCAATAATAAAAAATCTTCTGCATCACTGAGTGTATGAAACTACCCATTAGCTGATCAGATCTGAATTTAGCAACACTGGAGAAACTCATCATGTGGGCCAGACTTGTCATGGTACATCAGTTAATGAAGCTGGAAAGCCCTACTTACTAAAATGTATGAATCTATGTCTAGCTCCAGTATTGAATAGAGTTTAAGCATAGAAAACTGGTTCTGTGTGAACTTTGAGCTTGTGTTAAAATGGAAGGAAAAAAAATTATTATGTCAATTAGAGGTTATGGTAGTTGTAATCGACATAAAGCTGATCTAAATATGAAAGCACATATAAAAAGCTGCTCACTTGCCACTGCAGGTTCTAAAGGATCCACTGGGGATATCTTGCAATACTTGCTGCTCAATTTCAAGATCAAGCTTCTTGAGGTGGCAAACAGTGTAAGAATTTCAAGTAGTTAAAATGTGGGCAAACCGCAAGTGGAACAAAAAGAACCCCCTGTGACGTGAAGTGTCGAGGTGAGAGAAGACTCGGGACGCTCAATATGAGAATCAGCAAGCTTCGTTTATTGATTAGAGCATCAGACATTTATGCACAACAAGTAATAAGCTCATACATATTCTGTAAGCCAAGCAGTCTATTGGTTATACTACAATATCAGCTCTTCGCATTCCTTAGGACTTATATCTCCCTTTTCTCACGTCTCTCTCTCTCAATTACAGCATCTAGTTATCAGACCACAGCTATGCTCAAGGACACAGTGTCCTTGCAGCTGATAGCTGGGTCCGGTACTTTTCCAATTCTTGGTTAGTCATTTAGAGTATGTTTATGTGGCTTTTGTCATGTAGCTATTCCTCCAACAGTGAAGGACATAAAAAGGAACCATAACAATCACTATGGTGACAGAGTGCCAGTGCTGGGATTGAAGATGCCGTTGCCCCTGATACAATGGGTCTGGCTCAGAACATCCTCCAGAAGCAGAGTCACTGTCACTGGTATAACACAGGGAAACCAGCTCTGTCTGGCTAAGCTCCTGGAAGGGACACTCAGGCATCATTCATACATCCTTGAGATACCATGCATGGACTCCATCCACACTTACAGACCTGCCAGGGTGGGCTTTCTCTGATGTTGTTTGAAATACATACTTCTGAAAGATGGGAAAGGAATAACAAAGACCATCACCCTGCATGCTCAGTGGATTGCATCTTCGAAAAAGATATTGAATTTGAAGGATTCCCTGTCATCCTGAGACAAGTTCCTTTTTGGTACTTGTAAGATGACACACCATCAATTGCTCTTAAAATTATGTATTTGCCCTGAAATCCTATGGCTCAGGCTATAACTAAGAAACTCAGTTAATAATCTAAGAAATTAACAGTCCTAGTAATGAAAACTTCCACATCAGTCATAATAACATTTTTCCTTTTTCATCTGCAATGAAAGATTTATTGATACACATCTGACAACATGCTAATATAGGCAAGACAGATAATATTAGCAGGCATTCAAATTCCTCATGTAAATTTGTGTCAACTAAAGTTACAAACACTTAGCAGGAGAGGCCTGTTTCACAGGGTCTGATGTTTATCCATGTTTGGGGTGTGTCCTGGGTTGACTATATGATGCTTTTATCCCCAATTGTCTCATGCTGTTTATGTTGAATAATAAGTTTTGCACCTTTAAGAGTGTTCCAGAGAGTCAAGGGGAGGAAGAAGAAGCAGCAGTTTGTTTTCAGACACTGCACTCACTCCTCCACATTCCTGCTCCTGACTGTGTTGTCTGCAGATGGGCAGACAGCGGGACAGAGCTCTTTTTAGCTTTTAGTTAGTGTTAGCTAGCTGAGGCAAAGAAGTTCCCTGGACTTTTGGTTTTTTTCCCTTTTCTTTGGACCTCTTGAAACCTGCTCTGGACTGAACACCCAGGGGAGCACCAGCAGCTGCATCTGTGGCCCACCGGGCCGGGCCTGGCCTGTGACATTTCCAGCACCGGAGGGACTGATCAGAGACTGAGTGAGCTGAGCCGCAACCCAGGGAAGGACTTTCTCAGTTTGTCATCTCTTTTGGAGCGGCAAGGTGTTTTATTGTTTGATACTGTTTATGTTTCATTGTTTAGTAAACAGTTTTTTCCCACCTTTCTCCAAGGAGATATTTTCTCGCGGACCAGTTGTGGGGAGGGGCCAACTGGATCTGCTTTCCTACTGGAGCTCCTCTGGGGGATTCTCTCCCAAATTTGCTCTAAACCGGGACGGGATGCTATTTTAAGTCGGAGTAAGGTTATTTCACAAACATTTCAGTGTACTGCTTCTCACAAAGCCCAAGTGATTCGTGCTGAAAATTGAGCTAAAAATACAAAATATAAGTTTAAAAATTTCTGCAAGTTATTCAAGACCATGTATTCGATAACTGAGTCTGACAGGAATGACAAAAAGAGACTTAGGATCCAACCTTGTGCTACGTTTTCTCCCTATCTCTTTCAAAAGTAATGATTGAAATTTAGTTAATTATATAATTGAAGACTGATAGTTTTGTCTATACAGTAAAGGAAGGAAGGAAGTGGCGGAAGGAAGGAAGGAAGTGGCAGAAGGAAGTGGCGGAAGGAAGTGGCGGAAGGAAGTGGCTGAAGGAAGGAAGTGGCGGAAGGAAGGAAGTGGCGGAAGGAAGAAAGTGGCGGAAGGAAGTGGCGGAAGGAAGTGGCGGAAGGAAGTGGCGGAAGGAAGTGGCGGAAGGAAAGAAGGAAGTGGCGGAAGGAATGAAGTGGCGGAAGGAAGGAAGTGGCGGAAGGAAGGAAGTGGCGGAAGGAAGGAAGTGGCGGAAGGAAGGAAGGAAGG
>JAWWEX010000325.1:0-19732 GCA_035583215.1 Arremon brunneinucha
TCTCCATTCTCCACCCCCAAATCCCCATTTTCCCCCCAATGTTTTTCATTTTTTCCCCATTGTTCCCGTTTTTTCCCGTTTTCCCCCGTTTTCGCCCCATTTCCGCACCCGACTCCTCGGCCTCGGAGGAGTAATCTTCGTCGCTGTCCTCCTCCTCCTCCTCGTCCTCCTCCGAGGGGTTGAACGTCTCGTCCTCCAGCTCCGACTCCGACTCGCCCGGCTCCGCCTCCGAGCCCTGCCCCAAAATCCCCGGTTTTTAACCCAAAATCCCTTTTTACCCAAAAACCCCATTTTTACTGAAAAAATCCTCAATTTTACCCCAAAACTCCCCTTTTTAACCCAAAATCCCCAGCTCCGACTCCGACTCGCCCGGCTCCGCCTCCAGGCCCTGCAGGTGGCACCAAAATCCCCATTTTTCACCCCAAAATATCCATTTTTAAACAAAAATCCCCATTTTCTGCCGTTTTCCCCATATTTTTCCATTTTTTCCCCATTTTTCTCCTCCAGGTGAGCCCCAGGTGTGCCCAGGTGGGCACACGTATCCCCAGGTGAGCCCAAAACCTCCAAAATCCTCATTTTTCACCCCAAAATACCCATTTTAAACAAAAATCCCTATTCTTAACCAAAACCCCTCAATTTTACCCCAAAAATCCCCTTTTCAACCCAAAATCCCCAGCTCTGACTCCGACTCGCCCGGCTCCGCCTCCGAGCCCTGCAGGTGAGGCCAGGTGGGCACAGGTGAGACCAAAATCCCCTTTTTTTAATCCAAAATCCCCATTCTTTAACAAAAACCCACATTTTCACCCCCAAATCCCCATTTTTTCACCGTCTTTCCCCGTTTTTCTTTGCCCAGGTGTGCCCAGGTGTGCCCAGGTGTGTCCCGTCTATCTCAGGTGTGCCCAGGTGAGCCCAAAGCCCCATTTTAACCCCAAAATCCCCATTTTACCCCCTTTTTTCACCGTTTTCCCCCATTTTTTCGCTGGTTTCCCCCACCCAGGTGTGCCCAGGTGTGCCCAGGTGAGTCCCTCACCTCCCCCTCGGGCTCCAGGAAGCTCCACCCGCCCTTGGGGTGTGCCCAGGTGTGCCCAGGTGTGCCCAAATCCCCAAAATCCCCGTTTTTAGCCCGATTTTCGCCGTTTTTTCACCTATTTTCACCATTTTTTCACTGTTTTTCCCCACCCAGGTGTATCTCAGGTGTGCCCAGGTGTGTTCCTCACCTCCCCCTTGGGCTCCAGGAAGCTCCACCTGCCCTCGGGGTGTGCCCAGGTGTGTCCAACTCCCCAAAATCCCCGTTTTTAGCCCGATTTTCACCATTTTTTCGCTGTTTTTCCCCGTTTTTTTGCCGGTTTTTTTCCCCACCCAGGTGTGCCCAGGTGCGTCGCTCACCTCCCCCTCAGGTTCCAGAAAGCTCCACCCGCCCTTGGTGCCCAGGTGAGCCCAAATCCCCATTTTTAACCCATTTTTATCCCGATTTTTGCCGTTTTTTCACCGATTTTCCCCGTTTTTTTTGCCCAGGTGTGCCCAGGTGTGCCCAGGTGTGTCCCTCACCTCCCCCTCGGGCTCCAGGAATCTCCACCTGCCCTCGGGGTGTGCCCAGGTGTGTCCAACTCCCCAAAATCCCAATTTTTAGCCCGATTTTCGCCGTTTTTTCACCATTTTTCACTGTTTTTCCCCGTTTTTTTTGCCCAGGTGTGCCCAGGTGTGCCCAGGTGCGTCGCTCACCTCCCCCTCGGGCTCCAGGAAGCTCCACCCGCCCTGCTCGAAGAAGCCCTCGGGGTCGTCCACGATGGTTTTCATGATCTTGGTCCAGTTGAGCGACTGCACGCCCTCCGTGTACTTGAGGTCACACGAGCTGCAGGTGAGACCGCACAGGTGAGATCGGACAGGTGAGACAGGTGAGGAAAAAAAACCCCTTAAAAAAAAAACCCAAAAAAATCTGGAAAAAAAAAATCTATTAAAAAAACCCTAAAACAAACCAAACAAAAAAAAAATCTCAAAAAAAAATCTAAAGAATCTCACCAGACAGGTGAGATACAGGTGAGATCAGACAGGTGACAAAAAAAAAAAAACCAAAAAAAAAACCACTCAAAAAAACCCCTAAAAAAACTTGAAAAAAAAAATCTGTTAAAAAAACCGCTAAAATGAGCTGGAAAAAAAAATTCTCAAAACAATCTAAAAAATCTCACAAGACAGGTGACATACAGGTGAGATCACACAGGTGAGACAGGTGAGGAAAGAAAGAAAAAAAACCTTAAAAAAACCCCAAAATAAATCTGAAAAAAAAAAATCTATTAAAAAAACCGCTAAAACTAGCCAAAAAAAAATCTCAAAAAAATCTAAAATATCTCACAAGACAGGTGGGACAGGTGAGATACAGGTGAGATCACACAGGTGAGGGGAAAAAAAAAAAACAAAAACTTAAAAAACCCCCCCAAAAAACTTGAAAAAAAATCTGTTAAAAAAAACGCTAAAATGAGCCAAAAAAAAATCTCAATCTAAAAAATCTCACAAGACAGGTGGGATACAGGTGGGATACAGGTGAGATACAGGTGAGATCACACAGGTGAGAAAAACAAAAAAAAAAAAAAAAAAAACCCTTAAAAAAAACCCCAAAAAAAACCTGACAAAAAATCTATTAAAAATGCTAAAATAAGCCAAAAAAATTCTCAAAAAAAATCTAAAAAAATCTCACAAGTTGACAGGTAGGACAGGTGAGACAGGTGAGAAAGAGAAAAAAAAAAAAAATAAAACCTTAAAAAAACCCCCAAAAAATCTGAAAAAAATCGATTAAAGAAAACCGCTAAAATTCTCAAAAAATCCAAAGAAAATAACAAAAAAAGAAATGCAACCTTAAAAAAATCAGAAAAAATCTTTAAAAAATCCCCAAAAATTAAAAAAAAAAATCCGAAAAAAATCTAAAAAAAATTCCCAAAAAATCTGGGAAAAAATCCCAAAAATCCCCAAAGCCCCAAAATCCTCGGATTTCAGCCCAGATCTCACTTGAGCCACTCCTTGATGGGATCCAGCGAGGCCACGGGGATGGCTTGAAAAAAAAATTCTAAAAACCTGAAATAAAACCTGAAAAAACCCAAAAATAATCTGAAAAAAATCTTTAAAAAAAAACTCCTAAAAAAATCCACAAAAATCCCCAAATAATCTTAAGAAAAAAAATCCGAAGAAAACGAAAAAACAAAGTGAAATAAAACCTAAAAAAATCTTTAAAAAAAACCCCCAAAAAATCTTTAAAAAAACCAAAAAAAATCCACAAAAAATCTCAAGAAAAAAATCCGAAGAAAATGAAAAACAAAGTGAAATCAAACCTAAAAAAAACCTTAAAAAATCTTTTAAAATATCCCTTAAAAATTAAAAAAAAAAAAAACACCAAAAAAATCTCAGGAAAAAAACCCAAAGAAAATAATTAAAAAAACAAATAAAACCTTAAAAAAAACTTTAAAAAATCAGAAAAAAGCCAGAAAAAATCTTTAAAAAAACTTTAAAAAAATCCAAAAAATCCCCAAAAAAAATCAAGAAAAAAAACCAAAGAAAATTAAAAAAAGAAAATGAAATAAAACCTCAAAAAAAGCTTTAAAAAATCAGAAAAAAAATCTTTAAAAAATCCCAAAAAATCTTTAAAAAAAACTAAAAAAATCCACAAAAAATCTCAAGAAAAAAATCCAAAGATAATGAAAAACAAAGTGAAATAAAACCTTAAAAGAACGAGAAAAAAATCTTTAAAAAATCCCCAAAAATTAAAAAAAAATCCAAAAAAAATCCAAAAAATAAAAAAAAAATCAAAAAAAAAAATCAAAAAAATTAAAAAAAAACCCCAAAAAATTCCCAAAAAATCTGTAAAAAATCCCCAAAATCCCCAAAGCCCCAAAGTGCCCGGATTTCAGCCCAGATCTCACTTGAGCCACTCCTTGATGGGGTCGAGCGAGGCCACGGGGATGGCGTTGATCATGGTCACCTTGCGCGCGTAGTCCTTGTAGACGATGACCAGGTCGAAGTTCTTCAGGTGGAACTGCACGCGCTCAAAGTGGATCAGCTCCACCTCGTCCAGGGTGACCACGAAGGGAGGCTGGAAACACACCTGGGTTACACCTGGGTGCACCTGGATACACCTGAGTGCACCTGGATACACCTGGGATACACCTGAGTTATCTATGGTACACCTGGGTGCACGCGCTCAAAGTGGATCAGCTCCACCTCGTCCAGGGTGACCACGAACAGGGGCTGGAAACACACCTGGGTTACACCTGGGTGCACCTGGATACACCTGGGATACACCTGAGTTATCTATGATACACCTGGGTGCACGCGCTCAAAGTGGATCAGCTCCACCTCGTCCAGAGTGACCACGAACGGGGGCTGGAAACACACCTGGGTTACACCTGGGATACACCTGGATACACCTGGGATACCTACAGTCACCTATAGCACACCTTGGTTACACCTGGGGCAGTGGATCAGCTCCACCTCGTCCAGAGTGACCACAAAGGGAGGCTGAAAAACACACCTGAGTTACACCTGGATACACCTGGATACACCTGAGATACACCTGAGTGCACCTGGATACACCTGGGATACACCTGAGTTATCTATGATACACCTGGGTGCACCCGCTCAAAGTGGATCAGCTCCACCTCGTCCAGGGTCACCACGAAGGGAGGCTGGAAACACACCTGGGTTACACCTGGATACACCTGGGATACACCTGAGTGCACCTGGATACACCTGGAGTAACCTATGATACACCTGAGTGCACGCACTCAAAGTGGATCAGCTCCACCTCGTCCAGAGTGACCACGAACGGGGGCTGGAAACACACCTGGGTTACACCTGGGTGCACCTGGATACACCTGGGATACACCTGCGATACACCTGAGTGCACCTGGATACACCTGGGATACACCTGAGTTATCTATGGTACACCTGAGTGCACGCGCTCAAAGTGGATCAGCTCCACCTCGTCCGGGGTCACCACAAAGGGAGGCTGGAAACACACCTGGGTTACCTGGGATACACCTGGATACACCTGGGATACAGCTGGAGTTACCTGGGATACATCTGAGTTAACTATGGTACACCTGGGATACACCTGAGCACACCTGGATACACCTGGAGTAACCTGGGATACACCTGAGTTACCTGTGACACACCTGGATACACCTGAGATACACCTGACTCACCTACAGTCACCTGGGATACACCTGAGTTACCTGGGATACACCTGAGTGTACCTGGATACACCTGAGTTATCTACAGTAACCTGGGATACACCTGGAGTTACCTGAGATACACCTGAGTTACCTGGGACACACCTGGCTACACCTGGGATACACCTGAGTCACCTACAGTCACCTGGGATACACCTGAGTTACACCTGGGTGCACCTGGATACACCTAAATGCACCTGAGGTCTCAGCTGTCCGTCTGTCTGTCCCTCACCTGTCTCACCTGTCCGTCTGTCCGTACTCACCCACTCGGTGCAGCTGCCGAGGTCACACCTGTCTGTTACACCTGTCCATAACACACCTGTCCCTATCCCACCTGTCCCTATCTCACCTGTCCCACCTGTACTCACCCACTCGGTGCAGCTGCCGAGGTCACACCTGTCCATAACACACCTGTCCATATCTCACCTGTCACACCTGTCTGACACACCTGTCCATATCACACCTGTCCCACCTGTACTCACCCACTCAGTGCAGTTGCCGAGGTCACACCTGTCACACCTGTGTGTCACACCTGTCCATATCTCATCTGTCTCACCTGTCTGTATCACACCTGTCTCACCTGTCCCTGTCCCACCTGTCCCACCTGTACTCACCCACTCGGTGCAGTTGATGTGTCACACCTGTCTGACACACCTGTCCATATCTCACCTGTCACACCTGTCTGTATCACACCTGTACTCACCCACTCGGTGCAGTTGACGAGGGCGCTGCTGGTGGGCTGCAGCAGGCAGGTGCTGCGGTACGGCGCGCCGTTGAACCTGCACAGACCCAAAATCACCGGAAATCAACCCAAAACGGGCACGGACACGAAATCCCTGAAAATCCCCCCAAAATGGCCCAGAAATCCCGAAAAAAACGACCCCAAAATGCCCAAAAATGGCCCCAAAATCACCAGGAATGAACCCAAAACCCAGAGGGACCCAAAGTCCACAGGAATGGCCCAAAATCCACAGAATTCAACCCAAAATGTGCAGGGACACAAAACCCCTGAAAATCCCCCCGAAATGGCCCAGAAATCCCCAAAAATGGCCCCAAAATGGCCCAGAAATTCCCAAAAAACGGCCCCAAAATGACCAGAAACGACCCAAAATCACCAGGAATGAACCCAGAATGCGCAGGGACACAAAATCCCAAACAATGAACCCAAAATAACCAAAAATTTACCCAAAATATGGAGTGAGCCAAAAGCCCAAAGAATGAACCCAAAATCGCTGAAAACGGCACCAAAATCCCCAAAAATGGCCCCAAAAATGGCCCCAAAATCACCAGGAATGACCCCAAAAATTGGGAGTGACCAAAAATCCCCCAAAATCCGTGGAAATGACCCAAAATCTGGAGCGACCCAAAATCCATGAAAATGGTCCCAAAAAGGCTCCAAAACCCCTGAAAATCCCCCCCAAAAATGGCCCCAAAATCGCTGGGAATGGCCCCAAAATCTGGGAATGGCCCAAAATTGCAAGGAATGATCCCAAATCCCAGTTTTTCCCATTTTCCCCCATTTTTTCCTGTTCTTCCCCCGTTTTTCCCCTCCATTTTCCCGTTTTTTCCCTATTTTCCCCCTTTTCCCACCGTTTTTCCCTTTCTTTGTCCCCATTTCTTCCCATTTCTCCCCCTGGTTTTTCCCCATCTTTTCCCCCCATTTTCCCCATTTTTTCCCCATTTTTATCCCCTTTTTTCCCCGTTTTTTCCCATTTTTTCCCGTTTTCGCCGTTTTTCGGCCCAAACTCACCCCAGCTCCCGGAAGGGCACCTCGAACTCGAGCTCCTCCTTGGTCAGCGCCTCGACCTTCTCGATGAAGTTCTTGAAGGCCGTTTTCAGCTTGTGCCGCATCTCCCGCTCCATCTGCGCCAAAATCACCGGAATTCACCCCAAAAATTTATGAGGTGTGGAGAACAGCAAAAACCCCCAAAAAACCAAAAAAATTCCATGGAAAACGGCCAAAAACTCATGGAAATTACCCAAAATATCCACGGAAACCACCCAAGAAACAGCTCCCGCTCCATCTGCGCCAAAATCCACGGATTTCACCCCAAAATTTGTGAGGTGTGGAGAACAGCAAAAAACTCCCAAAAACCCAAAAAATCCCACAAAAACCGGCCCAAAAGCCATGGAAATGGCCCTAAAAACAGCTCCCGTTCCATCCAGAACCCAAAATCGGGGATATTACAAAAAAAAAACCCCCCAGGAAATGGCCCAAAAATCCCGGAATTCACCCCAAAATTCCATGAGGTGTGGAGAACAGCAAGAACCCCAGAAATGGCCAAAAAACCCCCAGAAAAGGGCCCAAAACCCATGAAAATTACCCAAAATATCCATGGAAAGCACCCAAAGAACATCTGTCACTCCATCTGCACCAAAATCACCAGATTTCACCCCAAAATTCCGTGGGGTGTGGAGAGCAGCAAAAAACCCCAAAAAAACCAAAAAATCCCACAAAAAATGGCCCAAAACCCTCAGAAATGACCAAAAAAAATCCATGGGGTGTGGGGAATGGCCAAAACCAGGGAAAAAAGCAAAAAAACCCCCAGGAAATGCCCCAAAATCCCCAGAATTCAACCCAAAAATCCGTGGGATGTGGGGAAGGGCCAAAACTCCCAGAAACAGCCAAAAAAAAACCCCAAGAAACGTCCCAAAACGCTCAGAAATGACCAAAACCCCCTAAAACCAGCCTTGGTTCCACCCTGAACACAAAATCTGGGAAATTGCCCCAAAAATTGCCCAGGAAACGGCCCAAAATCCCCAGAAAATGACCCAAAAATCCATGGGGTGTGGGAAACAGCAAAAACTCCCAGAAACAGCAAAAAAATCCCCAGGAAATGGCCCAAAACCCATGGAAACAACCCGAAACAAGTTCCCAGCTCCGTGCAGAACCCAAAATCCCGGAAAATTGCCCCAAAACCGAACATTAATAAATGTTAAAATAACTTTAAAAAAACGTGAAAAAAAAAATTCCGAAATTGCGAAAAAAAAACTTCAAAAAATTTTAAAAAAATAATTCAAAAAAACGGTGAAAAACCCACCAGGAGCGACCCCGCAACCCCAAACCTGCGGGGATTGAGCCCAAAACTCTGGAAACGCCCCGAAATGTTTGAGATTTCCCGAAAATTCCGGAAATTTCCCAAAACCGCGGGAATTGTCCCCAAACCTCACCTGCTCGGCGTAGAGGTCGTCGCGGTCGTGCATGTGCTGGTGCTTGCCCAAATCCGTGGTGATTTCCCCCACCTCGGTGTAGAACTGCACGTCCGTGTGCCGCTTCTTGCCGAACATGATGGCGTTCTGGGGCGAAAAACGGCGATTTTGGGAAAAAGCAGAAAAAATCGGGGAAAAAACGCCGAAAATTCGGGGAAAAAACCCCAAAAATTTGGGGGAAAAAAACCTCGAAATTCTGGCTCGAAATCCACAGGTTTGGAGCTAAAACTGGAGGGTTTCGACCCAAACTGGGCTGGAAATTGGGGATTTGGGGAAAAACCCTGAAATTTAGGGAAAAAACCCCGAAAAATTTGGGAAAGAAACCCTGAAATTCTGGCTCGAAATCCCCCGGTTTGGAACCAAAAACGGGAGGATTTCAACCCAAAATTTCAGGGTTGGATCCCCAAGTTACCCAAATTGGGATCTAAATTGGGGATTTTGGGGAAAAACCCTGAAATTTGGGGAAAAAACCCCAAAAATTTGGGGAAAAAAATCCCGGAAATTCTGGCTCGAAATTCCCCGGTTTGGAGCCAAAAACTGCAGGGTTTCAACCCAAAATTTCAGGTTTTGACATCAAGTTACCAAAATTGGGTTTTAAACGGGAGAATTTTTGACAAAAGTCCCAAAATTTGGGAAAAAACCGCAAATATTTGGGAAAAAAAACCCCTGAAATTCCAGCTTGAATCACTCCGGTTTGGAGCCAAAAACAGGAGGATTTCAACCCAAAATTTCAGGGCTTGACCCCCAAGTAATCGAAATTGGGATCTAAATTGGGGATTTTGGGGAAAAACCCTGAAATTTAGGGAAAAACCCCCAAAATTCCAGCCTGAAATTCACCAATTTTGGCAGCAATTCCCAGGTTTGGAGCCCAAAACCGGAGGATTTCAACCCAAAATTTCAGGGTTTGACCCCAAGTTACCCAAACTGGGCTCCAAAATCGAGGGGTTTTGACCCAAAATTGTGGGGTTTTACTGAAAACTGACAGTGCCTGACCCAAACTGGGAATTTGCCCCAAAATCCCAGGAATTCAACCCAAAATCCCAGAGTTTTACCAAAAACCAACAGCGTCCGACACAAACTGGGTGGTTTGCCCCAAAATCCCAGGAATTCAACCCAGAACTGTTGAGTTTTACCAAAACCTGCAGGCATTCAACCCCAAAACGGGGAATTGGCCCAAAATCCCAGGATTTCCACCCAAAATTGTGGAATTTTACAAAAAAATGTGGGTGTTCAAGCTAAAATGGGGAATTTGCCCAAAATGCTAGAATTTCAACCCAAAAATCCCAGACTTTTATCAAAAACTAACAATGTTCAACCCAAACTGAGGAACTTTTCCTAAAATCCCAGTACTTAAACCCAAAAACGCAGAATTTTACTAAAAACCGAGGGTGCTCAACCCAAACCGGTGAATTTGCCCAAAATCCCAGGATTTCCCCCCAAAATCCCTTTGCTTCCCCCTCAACCCCCCACATTTCACCCACCCAGGGGCTGCCCTGAACCCCCAACGTTCCCTCCCCAAAATCCCGAGGTTTCGCCCCAAACCCGCGGGGGTTTCACAGAAAATTCCGGTTTTTAACCAAAACCGGCGTTTTTAGCCCCGAACCTTGAGGTGGAAGTGCAGCACGATGATCATCTCGCCGTCGCAGGGCTGGAACACGGCGTGCTTGATGTTGTTGTACAGGATGTCCACCTTGTCCCCCCGCACCGACGTGAAACGGAACCCTGCGCACCCAAAACCGCCGCGATTCACCCCAAAACTCATCGGGGCTCGAAATCCGTGAGAACGCCCCGAAATCCACCCAAAAATCCACGGAATTCACCCCAAAATTCACGGGAACCGTCCCGAAATCCACGGGAACACAAAATTCAGGGCAATTGCCCCAAAATCCACAAAAATCACCCCAAAACCACCGGAATTCAGCCCAAAATACGGGGGGGGTGAGAAATCCGTGAAAACGTCCCAAAATCCACCCCAAAATGTGCAGAAATCACCCCAAAATTCATGGGAACCTGAGATGCAGGGAAATCACAACGAAATCAACCCCAAAATCCATGGGAAGGGCCCTGAAATCCCTGGAATTCACCCCAAAATTCGTGGGAACACAAAGACCATGAGAACACCCCGAAATCCAGAAAGACCAACCCAAGATTCACCGGGACTTAAAACACACAGAAAGTGCCCCAAAAAGTGCCCCAAAATCCAGAGAAATCACCCCAAAATATACTGGAACCTAAAACCCAGAGGAATTGCCCCAAAATCCACCAAAAAAATTCATGGGAACCACCCCAAAATTCATGGGAACCAGAAATCCATGGAAATCACCCCAAAATCCATGGGAATCCAAAAAACATTGCAGAGCCCCAAGAAACCTTGAGGAATTCCCAAAAAACCTTAAAAAACCCCCAAAATTATTGAAGAACTCTAAATAATCTTGAAGAACCCCAAAAAAGCCTCTAGGAACCCCAAAAAACCTTGAGAAACTCCGCAAGAACCTTGAGGGACCTCCAAAAATCATCCAAAAAACGTTGAAGAACCCCAAAAAACCTCAAAGAACCCCAAAAAAGGTCATAGAAACCCCAAAAAATGTTAAAAAACCCCAAAAGAACTTTGAGGAACCCCAGAAGAACCTTGAGGAACCTCCAAAAACCCTTGAAAAACCCCTCAGAACCTTTAGAGAACCCCAAAAAACATCAAAGAAACCCCAAAAAACATCAAAGAACCCCAAAAAAAACCTTAAGGAACCCCAAAAAGATGTTGAGGAACATCAAAAGAACCTTGAGGAACTTCAGAAGAACCTCGAGGAACCTCCAAAAACCCTTGAAAAATCCTAAAAAACCCCCAAAAACCCCAAAAAATCCCCAAAAAAGTCCCCAGAGCCACCCCGAGGTGCCCCGAATTTTGGGGATTTTGGGTCGTTTTGGGCCGTTTTGGCCGTTTTTGGTGGATCACCGTTGACGTGGGCCTCCAGCGCGCCCTGCATGCGCTTCTGGGCGATGTTGGGCCGGATGTAGAGGTCCTTGAGCTTGGGGTTGCTGCGGTTCAGGTTGATGACCAGCGAGTCCTGCTTGACGATGCCCTGCGGACACCGAGGTGACCACTGAGTGACCACTGGGTGACCACTGGGTGACCGCTCAATGATCGTTCATTGACCACTCAATGACCAATGATTATCGACCAGCCAATGTCCACCCAATGACCACTCGATGTCCACCAAATGACCACTCAATGACCACTCAATGATCATTCACTGACCATCCAATGTCCACTCAATGACCACTGACCACAGACTGACCACTCAATGCCCACCCAATGACCACTCAATGACCATTCACTGACCATCCAATGTCCACTCACTGACTGCTCGGTGGCTGCTGACCACTCACTTGGTGACCGCTGGGTGACCACTAACCACTCGATGGCCACTCAATGGTCACTCATTGACCATTCAACTCTTGTTCACTGACCATTCACTGACCACTCAGTGTCCACCTAATGTCCACTCCATGGTCACTGACCACTAGGTGACCATTGACCACTCCATGGTCACTCAATGGCCAAGGATTGCTCCATGAACTTCTGGTGACCACTCACTGACCACTCAATGACCGCTCACTGACCACTCAATGACCACTCACTGACCATTCAATGACCATTCACTGACCATTCAATGGCCATTCAATGACCCCTCACTGACCACTCAATGACCACCAAATGTCCACTCAATGACCACTCAGTGGCCATTAATTGACCACTCACTGACCACCCAATGTCCACTCACTGACCACTCAATGTGCACTGACCACTGACCGACCACTCATTGACCACCGACTGACCACTCAATGACCATCCAACGTCCACTCAATGACCACTGACCACTCATTGCCCACTGGCCACTCAATGACCACTGGCCACTCATTCACCACTCACTGACCACTGACTGACCACTCAGTGACCGCTGACCACTTAATGGCCACTCAGTGACCACTGACCATTCATTAATCAGTCACTGACCACTCAATGGCCACTCAGTGACCACTCACTGACCATCCAACGACCATCCAACGACCATTCATTGACCACTCACTGACCACTGACTGGCCGCTCACTGACCACTCATTGACCACTCAATGTCCACCCAAAATCCACCCAACGTCCACTCAATGATCTTCCACTGACCACTCACCCAATGGCCACCCAATGTCCACTCACTGACCACTGACTGACCACAGACTGACCACTGACTGACCACTCACTGACCATCCAATGACGATTCACTGACCACTCACTGACCCTTCATTGACCAACCAAAGTCCACCCCACATCCACTCACTGACCACTCAATGACCATTCACTGACCACTCATTGACCACTCAATGACCATTCAATGTCCACTCAATTGACCATTCAATGTCCACTCAATGTCCACTCAATGACCACTCATTGACCACCCGACATCCACCCAACGACCGCTCATGGACCTCTCAATCTCCACTCAGTGTCCACTCACTGACCGCTGACTGACCACTCATTGACCACTAAGTGACCATCCACTGACCACTCACTGACCACTCACTGACCACTGACCACTCACTGACCACTCACTGACCACTGACCACTCATTGACCACTCACTGACCACTCAATGTCCACCCAAAATCCACCCAATGTCCACTCAATGCTCTTCTATTGTCCACTCACCCAATGTCCACCCAACGTCCACTCACTGACCACTGACCACTCACTGACCACTCACTGACCACTCACTGTCCACTGACCGCTCATTGACCACTCCTTGACCGTTCACTGACCATTGAATGACCACTCAATGATCCTTCACTGACCAACCAAACTCCATCATTGATCACTCAATGATCGGTCACTGACCAACCAAAGTCCACCCAGTCTCCACTCACTGACCACTGAGTGACCACAGAGTGACCACTGAGTGACCACTGCCCACCTCCTTCTCCTTCTCCTCGGCCTCGCGGGTCTTGTAGCGCTTCTGCACCTCCTCGGTAGTGCGGAACCACTGACCACTGACTGACCACTGACCACTGACTGACCACCGACCACTGAGTGACCACAGAGTGACCACTGAGTGACCACTGCCCACCTCCTTCTCCTTCTCCTCGGCCTCGCGGGTCTTGTAGCGCTTCTGCACCTCCTTGATGATGCGGAACGCGTTCTGCAGGTTGGACGCCGGCACCGTCGACTCCCCCGGCGGCTTCAGGTTGGACGCGCGGTACGTGCTGGGCGAGAGTGACCGCCGAGTGACCGCCGAGTGACCACTGAGTGACCACCGAGTGACCACCGAGTGACCGCTCGCTGACCGCCTCCCGCTCTTTTCTCTCTCACCCCAAAAAACGTCAAAGAAGCCTCAAAAAACGTTGAGGAACCCCAAAAGAACCTTGAGGAACACCAGGAGAACCCTCAAAAAACCTTGAGGAACTTCAGGAGAACCTTGAGGAACCTCCAAAAATCACCCAAAAAACCTCAAGGGACCCCAAAAAACCTTGAAGAACCGTCAAAAAATGTTGAGGAACCCCATAAGAACCGCGAGGAACCCCAGAAGAACCTTGAGGAACCTCCAAAACCCTTTGAAGAACTTCCAAAAAACCTCGAGGAACCCCAAAAGAACCTCGAGGAACCTCCAAAAACCCTTAAAGAACCCCAAAAAACCTCGAGGAACCCCAGAAGAACCTTGAGGAACCTCCAAAGCCCTTTAAAGAACTTCCAAAAAACCTCGAGGAACCCCAAAACAACCTCGAGGAACCCCAGAAGAACGTCAAGGAACTCCCCCCAAAACCCCAGGGTGACCACGGGGTGACCACGTGGTGGCCACCGGGGCGGCCGTGGGTCACTCACATCTCCTTGACGAAGGTGGCCTCGGGGTTGGGGAAGATGTTGCCCTCGTTGCGGCCCAGGGCGCTGCCCGGGCAGAAGAAGTTGATGCGCAGGTAGGTGTAGTCCCCTTCCACCGACATGCTGATGTTCTGGGGGCGAGAAACGGAGAGTTTGGGGTGAAAAACGGAGATTTTGGGTGAGAAACGGGGATTTCGGGGGTGGGAACCTAAAATTACCTAAAATGGAGGACAAAACCACGTCCAGGTGTGGTGGGACCCCAAAATTGCTTAAAATGGGGTGGTGGGAACCCAAAATTACCTCAAATGGGGTGGTGGGAACCCAAAACTACGTCCAGGTTTGGTAGGAACCCAAAATCTCCTAAAATGGGGTGGTGGGAACCCAAAATCACTTGGTGGGACCCATGAACCACGTCCAGGTGTGGTGGGACCCCAAAACCACCTCAAACGGGGTGGTGGGACCCCAAAACCACGTCCAGGTGTGGTGGGATCCCCACCCCCTCCTCTCCCCACCCCATTTTTGAGGCAAATTCCCGGGGTTTTGGGGCTTCTGAGCGCTTTTCCCGTTCTTGGGAGTCAATTTTGGGGTTTTTTGGGTCAATTTTGGGGTTTTTTGGGTCAATTTTGGGGTTTTTGGTTCGGATTTTCGCTTTCCCACCCTCTCCTCTCCTCTCCCCACCCAATCTTTGGGGCGAATTCCCGGAATTTTGGGGTTTTTTCAACACTTTGGAGATCAATTTTGGGGATTTTCCTGTTGATTTGGGGTTTCTGTTTTAACTCACCCATTTCCCACCCCATTTTTCCATTTTCCCCCATTTTTCTCCTCATTTTTTTCCCCACCCCCATTTTGGGTTGAATTCGGTGGATTTTGGGTTTTTCCAGCATTTTTAGTGCCAATTTTACCTTTCCCTTTTACCTCACCCATTTCCCCATTTTTTCCCCATTTTTTCCCCCATTTTTTCCCCACTCCCGTTTTGGGTCGAATTCCGTGGATTTTGGGGTTTTTTCAGCACTTTTGAGCTCAATTTTGGGGATTTTCCTGTTGATTTTTGCCTTTCTCTCCTACCTCACCCATCTCCCCATTACTTCCCCATTTTTTCCAATTTTTTCCCCATTTTTTTCCCAGTTTTTCCCCCATTTTTTCCCCACCCCATATTTTGGGGTGAATTCGGTGGATTTTGGGTTTTCCCAGCATGTTTAGTGCCAATTTTGCCTTTCCCTTCTACCTCACCCATCTCCCCGTTACTTCCCCATTTTTCCATTTTTTTCCCATTTTTTCCCCGTTTTTCTCTCCCATTTCCACCTCATTTTTGCCTTCTCCAATTTTTGGGTCAAATTCTGTGGATTTTGGGGTCTTTGGAGCGTTTCTTAGTGTCCGTTTTGGCTTCTCCTCCTACCTCACCCATCTCCCCATTTTTCCCCATTATTTCCCCATTTTTCCCCATTTTTTTCCTCGTTTTTCCCCCGTTTTTTTCCCCACCCCATATTTTGGGGTGAATTCGGGGGATTTTGGGTCGGACCTTGATGGTGGCGATGTGGAAGGGCGTGGCGATGCCGAACACGGGCATGATGACGCTCTCGTACTTCTTGTCGATGTAGATCTTCATCTCGCGCACGTGCGGCTCCCTGGGCAGCAGCGCCGCGCTCTTGTACGACACGTTCGATTTACGGGCCCTGAAATGGGGTGAAAAACCGGGATTTTGGGAAAAAACTGATTTGGGGTGTTTGGAGAGGAACTGGGGCAGAAACTGGGGCAGGAATTGGGGCAAAAACTGGGGGAATTGGGGCAGGAATTGGGGCAGGAATTGGGGCAGGAATTGGGGCAAGAACAGGGGGAATTGGGGCAGGAATTGAGGGAGAAACTGGGGGAATTGGGACAGGAACTGGGGCAAAACCAGGGGAATTTGGAGCAGAAATCTGGGCAGGAATTGATGAACTGGGGCAGAAATTGGGAACTGGGGAATTGGGGCAGAAATCCAGGCAGGAAATGGGGCAAGAATTGGGGGATACGGGGCAAAAACCAGGGCGGGAATTGGGTCAAAACCTGGGGAAATCGGGTCAGAAATCCGTGCCCAAGTTCACACAAGGGGTGCACAACCAAAACCGGAAACGCTGCCCAGAACCTGTCACAATTCTGGGTTGAATTCCCCTATTTTGGGTTAAATTCCCCATTTTGGGATTAAATTCCCCGTTTTGGGGTGAATTCTCTCACTTTTGCATTGGATTTCCCCAGTTTTGGGTTCCATTCCCCACTTGGTGTCACATTCCTCATTTTGGGGTGAATTCCTCATTTTGTGTTGAATTTCCCCATTCTGGGATGAATTCTCCCAGTTTTTGGGTTGAATTTCCCCATTTTGCGTTACATTCCCCATTTCGGGGTGAATTCTCCTATTTTTGGGGTTAAACCCCCATTTTAGGGTGAATTCTCTCACTTTTGTGTTGAATTCCCGTACTTTTGGGGTTGAATCCCACATTTTAGGGTGCATTCCCCGTTTTGGGTTAAATTCTCTCATTTTTGTGTTACATTTCCCCGTTTTGGGTTAAATTCTCTCATTTTTTTGTTACATTCCCCATTTTGGGGGGCATTCTCTCACTTTTGTGTTGAATTCCCGTACTTTTGGGGTTGAATCCCCCATTTTAGGGTGCATTCCCCGTTTTGGGTTAAATTCTCTCATTTTTGTGTTACATTTCCCCGTTTTGGGTTAAATTCTCTCATTTTTTTGTTACATTCCCCATTTTGGGGGGCATTCTCTCACTTTTGTGTTGAATTCCCGTACTTTTGGGGTTGAATCCCCCATTTTTTGTTACATTCCCCATTTTGGGGTGAATTCTCTCACTTTTGTGTTACATTCCCCGTTTTGGGTTAAGTTCTCTCACTTTTGTGCTGAATTCCTGTACTTTTGTGTTGAATTCCCCCATTTTGTGCTACATTCCCCATTTTGGGGTGAATTCCCTCACTTTTGGGGTTGAATTCCCCATTTCGTGTTCCATTCCCCGTTTTGGGTTGAATTCCCTCACTTTTGTGTTGAATTTCCCCGTTTTGCGGTGAATTCTCTCACTTTTGGGTTGAATTCCCGTACATTTGGGGTTGAATCCCTCATTTTGTGTTACACTCCCCGTTTTGGGGTGAATTCCCTCACTTTTGGGGTTGAATCCCCCATTTTGTGTTACATTCCCCACTTTGGGGTGAATTCCCTCACTTTTGGGGTTGAATCCCCCATTTTGTGTTCCGCTCCCCACTTTGGGGTGAATCCCCTCACTTTTGGGTTACATTCCCCGTTTTGGGGTGAATTCTCCTATTTCAGGATTAAATTCCCCGTTTTGGGGTGAATCCCCTCACTTTTGTGTTACGTTTCCCCATTTTGGGTTAAACTCCCCGTTTTAGGATTAAATTCCCCGTTTTGGGGTGAATCCCCTCACTTTTGGGTCTGCTGCTCGCCCCTCTGCTCGGTCAGGCGCCGCCGCGCGTCCTCGTTCAGCTGCGTGGCCAATTCCTTCTGGTGGGCGCGGCGCTTCTCCTCGGCCGTCAGCTCGTTCTGCGGGTTTGGGACACTTTGGGTCACTTTGGGCAACTTTGGGGCGTTTCGGGGCATTTCCGGAAATTTTGGGGTTTTTTACGGATTTTTTCTGGGATTTTTTTCGCGTTTTTTGGGGATTTTTTCGCATTTTTTGGGGTATTTTTGGGTCAGCGGTCACTCAGCGGTCAGTGGTCACTCAGTGGTCACTCAGGGTAATTTTAGGAAATTTTAGGAAATTTTAGAATTTTTTACGGGATTTTTTTGGGATTTTTTCGGGATTTTGTTTTTATTTTTTGGGGATTTTTTTGCGTTTTTTGGGGTAATTTTGGGGCTGTGGTCACTCAGTGGTCAGTGGTCACTCGGGGTCATTTTAGGCTATTTTATGGATTTTTTGGGGGATTTTTTGGACATTTTTTGGGGATTTTTGGGGGATTTTCGGGGTTGTGGTCACTCAGTGGTCAGTGGTCACTCAGGGTCATTTTTTGGCCATTTTAGGGTTCTTTTGGGGATTTTTTGGGACATTTTTGGGGATTTTTGGGGTGGTCACTCACTGGTCACTCAGGGACATTTTTTGGGATTTTCTTGGGGATTTTTGGGTATTTTGGGTCAGTGGTCAGTGCTGGTCAGTGGTCACTCAGTGGTCACTTCTGGCCATTTTTAGGGTTTTTTTGGGAGGAATTTTTTGGGGATTTTTGGGTCAGTGGTCACTCAGGGTCATTTTGGGCCATTTTTTGGGTCATTTTTTGGCCATTTTTGGGGCTTTTTTTTGGGGGATTTTTTGGGATCTTTGGGTCAGTGGTCAGTGATGGTCAGTGGTCACTCAGTGGTCACCCAGTGGTCACTTCTGGTCATTTTTTGGCTATTTTACGGTTTTTTTGGGGGGATTTCTTGGGGGATTTTTGGGTCAGTGGTCACTGATGGTCAGTGGTCACTCAGGGTCACTCAGTGGTCGCTTCTGGTCATTTTTTGGCCATTTTAGGGCTTTTTTGGGGGGATTTTTTGGGGGATTTTGGGTCAGTGGTCACTGATGGTCAGTGGTCACTCATGGGTTACTCAGGGTCATTTTGGTTCATTTTTTGGCCATTTTTAGGGCGATTTTCTTGGGGTTTTTTGGGGTTTTTGGGTCAGTGGTCACTGATGGTCACTGTGGTCACCCAGTGGTCACTCAGTGGTCACCCAGCGGTCACTCACCCGCGTCCTCTCGGTCAGCAGGGCCGCGCGGGAGCTCCGGCCCAGCAGATCCTCGGCCGCGTCCTTGTCCGGCTCCTCCTCGTCCTCGTCCTCGTTCTGGGGACAGAAACGGCGAATTTGGGAAAATCCCAAAAATCCCCAAATCCCCAAAATCCCCAAATCCCAAAAATCCCCAATTCCAAATCCCCGAAATCCCTGAAATCCCGAAATCCCAAATCCCCAACCCCTGAAATCACCAAAAATCATAAAATTCCCCAAAAACCCCAAATTCCGAACGTCCCCAAATCCCCCAAAGTTTCCAAAATCCCCAAAATACCAAATCCCTAAAATCCCAAATTCCGAAACCCTCAAGATCCCCAAAACCTCCAAATCTTAAAAATCCCCACATCCCCCAAAAACTCTGAAATTCCCCAAATCTTCAATGTTTCCAAAATCTCCAAAACCCCCAAAAATTTCTAAAATTCCCAAAATCCCCCAAATTTCTAAAATCCCCAAAACCCCCAAAACCGACCAAGATCCCCCAAAATCCCAAATTCCCTGAAATCCCCAAAAATCCTCAAAACGCCCAAAATCGCCAAATCCCTCAAAACATCCAAAATGAACCAAAACCCAAAAATCTGAGGAAATCCCCCCAAAATGACCCGAAACCCCCGAGCTCCGTTAACTCCCCCAAAATGCCCCAAACCCCCAAAATGCCCCAAACCCCCAAAATGCCCCAAACCCCCAAAATGCCCCA
>JAWWEX010000326.1:0-19708 GCA_035583215.1 Arremon brunneinucha
ACAGCTGGCACTGCAGGAGGGCTGAGCCCCCATGGGATGGGGCTGGGACACCACCCTGACACACAGGGGGGCAGGGCATGATCTGACTCTGGCAGTGGTTTGTTTTCTTTTTTTTTTGCACTATTGCATTTGTATTTTTAGTTTTTCCTATTAAAGACCTGTTATCCTCTTCCTGTATCTTTGCCTGAGAGCCTTTTAATTTCAAAATCATCATAATTCAGAGGGAGGGGGGTTTACATTTTCCATTTCAAGAGAGGCTCCTACCTTCCTTAGCAGACACCTTTCTTTTCAAACCAAGCCACCAGCCAAGAAGGAAAGAAAATCCCCTCAATCAGGCTGGAGGTGAGGAGGAGGAAGATTGGGATTCAGGGCTGATCCTCAGCCCAGCTCTGACATGAGCTGTGCCACTGCAGGAGGGGTTTTGCACTTGTGTTTCAGTTCCACCAAGGACATAAATCAGCTTTTAAATGATCTCTGAGCTGTTCCCACTGCCCATCACTCAGGGCTAAGTGAGAGGTGCTGCCATGGAACTGCACTCCTGAGAACCTGCAGGAAGCAGGCAGTGCACACATCAACCCAGCTCAGATCCCTGGGTAAACCAGGCACTGACATTCCAAGCTGAAATTTCCCAGCACCTGGAAATGAGCTGCATCCTTAGCGCTGACACAAGGCACGGAGGCGAGTGCCAAACCCTCCAGCACAAAGCCACCCGCTGGCTCTGGGCACCAACAGCTCCAGAGCAGGAGCTGCAGAGGCAATGCCTGCACAGCCATTCCTCTTTCCACAGTGAAAACACTCCAAAAATATTTTTAAAAAGGCAAATCAGGATATTTACAAAGTGTGGTAAAAACCCAATCAGGAAAACGCAGTGCCTGTGAGCTCAATTCCATCTCCAGAGTGTCACAGACATATATGATGAAAAATCCTTTTGCTGGGATCTTTTCTCCTGAGAAGCTGAAAGGCCTCAGAAATGAAATGTAAACAATGATTATCTGCTGCTGTGGAATGCAACAGGTGCATCTGTGATTGGTCTCGTGTAGTTGTTTTTAATTAATGGCCAATCACAGTCAGCTGGCTCGGACTCTCTGATCAGTCACAAGATTTTATTATCATTCCATTCCTTTCAAGCCTTCTGATGAAATCCTTTCTTCTATTCTTTACTATAGTTTTAATATATCATTATCTTTTAATATAATATATATCATAAAATAATAAATCAGCCTTCTGAAACATGGAGTCAAGATTCTTATCTCTTCCCTCATCCTGGGATCCCTGATAACACCACCACACCAGAGCAGTGAGGAGCATCTCAAATCCTGTCATTTCAAATCCTGTCCTCCCCAATCCTGTCATCCCAAAAACACCACCCAGGAGCCAGAGCCAGGGCTCAGGGGCTGCTGTGGGAATGGGGGCAAAGCACCTGAGCACATGGGCCCCATGGGGACAGCGCTGGGAATTGCAGAGCCAGAGCAGCAGCAGGAGTGGCAGCTGCTTGTCCAGCTGGATTTATCCAGTTCTGGCTCTCTCTGGGTCCCCACAGCCACTGAGCTCAGGATTTGTGGCAGGTCCTCCTCTCCTGGTGCTCCCTGGGCACAGGGACAGCCTGGGAGCTGATTGATGGCACCCCTTAAAACAAAGCAGGGCTTAGCCCAGCTACCTGCCCAGGAGGAGATGCAGCAACAGGAGGGGTTTGGAGGAGGTGGAAGAACATCAACAGGGCAAAAATTAATTCCTCTGCTTCCCCTCTCATTTGGGGCAGTGAATTCTGCACAAATCAGGGCAGGCACAGCCCAGCTACAGCACGAGCAGAGCAGGGCTTGTCTAAACTGATCAAAAAGAGGATTTGTGATAACAAATATTTACTTCACAAAAAAAAAAATAATCCACAAAAACCTATAAGCTTCCACAAAAAACATAAAGCCAACTGCTTATCTGAACCCTACTCACTGCTGGCTGCTTAAAATGTTCCTGAAGCCATTAAGGAAACTGCTCTGTAAATCACTCCTGACTTGCCAACATCCCACAAACACTGCTGGTAATTCACTGTTTTACTCCCCATCCCTATTTTCAGGAATATTTGGAACTCTTTGAAGGCTCTGCTCCATCCCCACACCCTCCAGGCTGGAAATGTTGTAGATACCACTGATGGTACCAGCTCCACTGCTGTTCCTTGGGTTAAAACACCACCAAACAACTCCTGCCTGTGGCTGGAAAGAAAACCCTGCAATTCCTGGAGAATCAAATAAGATTCATATTAATGAATCAATGACTAATATTGGTATAAATAAAACCTGCAAGCACTGTGTGGTTTGTTTAAGAAAGGGAAGTGTATTTTTAGTCAGATTCTAATCTTAGGGTGCTCCTTAATGATTCAAGATTTTGTTCCCATAACCTTTGAAATCACTGCTGCACTTCATGGAAATCCTTAACATTCTGCTGCAGTAAATAATGAATGAAAGCAGCCTATGGAAAGATAATAATTCAGTGTTAAAAATAACCACACATTACACACTGGCAGTGAAATTCTGTGTTTCAGATAAAAGGGAATTTGTTGTTAAAATACAACAAAACCTTTCCACTCAAATCCTATTTTCTGTTCATGAACTCAGGGTTCATAAACTCCACATTTCCATTTTCCACTTGGAAAACACAATGGGATATTTCACTTTGGGGTTGGTGTGCACAAAGCCCAATGTTTTATCTCTCTGGAAGTTTTTGGGGAAATGTTCCTTAATACTCACTGAGGAAAAAAAGCACATTCAGCTCATCCATCTCTGCACCTTTCTGCCTGTCAAAACTCCCAGGAAATACATTGGAAGAAATGATCCAAAAGATGACTAAATCTAATTTATTCCCCTAATTTTCCCTGTGAGCCATCAGACCTGGGCACAGACAGGTCACACCTACTTTGGGCAGTCACAACAGCTCAGTCTTGGTCACAGCAGTTAAATTCTCTGTTCTGGTGGGGATTTAACAACAAATCCCAATGAAAACTGCCTCAAAATGTGGCCAAATCCTCCTTACAAAAGGATTTTGGTACCTGCACTTCAATTTCATCCTTTTATAAAAGGCAACTCTGCCTCTGGAAATTTGGAAAAGAGGACAAAATCTGTATTTTTTTTCAAAGGCTAGTTGGCAAAACATTGATTTGGAGCAGTTTGGGCTATCTTCTGCTGGGGGAAATTGGAATTTTGGGTTGAAGGCAGCTCGCAGCACCTCCCTTTCTCCATCCTGTCCCCTCTGTCAGAGTGGGAGGCACCCAAAGTGCAGCTGAGCCCTCTCTGCACCTTTCTGCCTGTGAAAACTCCCAGCAGCCAGGAAATACATTGGAAGAAATGACCAAAAGATGACTAAATATAATTTATTCCCCCAATTTTCCCTGTGAGCCATCAGACCTGGCCACAGGCAGGTCACACCTACTTTGGGCAGTCACAACAGCTCAGTCTTGGTCACAGAAGTTAAACTCACATAGAGCATCAACATATTTTAAATCCCAGCTTGTCCGAGATCCACCAGTGCACAAAGAACCCCCAAACACCCAGGGGGATATCAGGGAGGAAAAGCTGCTGGAAAAGCTGCTGGAAAAGCTCCTTGGCTTCACAGTACCTTGGTGCCTCCTGTGGGGCCAGGACAAACCCCCAGGCTGGAATTGCACTTACTTGAGTCTCCAAAAGCATTAAAGAAGAAAGACAAGGTCACACAGTTAAACGATAACCCAAAGGACACTTGTGGGGGTGGGACAGGAGCTGATGAGGAGTTTTTGGGGTTAGTCAGCAGCAGTAATGATGTTTTTACCAACCTGTTGGTGTCAAAGCACACCCTGACCCACAGCACAGCCAGCAGGATTGGATTGGGAGGAAGCACATGGAGTGAGAGAGAGTTTTCCACTGTGTTTGCTCAACTCCAGCACCAGAGGAGTAGCCAAGAGCCTCATTAGGACAAAATCTGTCGCTTTAAGCTCCAGCTCGAGAAGGTCAGAGAGCAAAGACATAACCAGCTTTTCAAGAGTTTTCCAATTTAGTCTCACTTGGACCCTGTTTCCAGAATTCTTTTGAAGTCCTCCTCCAGTTTTCCCTCCAAGAGAGCTCTCCTGGTTCTCCCACGGAACCCAGAGTGCAAACACTGGTGGAACATCAAAGCCAAGAGCCCAGCACAGAATAAACACAGAGAACAGAAAGAAATACAAGTGAGAACAAGACAAACCATCAAACGAGGGGAGACAGGAGAAGAGAGGAGAAGAGTTCAGGAGAAATGATGGAAAGGAATTAAGGGAGAAAAATGGAGGAAGGAAGAGGGGGAAAAGTCACAGTCAATGTATGGAACACAAGAGTTGCTCACAAATCACAAGCATCAAATGACAATGACACCTTCCAGTCCTTTCCCTGGATGTTGGTCTGGAGGCTTTCCACAATGATGGGAATGATTTTTTGGGGAAAAAGAACACAGGGAGAGTGAAGGCACCAGGAGAAGGGGAAGGTTGACAGAGCTCTAAATGAGAAATCCACGTAGTGAATATCGTAACAGAGAGCAACTCACGGTGAATTTACGCTGGAGACTGACGAGCTGCGAGATACAGTACCTCGAGTTTGCTTTACAAAACTGCACATGCAAAAAAACAAAACAAACAAAGAAAACAAAAAGTGAGAAAAGAAAAAGCCAAAAAACCAAAAAAAAACCAAACCAAACCAAAAGGAAAATCAAACCAAACGGGCAGAGAAACCATAAAAGACATCGGGAGGAGACTCGTACAGGCCGCGTCCTGTTGGGTGCAGACGGGGAGGAGACCAGGCAAGCTCCAGGGCTGTGGAAACCATGGACACACCACCCTCTGGAGAATGAGGACACAACCAAAGAGTCCAAAAGGGAGCCAAAAGGAAGAGGTGAGAAAGAGGCACGCGATGAGCATGGAGCTCCATGGCTCCCTGGTACTCACACCGCCAACATCCTGCAGGAGCCTCCTCTGCCACCCTGGGGAGGCCTGGCTGCAGCCACGGGGCGACTGTGCTGCAAATCCTTACTTCCAAGAGGATTCAATTTGCTAATTCCCACTCTTGGCACCAGGAGGAAGCTTTAGCAAAGAGCAAGAGCTGGAGAAAGGACCCCAAGCTCCAAAATCCACCTGAGCTCCAGCAGCTGGTGCCACACAACTTCTCCTCAGTCCCTGCCTCAGGAGGCACCCACGTCTCTCCTCTACAGGGACTGGGATGGGCCTGGCTCAGACTGCCCAAAATTGGGTCACTGGGCCTAAAAACCTCAGCTCTGCTGCAGCTCCAGTGGGGCAGGGCCCAGGGGTGAAAGGAGCTTCCTGCAGCTCAAGGAGTTTTGTAGATTCTCCTCCATCTCCTCCACACCATTTCTGTGGGGGGGTTCTAAATATGGAAATCACTGAATCACACAGAAAAGGCAGGGAATCCACAGAAAAACAGGATTCTAAATATCCTGACTGATCCTGTATTGAGGCATTAATTTTTTCCTAGCTCTAATGATAATTTTTATCAATCTACAGCATTCCAAAAACCCTCCCCAAGACTGAAAATAAAATCCCTTCACCTCCTGATTTGCCTTTTCAGTTGCAGCATTTTTCCTCCTGCTTTCAGGAGCGTTTAAATCTGTTAACAATCAATTCTAGCCAACCAGAAGGCCCAGTTAAAATCTAATATTCTCTGGGTATCACAGAAGTAGAGGTTTAAATGTACATTTATTAAAATTAATGGATTGTTCTGAACAGAAATATTGGCTCAGTTACTGCATATAACACAAAATACAGAGGTTCAGAAACCTGGAGTGAATATAAGAAAAATTATGGAAGGCATCATAAAAGTTTTGCTTGAAGCAAATAATCTGCTGAGCAGCCAGGTGAAGTATTTTACCTAAACCCCAGGATTTCTGTATTTGTCTGGTGCCAAATGAAACAGGAGCAGAGGCAGAGTGGGGGTGGCATGTCCTGCTTGCTGGCCAAGGAAATTATAATTTCCAGGTTGTTCAAGCTGGAGCCCTTTTTACTCTTTGGCAACAAAATCCTGCAGAGAACAAGCCCCTGAGTGCAGGGCATAACCAAGGAATTCCTTTGGGGAAACTTGGGATGGAGGAGGATGCTGCCCTGATTGATCTGGGAGTCAGCAGTACGTGTGGAGATTTTGGGTTTAATTGTTGGAAATTGTGGAAAGCAGATGAACATCCCTCAGTGGGAGGCTGGGATGAACCTCTGTGTGTCTCCCTGCCTCGTTTGGTGCTGGGCAGGATGAAGGCCACGCTCTGTCCTTGTCACCTGTGCAGGGAATGTGACACAAGTCCTGCAGCGCTCCAGGCTCACCGCTCTGCTCCCATGGCTGGATCTGCCTTTTTCAAACCATAAATTTGCCTGGAACCACCATGTGTGAAACCACAGAGCCTCCTTTTCCAGGGCAAAACGACAGCAGGAGTTGATTTTCACCAGATGCTACTTACCAGGAAGGAGGGACAGAGCCCAGAGAGTGGCTGTGGGTGACACCGACGGTGAGGACAGAGAGGAAAACCCATGGGAGGAATCAGAACCTCACACACTGACACACTCCAGGGGAGGAGCAGAGGGAAGAAACCACAACCAGCAAGAGGAAAAGAACACCTCTTCTACTCTACACCCCCCAGCAGAGCACAGGGCACGGGCTGGGTGTTCAGCAGCTTCTTGCTGGGTCCCGTTGGGTGCCCACAGCCCAACAGAGATGTGGAAATCACCACGGTACTCCCGAGACAGAAGGAAAACATGGAACCTCCAAGATGGAAAACCTGGAGAAACAGAGCAGTTCCCCCCTCCCTGCATCCCCAGACCTGTACAAAAGGGCCACAGGGGTCAGGGTGAAGGGACTGAGGTGCCACCTCTAGTGGCTTTTCTGTCTTGCTCTCACTGACAGGCACTGTCCCCCTGTGGGACCACAATCACAGCACCAGTTCTGTGAACAACCCCAGTGGGACCAGCAGAAACCAGTCCTGGAGACAGCAGGAGATCCTTGGAGGCTGGGAAGTTGTCCTGGGAAGCACAGGTAACTCTGGAACAGCAGTGGGCAATGTGACAAACTGTGCTTTTAGGTCTGGTGCCCACGTCCAGGAGCTGTCTCTGCCACTGCCCACCATGCTTCATCCACCACCCAGGTTCTCCTCCCACCCAAAACTCACCTCTCACACCTGTGATTAATGATTCCCTTGGACCTGGCTACAACTCTAATCCATTACCTCATGGAATTAATAAAACCCCAAACCTTGTAAATCACAGAGTGCAAAAAGTTCCTCCAAGTGTGGCTGATTACCTGGCAGGCTCCTACAAATTTAGAGGTGCTGAAAAATTGCTATTTTAAGGCTTTCCCCAAGCAAAGGTGAGGAGAGGGCACTGGGGAATGCTGTGGGTGCCAGGTGAGCCCCAGGTGTGCCCTGCCTGGGGCAGGGTGAGCTCGTGGCAGCCCCTTTTGTACAGGCCATTGGTGCAGCTCTGGTTGGGACAGAGAAGGCAGAGGAGGAACCCAAACATGGGGAGTTCAGGCATCAGGCCAGGCAAAAGCAGGAAAAAACACCAACTTTGCTTTGGGGTCTTTGTGTGACCCACAAAAGGCTCTTCCTTCCACTGGCAGTGGCACCAAAAAGTGCTTTGGACATCCAGGGCCTTGGAATTGTCCCCTTGTCCTCCAGTCTGGCTGCCAAGGAAGCTGCACCAATGGTTTGCCCTAAGGACCCCTGGCTCTGTGAAGTCCCTCAGGTGCAGAGGCTGAGCAGGGCAAACGACACAGAGGGGCTGAACAAACCCAGAACTCACCTCCAGAAACAACAAAGCAAGGAAAATGCTAAACGGAAAACAAACAAACAAAAAATAATCACAAAAAAAGAAGAGTGAAGCAATAGGCTTGAATCAAACACACCTCCTGTGTTCAGCCAAACATTGCAAACAGTGACAGAACCAACACATCACCCTTGTTTTTCATCCTAAATAAATCCTTCAGGGTAGAGTTCACTAGGTGAAAAACCAACTGTGGTCAGAAAAATCTGCTCTCTGGTGGAGCAGAGAAATGCTGGGGGCTGCATGAAGCAGCAGCTCCATACCAGGCTCACTTTTTATCCAGAGAAACCACAAAATAAATCCTTCAGGGTAGAGTTCAACAGGTGAAAAAGGAACTGTGGCCAGACAAATCTGTTCAGGTCCCTTTGGCGGAGCAGAGAAATGCTGGGGGCTGCATGAACCAGCAGCTCCACACCAGCCTCACTTTTTCATCCTAAATAAATCCTTCAGAAAAGAGTTCACTAAATGAAAAAGGAACTGTGGCCAGACAAATCTGGTTAGGTCCCTTTGGTGGAACAGAGAAGTGTTGAGACTGGATGAAGCAGCAGCTCCAGACCAGCCTCACTTTTCATCCAGAGAAACCACAAAATAAATCCTTCAGGCTAGAGTTCACCAGGTGCAAAAGGAACTGTGGCCAGACAAATCTGCTCAGGAGAATCCCTTTGGTGGAGGAGGACTGTCACTGTCATATTTTCTGGAAAATTCCCTTTGGCCAGGATTTTGCTCCTGGGAAGCTAAGAAGCCTCAGAGAAAAAAGAAACCAATATTATCTCATTTGCTTCTCCTGTGTTTTGCTGCTTTGGAATGTGTTTGGACGTTGTTTACCAACTGGTCATTGTTTGATTGGTTTCATGTGAATTGTTTTGACTTAATGGCCAATGATGGTCCAGCTGTGTTGGGACTCTGGAAAGAGTCAAGAGTTTTTCATTATTATCTTATAATCTTCTGTAATTATCCTTTCTGTATTCTTTAGTATAGTTCAGTATAGTATTCTTTAATATAATAAATAATATAATATTATAATAATATAATATAATTTAATACAATAAAGTATCATAAAATAATAAATTAGCCTTGTTAGAACATGGAATCAGATTCATCATTTCCTCCCAACAACAGGGGACCCTGAAAACACCACAGATCATCCCAACCCTCTGAGCCACCATGATAGTATAGGGATAAAATAATAAATTAGCCTTCTAAGAACATGGAGTCAGACTGATCTTTCCTTGCCTTTGTCAGGGTGCCCTGAATACAAGAGAGGACATTTCTGGAGCTCCAAGCAATGCAGGATGTTGTGAGGCAGATGATGAACAATCCCTCCCCAGCACTGCAATGATCAACCTGTTATTAAAGGAGATCCCTGGTGTCCATCAATCACAAAGCAATTCCCAGCTCCAGGTGGGAAGGTGAAGGTGCCTCTTCAGAGCCTGGGTAACACTGGATAACAACCAGTTCCTGATGCTTAGGAAACGATGTTCAGTAACCAGCACAATAAATGGAGCTCAGAGCAGAGGAAAGGGGACAAGGGGACAATTCCAAGGCACTGGATGTGCAAATCTGGTGGAGCTTGCTTAGGAGGGGAGGCTGGGGCAGGTGATTAAATGATTCCCTTGGATCTGGCTGCGACTGTAATCCATTACCTCATGGAATTAAAAAAAACCCCAAACTTCCTAAGTCACAGAGTGCAGAATATTCCTCTCCAGGCACAGCTGACCCTGTGTTGGCACAGGAAAATGCCAGAGGTGGGGGATCCAACCCTGTGGGAAGGGCTGGAAGGAGCTTTAGGGGAGCCACAGTCAGTGCTGGGAGCAGGACTGGCAAGGGCAGGGAGGAAACAGCACCTGAGACAGCACGGCCAACCTGAGTCCTGAGCAGGCTCAGCCCAAGGACAGCTTTGTCACCTCTGTGGGGACACTGGGAACGTGAACATCGTGATCAAGAAAATCCAAGTCATGCTGTTCTCTGCCAGCACCTGTTTGGACTGATGCAGGCAGGGAAAATATCAATGTTTTCAGAACATCCATCCATGCCATCGATGCCTGCTGTTATAGAAATCCATTTTCACAGGCTGGGAAAACAGTATTAAACTAGAAAACTAAAAAAAATATTCCTTAGGGGAAAGTACAAATAGAGATTGATTGGGTAGAGCCACCTTTGCAGGAGCTCAATCCCAGTTTTCCCAGGCCTTGCTCACTGAATCCTACAGGGATTGGATTCTTTGTACCCGAGTTTTGGGTTCTGGCAATATTTCCATTCATCAAAAATCCCATTCTTAAGAACATCCAGCACTTTTGGCATGTCCAGCTCTGGATCTGATCTGCCAGGACTTGCCATGGTCTTGACACCTGCTCTACCCTCAGAGCAGGGGAATAAGAGCAGCAGAAATTAAGTGTTGGGGTGGATTTGGGTGCCAAAAGGTCCCTAACTCAGCCCTATTGTGCTGGAGAGGGGTATCCAAAGGATGGTGGCTGCAAACCACCTCCTGTCCAAGATTTAGGGGCTGCAAACCACCCCTTATACAATATTTAGGGGCTGCAGAGCACCCCCTGCAAGATTTAGGGACTGCAGACCACCCCCCTATATAATCTTTAAGAGCGCAAAGCACCCCCTGTCCAAGATTTAGGGGCAGCCAACCACCCCCCATCCAAGATTTAGGTGCTGCAAAGCACCCCTGTCCATGATTTAGGGAATACAAACCACACCCAGAAAGATTTAGGGGTTGCAAACCACCCCCTGTCCAAGATTTAGGGGCTGCAAACCACACCTCTATCCCAAATTTAGGGGCTGCAAAGCACCCCCTGCAATATTTAGGAGCTGCAAACCACCCCTTAAACAATATTTAGGGGCTGCAGAGCACCCCCTGCAAGATTTAGGGGCTGCAAACCATCCCCTGTACAATATTTAGGGGCTGCAAAGCACCCCCTGCAATATATAGGAGCTGCCAAGCCCCTCTGGAGCTCCCTGAGGATGGACACTCCACCCCTCTATGGGTTCTTCACTTGAGAGCTGGATTTCATCCTTGTGAGTGTCTCCCAACTCAGAATATTCTGGGGTTTATGTATAAAACAAATTGCTTTGAGATGGACTTATTAAATCTCATGTGTTACAAACCACCAATCCATCCAGCCCCTCTTTCCATCTCCCAAAATCTGATTCCTCTCTTGCCTGTTCCTCCAGGGCCTCATCTCTTTGGGCATCAACCCCAGGACCTAAATGTTGCTTTTTGTCCCCAAAGCAGAGCTCTGTGAGTGGCTGTGGAGCAGGGTAAGAGATGTCACAGGGTGTCACAAGGTCAGGAGATGTGCAAACCATCCTTTCCACTGTGTTCATGTGAATTTTCACACAGCTGGGGCAGGGCAGACTCAATTTGAGGCAAAATAAGCAAAAATCCACAATTTTGTCCTCACTTTGAATTGTTGTCACAAAAATTTCCTTGTGCTTTTGAAAACCTGGTGAAAAATCATGGGAAAAGGTGATTTTAAGGCAATTTCAGCCTTAGGTCCATGGAAGTGAGTTGGTTTTTTTCTCCCAATTTCTAAGAAATCTTCCCATGCAAAACACAGAGGCAAATAAGCACCATCATCATCTTGCATTTTCAAATACCAGAACCAAGAAATTCATCAAAGAGCAGGAGCAATTATCCTCATTTGACTTCTTTTCAAGGCTGGCCAGAAAATAATTGTAAGGAAAAAATGGTATTTAAAACTATCAAACAGCCAGAGCATAAATAGGAACTGATTACAGCAGTAATGACAAAATAAAATGGTAAGAAGAATAAAATAGGCAAATTAATAATATTCTTTTCCTTCACATGTAATAAACTGGCTCCACTTGGCCTTTTGTCTTTGCTAAAGTGGATTAAAGTCCCAGTAAAAAGAGATTTCCACCAAAGGGATCCGGCTGCAGATCAGGTTTTTTACAATAAATTGAGCAGGAAATTTCTTTTTTTTTTATGCTTGAGCTTCTCCAGCCCTTGGAGGTCTCCCCTGTAAAAGGGGTCTGGAAAACATCAGCAGCTCCCAGTAAAATGCAGGAGCAAACTTTTTGGTGTTGATGCTGAAATTCCAGAAGAGTTCAAGGAACATTTTCAGCAAATCCTTGTGAGAAATCCCAGAACAGAGTCATGGAATGGTTTGGGTTGGAAGGACCTTAAATCCCATCTCAACCTCTGCAGGGACACCCTCCACCACCTCAGGCTGCTCCAAGTCCATCCAACACTTGGGTATTTCCAGGGATGTCTCAAACACAGGAACCTGGACTAATATTTCCACCTACACCTCATTTCTGCACCTCCAAGATCCAGGAAAAGTTGGGCCCAAGGCAAAGCTCTCCAAGGGTTTTGGTATCTCAGAGCATGTGCTTGTCCTCATCCAGGGATCTGGGAATCCCAAATGGATCTTCCTGCCTCCAAACCACAGCATTTTATTCCACCCAGCTCTTTCACACAGCAAGGAAAAGGAATTCAAACACATTTTCCAGCTATTTAAGAGGATGCCTTTGCACTTCAATTCTCAAGATTATTTAAAAATATTGATTTCTGTGCACACACAGAAATAACTCAGTAAAAATCATTAAACTCATCTCCTCATTAAAATCCAAAGCGGGATGTTAACACTTCACCTGGTGAAATCTACCTTAAAAAAACCAAAAATCCTCCTAAACCACAATTATTCAAAGCTGAGGCCTTACAAAGAGCACCAAACTGAAAGAAATCCTTCATTAAACTCCTAATTAAGTGCTCAGCACTGAAGTATTCGGCCAGAGGTGGTGCAGGAGGGCTCCCAGACCACGGGATGCTCCAGCTGGACAGACAGACAGACAGTGACACTGCAAAAGGGAAATGCTCTCCCAAGGAATCAAAGGTGCTTACGCAGCTATGGAGATGTTGGCTGCTGACATGGGGCTCACTTCAGCCACCTCCTTGGCCTTCTGCAGGGCCAGCTTCTGGTTGGTGGCTTCCTCCATCTCCTCCTCGTCCTGGGGCACAAAAACAAGAGAAAACAGGGAATAAATCATGGAATAACAACAAGCAGAGCTCCTCTGGGGCACGGTGCTGCCACTGCTGGGCTGTAAGGACACAGGAATTTCAATTTAGGGCTGCAAAGACACAGGAATTTCAATTTAGGGCTGCAAGGATGCAGGAATTTTAATTTAGGGCTGCAATGACACAGGAATTTTAGTTTAGAGCTGCAAAGACACAGGGATTTTAATTTAGGGCAGATTTTCTCGCAAGGAGCCCCAGGTTTGGCACAAGTTGAGGTGAAAATGGCAAGGTTTGGTCAAGAGGGTTTTTTACCCTCAAACTTTCTTGACTCTGCTGGGTCTCCTCTCAGCACACAGCACTGGGGAAGGATCTCTGAGGGAGCAGGGATGGGACAATTCCAGGTGGAATTCCCCATTTATCCCACAGCTGTGTGTGGAACAACCCTCTAAAGCTGTTCCTGCTGGAACAGCTGCATGGGCTCCTAAATCCTCCCTGACCTCCCGCCAAGGGGACTTTTCTGAAACAATAATAAAAAATGATGGATTTGTGATGGTCCTGCTCTCATCAGTTATTCACACCCACCTCAGATCCCTGAGGACACAGAAAACACAAAGTGAACCATATTAAATGTAGTGTGTGGAGCAAAGCAGGGTTCTGCTCCTGCTTCCTGCATATCCCTGGCTCATGAGGATTTTTAACCTCTGAAGATTGTCACTGGGATTTCTCTCTTCCTACCCAACATGAAAAGCACCACTGAAACTCAAAATTAAAGAACTTAATTTAAAAAAAATTACAAAAAATTAATTTCAAAAATTCAAAATTTAAGGATCTTAAACATTGAGGCAAGAGCAAGACCCAAGGAAACAACCTGATTCCTCTTCAATGGGTGCCAAGGGCAACTTTGCTGGAATTTTTTAAAAAAATTTCTTCAAAATAAAGTCAAGTCATGGAAGGATCAGCACAGAGCTCTGGTAGAAACACCAGCATCTCACAAATCCAGGGAAAACCACACTGAGAGCAGTTCCAGGCCCTTGTGTCAAACTTCATGGAATGCACAGGTCTGCCTCTGCTCTCCCAGGCTGCTGGAAGGAGTCACGATTAAAATAATGAGAGCAGACAGATCTCCAGCTTTGGAATAGGAAATTATAGAGATTTATCCACCCTGAATTCCATCTGCATAAACAGCTCCTCGCTCTGCCTTTGGTGCTACTTGCTTCCACGGAACTCATTTGGAAACTGTTTTATTTTTCTCCTTCAGAAGGAAAAAAAAAAGTGGAAAATTGATTTTAAAAATTGTTACCATATAAATTTCTTCTTTTTTTTTCCTTTTTTTTCCCTTTGCAAATATTTGCAAGTCTATAACCAGGCCTGAATAAAAGACCCGCTGAGCAATTATACAAAGTCAATATTTCTCAGCTGCCAAATTGCAGCATTTTATGGATTTTTCTCCATAATTTCCAGTATTTTATTTTTACTTTGTGCCAAATTCCAATTTATCAAAGCTTTAGGAACTCATTGCAAACCAAGAGTGTTTGGTTTAATCCTGGCCTCCCAGCTCAGCCCTTTTCCTTTCACCCTGTTGGGGTGGGAAAGCAGCAAAGCACCCACAGATTGGAATAAATTCAGAGTATTTGGGGAAGAAAAAGAGAAAGGAATGAAATCCACATTTCCCACCCTGGGTTTTGCCATCCTCAGGGCAGCAGAACTCCCTCCATGGAGCAGACTGGGACAGACAGATGTGTTTGTCCCAGCTGTGTGTCCCTAGGTCCTTGTCCCTCCCAGTTTTCCCCCCTGGACTCTGTGGTGTAGGGGGACACAGTATGGGTAAATGAAGGTGATATAGAATGTAATCTTATCCCCCAGTGGGTTGCAGTTGGACCCTATTACTAAAGATTAGGAGCAGGCTGGATGATAACAGGCAACACCTGTAGCCAATAAGAACAAGTGGCATAAAAGAGTGGATTGATGGGAATGGAAGTCGGAGGACTCAGATAATTACTACAAGGACCAGGATGAGTCAGTGCTTAGAGGAGATGCCTACAAAAAATATCAAGGAGGTATGAAACTCTGGTGCTATTGAACCCTTGCACCATAATGATAATAGAACTGTTGTGCTGTTTAAGACAACAAATGGTGACCCCAACGTGATTCGGGATGTGATTCAGGAAACAACTGTGTGATTTGGAAAAAAGATGACTTAAATGCTATGCTATATTGCCCCATGGATTTGGAACTAAACTATATTGCCCTATGGATTCAGGGAAGCTAGATTTGACCACCGGGTTTGACATATAACCCCATGGATTCGGAGAAATGTGATTTGACTGCTAAACTATTGGCAGAATATATCAGTTATAGCTATTAGTGTTTGTAAAATATGAAGATAAGCACTTTGTAAGCTATAAAACTGAACTAACATTTAGAAATATATATATATCTGTGCTGTAATATGCTGTTTGAACACTTGTATAACTCTTAGTTCTAAATTAAATGTACAAATATGTCATAATGTTAATTTATTTGAATATGTACTTCTGGAAAAGCTGCAACTCTGTGGTTAAAAGAAAAAGGGGGAATTGTAGGGGGATACAGTATGGGCAAATGAAGGTGATATAGAATGTAATCTTATCCCCCAATGAGCTGCAGTTGGACCCTATTATTAAAGATGAGGAGCAGGCTGGATGCTAACAGGCAACACCTGTAGCCAATAAGAACTAGCGGCATAAAAGAGTGGATTGGTGGGAACTGGAGTCAGATGGCTGCTGCAAGGAGCAGGAACAGTCAGTGCTCAGAGGAGCTGCCTGTGAGAAACATTGAGGAGGTATGAATCTCTGGTGATATGGAATCCTTGCACCATAATGATAACAGAACTGTTGTGCTGTGTAAGACAACACTGTGGGGTCGCTGCTCAGCAAGAACAAAACATCCCCGAGTGGTTCCAACACAAATTCTTTCCCACACAAATCCCACAGCAGCTCCTGTTTTATTTATTTAATTTTTAAAAAATTAACTGTGCCCATCCCAATGCAGCAGAAATGTTATCCTCAGGACATAAGTTTTAAAAGGAATAACACCCCAATTAAAAAAATCTTTCAGGTTTTCCTTTCATCCTCCAGGTAAATTCAAATTATTTCTTCCTTTGAGGGATCTCCAGCAGCCTTAAAAACCAAAGGCTGCTGATTTTTCTTTCTCTGCCCCTAAAGCACCAGGTGCAGGTTTTAAAACCTCTTTTAAATTTGTGGTTTCTGCTCCATTCTCCTGGGTGTAATTCTGCTGGATTTCCATCCTGAAGGAGCAGCAAATGCAGCTGTTCCTCCCTCACAACAAGCTCAGCCCTCAGCAGATGTTTGCTTTGTAATATATCTGTGGCTCTTTCCATGCAGACATTGCAGATGGCTCCAAAAATTCATTAATTTTTTTACCTGATATTTCAAATTCCAACTCAAACTGTTGCTCCCATTTCATAGATAAAGCTCTTGTCCATAAGGACATCCCTGGTTCATGTCCCTTTCTGTTTTCTAGAGCTCTAAATTTTAATTTAAATCAATTTCTCACAGGGTAAAACCCATTTTTGGTGCTACCCATCACGATGTGCATTGTTAAAACTGAATTTTCTTGAATATATTCAGCCACTTAAAGCCTTTTCCACAGGAAGGAGGGGGATTTCTGGATGCTCAGCTCTGGGTTTGGCCACTCCCTTCAGTCCAGAACTTCTGAGCATTCCTCAAGAATTTTATACAAATTTACACAAAATTCCCACACCATACATGTTTTTATGCTGCTTTTTCAGGGATCACTGGCAGTGTACAGAGATGAGAAAACAATTCCTGCTTGGATATTTAGAAGAATAAAGCCTCAGTTGTTGTGGGTTTACGCTCTAGTTCAGTGAGGATGAAGCAGAAGCTGCTTGATGTCTCCAGAGACATTCTGCATGACCAGCAGAGAGATTTGAAAAACAAATTTTGGGGGCAATTGTAAATTCAGCTCTGAGTAAGTGAACAGGAAGAACAACCTGTCAATATAGTGAAAAGACCCTAAAGGTGAGGGAACACAAAGGGATTGAGGAGAGTTCTCAGGAATCAGTAAAGATTGGGTGTCAGAGTTTGAATCAGTGCAAGACCAGAACAGGAAGAGCAGGAGAGGGAGCTGGGAGCAGATTTTTTATAGATTGAAAGGAAAGGTGGTGATTCTTTATTTTTTCCCCCAAAAATGAGTCATGCCTAAGCACTGGTGAGTTCTGTAACAGCCACAGGGTGATCAAGCTGCAGTTAAATATAGTCCCAGCTCTGAGAGCTCCTCTTACAGGTCACAGAGTCCAGAAATGGCCCAAATGCCACATGAAAAAATCCAAATTAGCATCCAGAAGTGGGGAAAGTTGAGATGTTCCAGTCCTGAGGCAGGAAAGTTTTCTGCCTTCCCTAAACAGAGGCAATTTCAATTGCTCCTGGTTCTCCCACATTAAATTCAGCACAGATCTCAATTAATTTCACAGAATAAATGTCAGGAGAGTCTCCTGGGACCAACTGACTCCTGAGTAACTTCTTTGTATCTCTGGGCCATTTTTGGGGCTTGCATGATCATATTTACTCAGCAGGAAATCCCTCATTCTCCAGGTATGTGTATAATTGAATTTTAGCTTTTTCCTCTTCTTTTGAAAGTCCCAGTGATTTGTGGGGGGACTCATAAATAAAATTAGACTTAAAAACAATCCCCAAGAGAGTTTTTGGAGAAGCTTTATGATTTGGCAATGCTGTTGAATCCATCAATATTTAATTAGACTTTATAAACATCCCCAAAGTCAGGTTTCTAACCCTCCCTGTCAGCTGCTGAAATATTCACAAGAAAGCACTTTAAGGATTAAAAAAGAAGGAGGATGAGCTTTATTATCCAAGAATTGTGCTGGGCCTCATCTCCCCTCTTTGCACATGCAAGGGATGCCCATAAATCTGGGAGGATCTTGGAGATTTCTGTGAGCACAGAAACAGCTGAGATGCTGAAAGGGGGAAAAAATTCCCATTAAAAAAAAAAGGAAAAACTCCAAAACAACAGAGTAACAGAGAGACATTAAAGACAGCCACAAGCAGCATTTTAAGAGAGGAGGGATGCAGAACACAGAGTTGGAACAGAAAATAAAATTATAAAAATTTATTTATAATAAAAATTACTTATAATAAAATTATTTATAATAACAAAAATATTTATAATAAAATTATTTATAAGAATGCTATTTATAAAAATTCTATAATAAAATTATTTAGAGTAACAATATTTAAAATAAAATTATTTATAATAATAGAAATTATTTAATAATTTCTATTATATAAAATATATATTAAATAATACTGTATATTATGATTTAATACAAATATTTCTATTATTATAAATATCTTTAGTACAAATATGATAAAATGTTTGTAATAAAAATATTTATAATAATAAAAATATTTTTCACCCAGGGGCCACCAGGCTGTTTGGAGGTTTTGCTGGGAGAAAGCTCCAGAAAAGCTGGGAGCTGGAGCCAGTCCTGCAGGAAAAGGGGAGATGGCAAAGAGCAGCTCAGCCACAACAGGGATGTGGTTTTTGATGGGAACCTTTGGCTGGTTTGCTCTGCAGCAGCGGGAGGAGGGTGGGAAACGTGGGGAAATCTTCATGTCCCTGAAGTGTGGAGCTGCACTGGGGACCCAAAAATGCTGGGAAAGCTCCAGTGCAGCAGTGCCAGATCCACCCCAGAGCTCAGCACCAGCCCTGAGCACCACATCTCTGTGGCTTTTGAACAATTCCATGGGATGGTTTGGGGTGGAAGGACCTCAAAGCCCATCCAGGACACCTCCCACCAGCCCAGGCTGCTCCAGCTCTATCCAGCCTGGCCTTGGGCTCCAGGGACATGAACTGCTGCACCTCTCCCTAAAAATAAAACCACCTGTGCCTGCTGCTGCCTCAGCTCATGGGCAGAGAGCTCTGCCACTGGCAGGAGAAAGAAATTAAAGTTTTAAAACACAACCAGCCCAATGGGGACACTGCTGCCTGTGCCCCAGCAGGTCACTGTGACTGATGGCAGCAGCACAAGAATGGGTGAGAAAAGCTAAAAATGTGCAAAAATCCCTTTAATTCTCCTCACAAATCCACCTGAGTATGCCAAGAAATCAAAACTCTGCAGTAGCCCAAACACCAAGGGCAACAGTCACAACCCTGGGCTGAGCTGTTCTCACTGTAAACATTCTCCAACAGAAATCTGTGTCCACAACCAGAAAATTCACACCAGTGTCACTGCCATCCCCTGCCAGGACATGGCTTTGTGCCTCTGACTTCTCTTACACCTGGGGAGAGGCAGGAATATCCCAACATCTCCCCTGAGTGCTCACAACAGCCCCTGCAAATTGTTTTGCCTGGAGCTGATTGGAAAATTTTAATTCTTTAATCCATCACCAACCACAGCAAGGTGAAGGACACAAAGTGTGAGACCAAACTAAACACAAAATACTCCCTGCAAGCTGAAATAAAAGAAAGCTGCAGCGGAATGAACCTCTCTGCAGTGCAAGCTGCTCACCAGAGGGGCAAAAGCAGCACCATAAAGCCTGAATTTGCTCTTGTCTGAGCTTCCAATCAGCCAAAACAACCCTAAATTGCTTCTCCTCTGCTCTTGGAAACAGAAAATGTGAGATGAGCAATGCCCACTCTGGGATAAAGCAAATACAAAATATTCACTGCAACCAAAAATAAAGAAAGCTGAAGGGGAATAAACATCCAGGTGCCTCTCTGCAGTGCAAAGTGGTCACCAGAGGGGCAGCAGGTGATGCCTCAGGTTTCAGCTTTTCTATTTTTCACATTCTGTGCTGCTTTAGTGTGTGGGTCTGGGTTCACATGAGGGGATGGTGAGCTCTGTGCACAGAGCAGGGAGACAAAACAATTCCTGCTCC
>JAWWEX010000327.1:0-19439 GCA_035583215.1 Arremon brunneinucha
TGCTTGGCTCCTCCCCTGGGCGGAGCATCTCCCCATGGGATGGTGGGATTGGATCAGCCATGCAGGGACACTCACTGACCATGGACAGCAGAGAATTAATAATTAATGGCCCATGAACAGAAGATAATTAATAATTAACGGCCCATGAGCAGAAGAGATCTCCTGGAGGGAGGATTGGTTGTGAAGGGATAAAGAAAACTGCCCAATGAACAGCAGAGAACTGCCCCACCTCTGACAGATGTCAATAGAATATTGCCAGAATATTGCTACCCCCAGCCACATTTTGCCTTTCCAACCCAGGACACCATTTATCCCCATGAACAGGCTCTGCCACCATATACAACTACAAACTCTCTGAAATGGGAGACCGGGAGGAGATCAGGGGGATGATTGGGATTTGCCCGCAGTTCAACACGCAGTTTGAGGTCCTGACGGTGAAAGAAAACCTGAAGACCTTTGCAGAAATCAAGGGCATCAAGTCCAAAGAGGTGGAGCAAGAGGTGAGTGTGTCCCCCACCACTCCACAGAGACTCCTTTTGCACTGGAAAGGTCAAAGATTCCACCTGGATCTTCTGAAAATTGAAGCTCCAAGCCCATCCAACCTGGCCTTGGACGCTTCCAGGGATCCAGGGGCAGCCACAGCTTCTCTGGGCACCCTGTGCCAGGGCCTGCCCACCCTCACAGGGAACAATTTCCTTCTGATGGCTAATTTAAATCTAAATCTCCCCTAATAAAGGATGGAAGGACAATGGCTGCTGAGAATGGACATCCTTGTGCTGTTCTAGGTGAAGAAGATTCTGGAACTGCTGGATATCAGCAACATTCAAGACACTCTGGCTGAAAAACTGAGTGGTGGACAGAAAAGGAAGTTATCCATTGGAATAGCCATGCTTGGAAACCCCCAGGTAAAGCAGCAGGCATGGATCTGTGATGTAGGAAATACTCAGGTCCAGCATAATTAAAACCTTGGGCATGAATTTGGCTCTAGAATTTCTGACTTCTTTAAAGTGCTTATAATTAGAATGAATAAATTTCATAATTTCTTTTGTTTTTTGAATTCACAACCCACCTTGCCAGCCAAGTTTTGAAGCAGACAGAGTTCCCTGAGCTCTCACAGCCCCCAGAACAACTTCCCCTGTCTGAAAGATGCCCAGAGTCTCTTGCCTTCAGAACCCCAAACTCTGTCAGGGTACCTGTGGCCAATTCCCCAACTTCTGGGACTCAGGTTTGGCCCTCTATGGGCCTCCCCTTTTGGGGGAGACCCTCCTGGAGCAGTCTTGTGTCAGGAAAGAGAGACCCACTGGATCTTTTTGGTCTTCAGGTTCTTGTTTATTGTTATCTTATCTAGAGTTTTGCACGCTGTCCACACCAGGCTCAGCACGCTGGAAAAGCACCTCAAAAATGGCCAACAACCTCTTGGTACAAGGTCTTTTAATGCTAAACTATCCAATTAAGAACCGACACCTAGATTATTTCCCTTTTAACCCAATAACTGATCCCCAAAAACCTGCAATGGGGACTTTTCCACCCAGTTACAAAATGCCACCCAAATCCATGAAGAAGGAGGAAGAAGAAGCATGAAGAAGAAACCCAGGACAACACCCTGTGCCCTCCATCTTGCTCCCATCCACTACATACTAAAAATCCTAAAATCTAAATTTCCCACCTAAGTGATACATCTACACCACTCTCTATAATTTATTTCACACTTTTGTGGGTTCCAGTCTATTTTGAAGTCCAGGAAACTTTCTCCATGAATGAGGGTCAAAGTCAGCGATCTCCTGGGGGTCAGGGCACCCCAGAGCAGACACTGAAATATTCCCAGTGCCCTGGGTTTCCCCCAAACCCCAAAGCCACGCCACCTCTCCAGCAACGGGGAATGTCTGATCCCATCCTCCCTGCAGGTTTTGTTCCTGGACGAGCCCACGGCGGGGCTGGATCCTCTCTCCAGGCACCGCATGTGGAGCCTCCTGTGGGAGCAGCGGGCGGGGAGGGTGATCCTGTTCAGCACCCAGTTCATGGACGAGGCTGACATCCTGGCAGGTGAGCTCTGCTGGGGCATCCCTGGGGCATAACTGAGGGAGCCCCAGCAGCCCCAAGACAGTGGACAGCAGGGAGGGGGCATTCTCCCATACCCTGGGGGTACAGGAGGCAGCCAGGCTGATCCCCATCAGCCTGGATTTAGGACGATCCCAGCAAAGGAGAGGGATTACACAGGTAGAGGGAGGGGACACAATCTGAGGCAAACCATTTGGGGAAAATAAGGGGATACAAAGACGAAACCATTATAAAGCATAAAAACACACTAAAACAGATAACCCAGGGGTATTGAAGGCAGCCAGGCTGATCCCCATCCCCAGGGGTATGGAGGACAGCCAGGCTGATCTCCTGCAGCAGAGGAGACACTGGAAAAACGGCAGAAGATGAAGGGGTCAACTCTTAGCAGGGGTTAATCCAAGGTTTATTTCAAGAGCTCCAGGGGTGCTTTACAAACCTCAAGGGGCTTGCTGGTGAGAGCCCTGGGAGAGGTGCCAAGGTTACATTTAAAGGGAGGTGGAAACTGAAGGTAGATAACATTTACTGACCAATAAGGAAACTTAAGGGATGGAGACTGGGGCAATGGACATTTAGGATAGCGTATGGGGTAACACTTGGGGGGCTGACCCCTGGCTTCTGGCTAATCACTCAACATCCTAGACCAAAAGTTCTAGATGGAGGGGATGGGATGCCGAGTGACTGACATAGAGCCAGGGTGGGGATTTGGGGATGATGTCAGCAAAGGAGAGGGATTACACAGATAGAGGGAGGGAACACAATCTGAGGCAAACCATTTGGGGAAAATAAGGGGATACGAAGACAAAACCATTATAAAGCATAAAAACACACTACAACAGATAACCCAGCAGCACAAAGCCCCAAAAGATGGCAGCAGCTGCTCTGCACTAGAAATTCCTCTGGTTTTTCCTTTCTCCAGACCGCAAGGCTTTTATCTCGCACGGGAGGCTGAAGTGTTTTGGCTCTTCTCTGTTCCTGAAGAAGAAATGGGGGATTTGCTATCATCTAAGGTATCTCCTTAAGCCCCAACAATACCTGGCAACATGCAAGTACAAGGGGACACCAGAATTCATGAAACCTTAGAGCAGATGTCATCAAAACAAACAAATTGCCTGCATTAAAATCCAGCTTCATTAACTGAAACAGCAGTAAGATTTAGGGTTAGGGTTAATTAATCCAGAGCAGAGAATGAATGAAGAATTCTGGACTTTCCTTTTTATGCCTCCATAAAATGGTGGATGTTGTTTGTCTGGGTGGGTTTGGGCTGTTTTTATTCCAAACCTAAGTGTCTGTGGTTTTTTTCCACACAATAGGATCCATGTCAGTGAGTCTTGTGACCTGGAGAATCTGACATCCCTGGTGAAAGGGTACATCCCCAATGCCACGTTCTCAGGACACAGCCAGTATGAACTGAGATATAAACTGCCTTTAGAAAACATTAATAAATTCCCAGGTAATGTATATGAACATAATTGAGGATTATTCATAGAGAGAAAAAAAAAAGACAAATGTGTGGAAGGAGAAATGCAAAGGGAGATTTTTTTACAGGAGTCACATCAAGACTTCAAAACCATCGCAGTTTGGGTTTTCCCCACAGTTTTATCATACATTTAAGATCAAACTGTGCAACAAATGCTTTTCTACTGTTTGCAGTGACAAACCCTGCAGGCTAAACTGGGCCACCTGTGTTACTGAGAGTTCAGTTCTCTTTCTGTTAAATGCAAAGACAGATATAAGAGAAAACCCCACACAACCTGAGCTGCTCCATGCCCATTTCTCACCCACTGTGCCAATCACTTCAGCCTGGCCATCCCACAGAGGGTGAAAACAGTTTGAAATGTTGGTGCTAAGCAGAAGAACACCTTCCATGAGGATGGCTCTGTCAGTTTTGTTTTCCTCCACACCTTTGTGTCCTGGCAGTTCTCTGTCACTGGAGATGCTCAGGTCAGGTTGGCTCAGCTGAGCCAGAGTGGTCTGGATATCTGTGCTAACACCTTTATTTTATCTCTGCCCTCCAGATCTGTTCAGAGGCCTCGACAGCCACTCTGAGCAGGGAATTATCAACTATGGAGTCAGCATGACGACCCTGGAGGACGTGTTCCTGAGGCTGGAGGGAGAAGCCATGGACAATCAAAAAGGTACAATTTACAACCCACAGCCAAAGATCAGCCCCTCTGCAGAAATCTCCAAAGGTGCCTCTTAAACTTTCATGAATCCCAACCTAGAAGCTGGTCTTACGTAGCTGCAGCTCTCTTCATAGAGAACAGGCAGGCACAGCTTACCAAGGATATTTCCTGGGAATGGCAGCGAGGAACCTCAGAGAAAGAGAAAACAATTCTTTTATCTATTCTCTGTTCCTGTTGTCTTTGCACATGTGGATTGTGTTAGGAAGATTGTTTACCTGAGGGATTTGTCAACTGGATTCTGCTGAGAATTGTTTTGTTTCCTTGGCCAATCACTCAAAGCTGTGTCCTGGCTGTCTTGGACAGTCACGGGTTTTCTTAAGTGTTCTTTGTAGTATAGCATCTCTTTATTACAGTATAGTATTGTCTTGGTTTCAAAAGCCAGGTGTCTGCTAAGGAAGGCAGGAGCCTCCTCTGAAATGGAAAATGTAAATCCCCTCCCTCCAAATTGCTGTAAATTTTAAATTAAGGGGCTCTCAGGCAAGAAAATATGGGAGAAGAAAATAACAGTTCTTTACTAGGGAAGAAAATAAAAAGATAAGATAAAATAAACAATGAGGTAAACAAACCAACACTGCCAGAGTCAGAACACAACCTGACACCCTGTGGGTCAGGGTGTTGGCAGCAGTCCCATTGGAATTGTGGCTGCAGCCCTCCTGCAGTGTCAGGGCTGGTTCTGTTGGAGCAGGGATCCTGTAGAAAGGTGCAGTCTCTTCCTCTGAAGATCCAGGGGAAGAGGCAGCTGCTCTTCCTCTGGGAAATCCAGTGGAGAAGCCGTGCTGGTGTTCCAGAATCTCCAGATTATATCCGGGTAGGAATGTTTGGCTGGAGTTCCAGAATCTCCAGATTACATCCAGGCAGGAATGCTTGGCTGGAGTTCCAGAATCTCCAGATTATATCCAGGTAGGAATGCTTGGCTGGTGCTGCAGAATCTCCAGATTATATCCAGGCAGAAATGCTTGGCTCCTCCCTCTGGGCTCACATCTCCCAATGGGATGCTGTAGTTCTTATCAGCCATGCAGGGACATTCAATAGCCTGTTATCAGCAGATGTCTCCCCAGAGGGAGGAGTGGGTGTGGAAGATAAGGAAAACTGCCCACTGAATAGAAAACAACTGCCATACATTGGCAAATGGAATACAAATTGCGTGACAATCCAGGACAATAGTTTAATAAAGCAATTGTTCAGCATTCTGAATCAATGGAGTCAGGTGCCAATCACTCCCCACATTGGGGGCACCCTGCATTCTGTAATCTTGGACATAAATGTGCACGTGGAAACTCTCTGCAGATGAGCACGTCCCTGGGGAGGAGTGGGGAGAAGCAGCCCCAGGAAGTCCTGAGGAGGCCAGGCCAGGCTCCCTGCTGCTCTCGGACACCGGGATGGCATCAGTGCAGGGCCTGGCCCTCTGGAGGCAGCAGGTCTCTGCCATGGCACGGGCGCACTTCTTGAAGCTCAAGAGCTCGGTGAAGAACCTGCGGTCCATGTAAGTCCCGAGGGGGTTCTGCAGGACAGCAGGACTCCTGGGCAATTAACCAATGTGATTGAGCAGAAGCCACTGTATTGTTTACATTATGCTCTATTTATACATTCTGACCCTACTGCACGCTAATCACACATTTCTTGATTGGTGCCTCTATCTTGTCCTCATGCTCTGCACTTTCCAGGATATGTGGTTGGTTACAGTCCAGCGCTTCACTGACTTTCACTTTTTTCACAGCCTTTATCTAGTTCTTGCAGTCTCGGCATTCTGTTTCTCAGCCTCTTCTTTCTTAATTTAGCACAATTTATGTCCCAGTAACCTTGATGAATTCCAGAGGGCTCTGACAAGAACAACCAAAAGTGGTTTGGCTGGAGCACACTGCAGCCCAAGCTGTTCAAATCCATTGCTGCAGGGTTATCTCCTGGAGGTCTGGAATTGGACAAGGTCACACCAGGGGGGACAACTTCCACACCCCTGCTTCCATGAGTTTGGATTAATTGATATGAGGTCTTGGCTAGGAAGGATCTCGGTCATCTGCACTCAGAGGAGGGGAAAGTTTTTTGTTTTCTAGTGCCAGTAACACAAAATCTCCCTTTTGTGCATTTTCATTTCTATGTTGAATAATTTATGCAAGAGAAACCCATTTTCTCTCGAAATAAAAGAATCATTTAGAAATACTTATATGTCAAATGGAAGAAGTTTTAAAATGTCAGTGTGTACAGAGAGTGCTTTCAGGCTTCCTCTGCTTTTTTCTGTTTTTAAAAAATTCTCTCATGTTGCCATTGCTTGAACTCATTTGGCCCTGCTGATGTTCAAGCTGGAGTTCCTGGTAGGGTACAAGGAACTAAAGGAAGATGCTGGTTTATGAGAAACTTGTATCTAAAGGAAATCTTAAAGGCATTTCATGGCCCTAAGATGCTTAGAAGGTGCTTATTTATGAAAACCTTGTACCTAATGGAAGTCTGAAAGGCATTTCATGGCCCCCAAAAGTTGAGCAGTGTGGATCTGAGGTTCTCTCCCTGCTTCATTTTGAATCATTTGGTGAATGATCAAGGTTTGAGACTTCTGGAAATAAAATTTTCTCTGGTGACAAGGCCTGAGGGAATGGCTGGAGCTGTGTCAGGGGAGGGTTAGGTTGGATTTTGGGAAAGGTTCTTCCCCCAAGGGAACTGCCCAGGCTCCCCAGGGAATGGGCACAGCCCCGAGGCTGCCAGAGCTCCAGGAGAGTTTGGACACCACTCCCAGGGGTGCACAGGGTGGGATTTTTTGGATGTCCAGGCCATGAGCTCGATCATTGTGGGTCCCTTCCAAGTCAGAATATTCCATGATTCTATGAAAATTGGCAAAAGTTTTCAACAGAGCTTTGGGTAATCTGAATATCATCCACCACTTCCAGCACACAAATGCATTCTGGAGGCACTTCTGCTGAATATCTCTTTTCAGACTGTTTATTCATCTCTTTCTTCACGCAGTTTGCTGCTCTATGTGGTTTTTCTGCTTCCTCTGGTGGTGGAACTGTGCGTGCTGGGAGGCTGGCAGAGTGTGAGTGCCTGGCAGCTCTCTCCTGCCCGGTACTTCCTGCCCCTGGGGAGGAAATCCCACCTGCAGACCACCACCCTCCTGCTCTACAACCACACAGGTGAGGGGAGAGGCTTCTCCTCGTCCTCCCCAGCTCTGGGTTCTTGCTGCTCCAAAGGAAAACGCAGGACAGAGCAGATGGAGTGGATGAGGAGGATGCAAGGAGGGGATGAAGGATTTAACAAGGGAGGAGGGATTGTCTTCAGAGGGTTGTGGGGGAAACCTATTGTGGCTTCAGCAGCTGGTGAGACCCTGATGGGAGATGTGCAAAACGGAGATAAGGTTTTCTCCCTGCCACAAATCCAGGTCTCTATCCAAGCAATTTCAGAGTGTGGGGTCCTCAAAGCAGGCACCACACTCCAGACTCGCTAATGCTGGGTCAAGTTAATGGGCTGCTTCCAGAGTTTCACCTTCAACATTCCCGTGAGTGGATGATATTTCATATTATTCAGCCAGAGAATGACACTGGTATCTTCATCAGACAGGCCCAAAAGTGCAAAAAATTCATTTTTTAGCACTTCAGGAGAGGCTAGGGGAAAAAAGGACAATGCAAAAATTCAATCTGAAATCCATTAACCTCCCAAAAACTAATGTGCAATGATCCAGCACACATGTGCTGGCTGATCCCTACGGTTATTAGATTTCTTCTGGTTTTGTTTGGTGGTAATGGATTTAAAATAAAAAATAAAAAATTAAAATAAAAATTGAAAATAAAAATAAAAATAAAAATTAAAAATTGGAAATAAAAATAAAATAAAAACAAAAATAAAATAAAAATTAAAAATAAAAATAAAAATAAAATCGTCAAAGACTCTATTGTTTTCCAGTGTTATAATTCCTCTGTTTTTGGTCCTCACACCAGGCACAGACATTGATGACTTAGTCCATCTGCTCCAGAGCCAGGATATTGCAGTGGAAATAGCAGAGGAGGAAAATATCACAGAGGAGCTAGAACACAACGGCGCTCTACGATTGTTCCGTGAAGATCAGGTGAGGGTTTTTCCCCTCTCCCTCCAGTCTTCTCACAACAATCGAATAATTAAGAAAGGTACCTCCATCAGGTCTCCCTGTGGGATGGCCCTGTTGACTATTTACAAAAATTTACTACTTAAAAAAATTAGGAAGTGTTCTGAGCAGTGAAGTCCATGCTAGAGGAGACCTTATCTCCCTGGCCCTCCACCTCAAAATATACATTTTTAGCACAGCAATACAGAATTCCAATACCTCGTAATTTGTTTTTTTAGCGAACAAGGCATAAGCAAAGCTGTTCCAGGGCTGGATTTTCCTGGTGTGCTCCTTTTCTACTGCTTCCCTGCAGATGAGAAAAGCCAGGAGTTCTCACCTTGTTTTCCTGCTCTTTGAAGAGCTACAGGTTCACCGTGCTGTGCCACTTGGAGGCTGTCAACTGCTTCCCAGTGCTGGTGAACGTCATCAGCAACACCCTGCTGAGGTCCCTCAACTCCACCAGGCACATCCAGGTCTGGAGCCACCCCTTCTTCTCTGTAAGTGAACCCAGAAGCTGTCAGAAAACCATTTAAAGTCTCACTAATCCATCAGATTTTATCACATGTAAATCCACCTTCCTTCACGGTGCCTCTGGAACCACCACGTTTGCCTTCAGGAAAATCAGATTTTTCCCGTGTGGATCTCAAGGGCTGCTGGGTGGAAAGGGTGGTTGGGAGGGTTTCTCCAGGTGGTTCTTTATTCTCTCCAGCACGTTGTTCAAGCTTTGGCTCATCAGTTGGTGGAAGAGGGAGCTCCCCACAAGTCTGGGATGGAGGAGTGGGTCCTGCACCACCCATCTGTCCTCACCAGCAAGCGCTTTGCATGGCTCTGCTTTGGGAAAACCTTCCCAAATTTGGTTTCAAATCCCTCTTTTTGTTCATACTGCCCTGTATGTAGTCCATGAGAAATGCAGTAAAATGAATGGTAAAATGAATTGTAGGCATTTTCCACGGATGCTTTGTTCTTCTCTTTTCAGTTGAACAATCCAAAACTCTGGAATTATGTTATGTCCGTGTACTTCGTTTATATGCTGCTGTTATTCCCTGGTTTTCCTCCTCACTTTGCCATGGGCTACACGCAGGATTGCAAGGTAAATTCCTTGGGATGGGGCAGGTTTGGGGTGGGCAGAAGGGATCACAACTGCACTGCCAGAAGGATGTTTGAGTGCAGAACCATGGAATCATTTAGGTTGGAAAACACCTCTGAGGTAACTGAGCCCAGCCCTGTGATTGGCAGCTTGGGGTGTTTTGACCCATGAGAAGTTTTGCAGCCAGCACCAAATATTGAAAGACAAAAGGGGGTTGAAATTTACCCCAGAATCACAACAGTGACAGATCTTATTCCCTTTTCATTTCCTGGGGCCATTCCCATGGGTGCAGTTGGCCAACTATGCACGGGCAATAAACTACCCTTTAAAATTGTGCCTTCCCAGGTGGGAGCTCGTGCCCAGCTGAGGATCTCGGGGCTCTTTCCCTCAGCCTACTGGTGTGGCCAGGCACTGGTGGACATCCCACTCTGCTGCATCCTGCTCTTCTCCATGTTTGGGCTCCATTTTGCCATGAGCAACAAGATTTCTGGCAGCGCCAGCATCACCTTCGTGCTGGTACATCCCATTTTGGTTCTTGGTGTTTTGCTTGGAAGGGATTGAGGGAAAATATTTTGTGTGGGGGCAGCTGAGACACTCAGGGTGCAGATGGTGCTAGAACACTCTTGGTCCTCTTACTGACCTTCTTGTTTCACCTCCTATCCTTTGGGTTTCTCCAGCTGGAAATAAAAGGCAATAAATCTTGCCTTAATGTATTCCTTTACACCTCAGAGTAAAATTGTGGTAATTTCTAAATGCCCTGATCTTACTCTGTGATCATTTCCATTGCTCCCTGTTGCTATAGATGGGTTTCTGGTGGTTTAGCTCACTCCATTTTCTCCAACAAAAGCCTTTTTTCCCCTGTAGGTCACAGGGATGTTTGGTTATGGAATTTCCCTCGTTCTCTTAGTCTATCTGATCTCCTTCAACTTTCGCAAAGGATGGAGCTCTGATCTTTGGTCTTTCATCCTGATAATGGTGAGCACATGGTTGGATAATGCACTGCAGGGATTGCAGACATGCTGAGATCTTGAGGATGTCAAAACACCAAGCAGAGATGTGGAGCAAAAATCTGGGTGTGATTCATAGCAGTCAATTCTGTACTGAATTTGTGTCACCATGTTCTGCTGCCACAGTCCTGCTGTGACACGTGGGAATACCTGGATCCAACTTGAACTGGTGCAGGAATGGAGACAAAAAATGGATTTATCACTCTGCTTGACATCCCACATCCAAGAGATGTAAAGTGTTGGGACAGGACCCATCAGGCTAGCCTGACCTGGAAGGAGGGGGATTATTGCCATGGATTGGGATGGGAATGAACAGGATGGCATCCCATGTTTGACTTGTCTGCCTGGAGCAGCCCTGTCCCTGGGAAAAGTCTCCCCAGCTGGCCCAAAGCAGCAGCCAATCCTCAGACAGAGACAGCTGAGGATATCCTGAGCCCTCTCTGTGTCCCATCTTCCTCAATTTTTTGTCCATTTCTATAAATTCATCAGGGAGTTGCAGAGCTAGACCCACACAGTCTTAAGGAGCAGTTTAACCCTTCCCATCAGCTGAGTCACCCTCTTGTTTTATTTTCAGGTGTGCTTTATTTCTGTTATCATCAGCACAGCCATCGACAACCTGGGCCGCCCCATCTCCCTCTACGTTCTGTCCCTCTTGGTTCCTGTGTACCCCCTGATGTGTTTTGCCCTCGATTTTGGGAGTGACTCCCACGTGAGTGGTGCTTCTGGGCAAGGAGAGGCCTGAAACACAGTCCTGGGTCCTCGTGACCAAAGCCTGGGGGTAACTGCCCCAAAGTCTGTGGGTAACTGCAGCAAAATCTGACAGTAACTGCCCCAAAGTCTGGCAGTAACTGTGCCCAAATCTGGGGGTAACTGCAGCAAAATCTGATGGTAAATGCCCCAAAGTCTGGTGGTAACTGCCCCAAACTCTGACAGTAATTGCACCAAAATCTGTGCAATTTTGTGGTAACTGCACACTGTGGTAATCTGTGGTAACTGCACCCAAATCTGGTGGTAACTGCACCAAAATCTGGGGGCAACTGCCCCAAAGTCTGACAGTAACTGCAGCAAAATCTGGGAGTAACTGCACCAAAATCTTGGGGTAACTGCAGCAAGATCTGACGGTACCTGCCCCAAAGTCTAGGTGTAACTGCCCCTGACATCGGTTGGTAACTGCAGCAAAATCTGGGGGTAACTGCAGCAAAATCTGAGGATAACTGCCCCAAAATCTGTGAGTAACTGCCCCAAAATCTGGGAGTAACCACACGCTGCAGTCTGGGAAGGATGATCCTGGGTGGGATTTTCCAGAGCGCGTCATTAAACGACTCTTTCAGCTCAGATCTCATTTTCCAGCTGCTCATTAGGGCTGGGGGTGACTTCTTGTGCAGCTGTGACTGTGGATTAGGTAAAAACTCTTAATTCCTTCCATGCAGAGTCATAGAATGGAATCATGGAATGGTTTGGTTTGGAAGGGACCTTAGAGCTCATCTCCTTCCACTCTGTGCTATGTCAGGGGACACCTTCCATTCGACCAGGTTGCTCCAAGCCACATCTAAGCTGGCCTTGGACAATGCCAAGGATGGAGCAAGCACAAAGTCAATCAGCTTGGCTTGACCAATCCTAAGAGAAAATCTGAAGCCACGGATCTGTCTTTGCATGGAAAAAAAAACTCGAGTTAAAATTTAGAATACTCACAAGGGGCTTTACTCCATGTCAGTTGACGGGGGTGGTGGAAAGTCAGCTGAGAATTTAACAAAACGCCCAGCTATGTGCAACACTGCTGATAAATGATAAATTACTGAGGGGTGAAGTCTCCTCTGTCCTGTCCCACTCACCTCCTGTCCACTGGGACCCAAAGCAGAGATGTTTTCCTGGGACAGAACATCTGGAAGGAGAATCTGCTCTATGTACTGAGAGCTGTGACATGTTCTGGTGTAGGACCAGGGTTCCCAAAGCCAAACATCTGTATCTGTTCATCTGGGGGAAATCAGGAGTTTAGCAGATTTTCAAAGCATTTCTGAATGTTACTGCATTAAACAGAATGATACTAAAGAATTACACTTCTTCACTGAGTATTTTTTTTATTCTTACAGGTGCTGTGGCACTCTGAGCCATTTCGTTGGGCTTCAGGCAGTCATGTACTGATTGCTGTCTTTGCAGTAAGAAAACATTTAACATTGCTTTTATTTAGGAATGTGGGTCTCCTAATGTCACATTCACATTCTCTGGAAAAATCCCTTTGCCCAGGATTTTTCTCCTGGGAAGCTGAGAAGCCTCAGAGAAAAAGGAAAACAATTCTTATCTCATTTGCTTCTCCTGTGTTGTGCTCATGAGGAATGTGTTTGGAGAGTGTTTACCCACAGGTGATTGTTTCATTCCGTTCTGCTGTGAGTTGTTTTCACTCTTTGGCCAATCAGGGCCAAGCTGTGTCAGGGCTCTGGAGAGAGTCACGAGTTTTCATTTTTATCTTTTTAGCATTCTGAAATTATCCTTTCTGTATTCTTTAGTTTAGTATAGTTTAGTATAGCATTCTTTAATATAATATAGTATCATAAAATAATAGATTAGCTTTCTGAGAACATGGAGTCAGATTCATCATTCCTTCCTCCCATGAGGAAATACCATATCCTAAAGCCCCTCCTCAGTTATGAGGAAGCAGGAGGAGGACTTGGGTGGGTCTGGATGACATTTTACCCGCTGTGCTAGAATAGTTTCACACCTTTGAACTGGGGAACGCAAAATGAAGTAAGCCCAGATCACCTCATGCTGCCCTGTTATTTTATGAATTGGGGTTTTTCTGCCCTTAGTGCTTTCTGCAGTATTGACTACTCAGAGTTTCAGTGTTAATGGGCCATTTTCACATATTCTGTTTTCCCCACAAATTTTATAGCTCTGCCACCATCTCAGTGCCAGCTGTGGTGGGAGGAAAGGCAAGGCTGTTAATGTGGCAGCCTCTGTTTTTCAGCCTTACATCCATTCTGTGCTGTTCATTCTTCTTCTTCGTTTTTTGGAGTTAAAATATGGAAAAGCAGTGCTGAGACGGGACCCCATATTTAGGTTTGTATAAACACACATGCACGTATGAGATCTGAACTCCCAGCCCACTGCTCCTTCTTGAAAACATTGCATTTGTGTCCCTATTTTTAAATATATTTTTTAATACTGGTGATCTTTTGATTACTTCAATAGCCCCTTAAATACTGCAGTGACGTGATAATATAAAACAGCATAATATATAATATATAAAAATTAATATAAAAATAATATAAAACAATATTTTAAGTTATGTAGTGCCTCCCCAGGATGTTGCCTGTGCTGTGGGATGTACCAGCTTCTTTTTTTGGTAAAAACCAAAGATTATAAATGTCGTCATTATCATCACCATCCCCAACAATAACAATAATGATGATGATTTTAATAGTAATCATTATAATATTGTATAAATTCAGTCCCAGGGAAATTTCCTCTTTGGTTTATCCAAAATGCACTGGTGGAGAACAGAGGTAAAGAACAAAATCCTAAGCTAAACCTGGTGGCTTTTCAGGATTTCTCCAAGAAAAGAAAGCAGCCAGCAGCACCCCAAGGAGCTTGAGGAGGAAGACGAAGATGTCAGAGCTGAAAGGGAAGCAGTGAGGAATGCTCTGGTGGCTCCCAGTCAGGAGCAGGTACCCCTGAGTGTTGTCCTTCTTGTTTTGTTTGATTTTCTACCTGGTAAAACACAAACCTGTGCAGGGCAGGGCTCTGGCTGTGTTGTTCTCACTGGGAAAATCAAAATTCCAAAAGTATGGTTTCCCTCAGGAGAAGAAAGCTCTTAAGAGGAACCTTGACAATAAAGTGTCCTGTTACACCTCATATTTGTGGTGAACTATAAAACAAAGATCTTCAGAAGGTTTTCTACCTTTTTTAAAGGAAAAAATCACTGAAGGATTGATGCTAGCCAAGATAATAAATTAATCTTGTTCCTTCCTCCTCACTTTCAGAAATCAGTCATTATAGTCAGCAATCTGTGCAAGGAATACAAAATAAAGCAAACTGGCTCACTTTTTAAGAAGAAGAAGAAAACAGCCACCAAAAACCTTTCCTTCTGTGTTAAAAAAGGTGAGAACTGGGACTGTCCTGCCAGACCTGTGTTGGACCCAGAGTTAATTCTCAGTTACCTGAGCAAGGACAGAAAGGTCAAATCTATTTGTCCTGTTGTTAAAGCACCTTCAGTCTGGGCTTGGTGTGTTAATGGTGCATCCTGTTAATGGCCTGTGACCATCCATTATCTAAAATAAAGGTAAAATAAAGATCCTGGGGAGAGGGGACCACTTTAGCAGTGGCTCCTGGGAGCAATTCACAGCATCAGTTTTAAGTTGAAATCTTATGGGCTCTATGAGTGTGGATTTCACACAATAAAACCATTTATTTAATATGATCTTTGATATTAGTATGCTGCCTTTTCTATTTTTTCTTTTGTGGGACTGTATATATTGATATATTTCTTGTATATTTATTATATATTGATGATTATTCTTATATATTTATTATATATTTCTTGAATGGGGAATAGCCCTAAGAAATTCCGTGTATTGATTGCAGGAGAAGTGTTAGGACTTCTGGGGCCCAATGGAGCTGGGAAAAGCACAACTATCAAAATGATCACTGGAGAGACAGCCCTGACTGCTGGGCGGGTAGGATTCACAAGGGATGGGCCCATGGCAAAAATCCAAACCTTGCACCTAGGCTAAGCTGTCATTTTTATCAAGGCTGCAGTTTTTGTCAGAGCGTTATTGGTGATCAGGGTTTTAATTGAATCATGCTGTTAAATTAAATAATGTATCAATAAGGTGATGGTGAGCTACTTCTAATTTTGATAAGCTGCTGCATCTGCCCTAACTGCAACATTACATTTATATTTATATTTATATTTATATTTATATTTATATTTATATTTATATTTATATTTATATTTATATTTATATTTAGTATGAAATCACTCCCTCCCTGTGGGTTTCTTTCCTCACCTAAACCCCATAATCTCCCCTGAACCATCCCCTGGGTGGGAAAAATAGTAAAGGTAAGAAGACTTTCAGAAAGCTGTGACTGCAGAGAGCAGAGAACTCAGAGCTGGCTGCAGCTGCAGAGTCTGAAAGTAGAAAAGTTAAAACAGTACAGCAAGCAAGGATATGAAACAATGGTTTGAGTTTTAGGCTTGGCCAAGATAGACCTTAAGACTGCAGAAAAATAAAATATGCCTAGCATATGAATTGGGGTTTTTAGAGTATAAAGGTAGAAGGTTTAAGGTTTATGGTAGAAGGTTTTAAGCTTAATAGTGGCGAATTGTGTGTTGTTAATAGAGAGCAGACAAGCCAGCATTGTGTGAAGCAGGTGTACTTTAATGTGCTTTTAGTGTACTTTAATGTGCTTTTTTCCTAGAACATCTGTCTGTAAGCTTTAGCAATATGCTATTGGCTAGAAACTTTTTTTAATGCTCTGTAACAAAGAAATCTTTGGCTGCTGCTGTCTGTACGTGAGCTGTTGCCATCTTCCAATTGTCAGTGACTGCCTAGAACAACTGTCTGTAAGCTTTAGCAATGTGCTGTTGGCCAGAAAGCTTTTAAAATGCTCAGTAACAAAGAAATCTTTGGCTGCTGCTGGCTGTACGTGAGCTGTTGCATTCTTCCAATTGTCTCAACCACGTACTGAGGCTGATAAAAGCTCAAGGAGCAGATCCCATCAGTCCCACCCTGCTCCTGAAAATCCCCACCACAGCCCCGTGCTGGGCGCGGCTGTGTGAGAGGACAAAGCCCAGCCTGGTTGTGCAGGTGCTGATGAAGAGGGGAGATGGAGGAGGCTCCCTGGAGCAGGCTCCTGCGTTCCTGGGGTACTGCCCCCAGGAGAACCCCCTCTGGCTGGAGCTCACCCCGCTGCAGCACCTGAGGATCTACGCGGCCGTCAAGGGGCTGCGCCAGGAGGACGCGGCTGCTGCTGTGCACAGGTACACGTGTGAAAAACATCACTTGTTTTCAAAATTGTAAAAGTTTAATAGTTATAAAATGGTTATAAAAATAATAATATAATTAGAGTAATAATAATTTGGGTTAGGACAATATGAGACAATAGAACAGAGTTACTGGGTACCTTTTCTGGGCAAAATAAGCCCAAAAAAGGACCCACGTTAACAGAGGATTAACCCTTAAAAACGACAGTCTGTTGCATATTCATACACCTCATGCATGATGCATAAATTCCATTCAAACAAAGGATTGTCTGGTCAGTGTCAGCTTCTTCCTCTGAATCCTGACTGCATCTTCATAACTGAGCGAGGCAGGAAGAAATTTGTTTCTTCTGATAAGAGAGCAATAAATTCTTTTCCTCTGAAAGATTTAGGTGTCCTCTGGCTCCTATCTGTAGCAAGTACCTCATTCCTTTCTTAAAAAAATATCTCACGTACATAGTTTCTATTTTAACATTATGTTATAACCTAAACTATATTTAACACACTACTACAGCATAAATTTCTAACATAACACATAAAATATTCATTTTAATATTTGCAAAAAGCCAATCATGAAATACGCATTTTTCACGCATGGAGGGTTGGGATGATCCAAGTTCCACCCCTCAGTCATGGGGAGGGGACCAGAGAGTCAAAATTCACAGAGGAAACTTGGAAAGAAATCAGCAAACTCAGCTGCAAAAGTGCTTTTGTGTTGTGATTTAGTGGGTGGGCTTAGAAAACCTTCAGTTTTCCTGAGTGTGTTTGGTGGGGGTATATTTATCACTAATGCCCTCTTAAGAATGTTATCTTTAGGCAGCTTTTCTGAAATCTCTGAGGTTAGAGGCTGGCACCACAAGAAAGGGTGCTGAGCTGACACTGGCAAGGGCAATGGATTTGAAATGCTGTTGACACTGGTGATGGGTTTAGAAAAGAGCTTGTGGCTTCTTCAGTGCACTCTGCTTCAAATACTCACTGCATTTTAGTAACACAATAAATGTTTAATGAAAACAAGCAGGAGTCGAGAGCAAGGGGAGAAAAGTTCCTTTTTCTTGTCATTTTAGGGACACTTGATGAGAGTATTGATTTGGAGTTATAAAAATGTTCTTTGTTCATTTCCCCCACAGAATTGCGAACGCTCTGCAGCTTCAGGACTACTTAAACAAAAAAGTCAGAAAATTACCTCCTGGGATAAGCAGAAAGGTGTGTTTTGGCTCACTGCAATGTTGAAACACTAATTAAAACTCCCCTTTCTGAGTGGAGGGACCAAGCTGTGCCCTGAGCTACCCGGGAGCGCCTCGTGCTGGGTGGGATGATGGAAATGAGCCTTCCCCAAACCCACATTCATAAAGCACAATTCCCATAAATGAGGAGGTGCTGTCCACAGCTGCTTGGGGGCACAGTGCCAGGAGGTTTGGCTGAGTCCCTTCTCTGTGTCACAGCTGTGTGTGGCACTGTCCTTGCTGGGCAACCCCTCCGTGCTGCTGCTGGACGAGCCCTCCACCGGCATGGATCCCAACGGGCAGCGCTGTGTCTGGTGAGCAGGAAAAATTATAGAGACAACTGTTCTGAAAGTTTTGTTCTGATTCTTATTACTCTTTATTTTAGTTACTTTTCTTTGTACCCTTTTGAAATTTGGAGGCTACTTTGCCTTTCTCCCAATCCCACCTCACAGCAGGAAGTGAGTGCATTAGTAGTTACACCACACTCATTAGCACATTAGCCAGAAAATCTCAAAATTTGAGAAATCTTAAGTTAGCAAACCAAAGCCACTACACTAAATTGGTGCTCCCACCATGGGAAAGGGATGGGAAGCCAAAAGGAGATATTAAAAGTTACATGGAAAGGGTTTTACCCCATCCACAGATGGTGCTGTCCCTCACATTGCAATGGTTCTGTTGGAAGATACATTTCTTGTCTCTCTCTAACTCAGGGATGAAAAACTATTTTACCTTCATCCTTTTTGCAAGATTTAGGGAAGTCCTAAATGGGATTTGGGAGAATTCATTAAGAAACTCAAGTCAAAAGTAATTTTTTGTCATTATTTCAAAGCATTACCCTGCACTCATTAATCTAAAGTTGCTGCACGTGAAAATTTTATTCGTATTTTTGGAAAAAGGCTTTTGGATGGACAAAGAACAATGAATGTCACTGACATATTTTCTGAAAAATACCTTTGCTAGGATTTTTCTCCTGAGGAGCTGAGAAGCCTCAGAAAAAAATCTGATGGCTGTGGAATGTGGTCTGGGGATGGTTTACAAACAGGTGCATCTTTGATGGGTCTCATGTGGTTGTTTTTAATTAATGACCAATCACAGTCCAGCTGTGTCGAGGCTGTAAGCAGTCACAAGATTTTATTATTCCTTCCTTTCCTTTCTTTGCTAGCCTTCTGATGAAATCCTTTCTTCTATTCTTTTAGTTGAGTTTTAATATATCATTATGATATGATATGATATGATATGATATGATATATAATATAATATAATATAATATAATATAATATCCTAATATATCAACCTTCTGAAGCATGGAGTCAAGATTCTCATCTCTTCCCTCATCCTAGAGACCCACAAACACCACCACAAATTATATTGCTAGGAGTGTTGGATTTTGTTTTATTGTATTTTATTTTCACTCTGATTTTCAGGAAGACCATCCGGGATGCCCTGAAAAGCCAGGAGTCAGGAGCCATCCTGACCACACACTACATGGAGGAGGCAGAGGCCGTGTGTGACCGTGTGGCCATCCTGGTGTCGGGGCAGCTCCGGTGGGTGACAGCGCCTGGCTGGGCTGGAGCTCACCCAGGCTGCTCCTCCAGCCTCTCCTGCCAGGGGTTTCTATTGGAATAATGCCAATATTGCAGATGGAACATGCCTGAGCTTGTCTGGCCCTTGGTGCTGAACCAAACAGCGGCACTGTGGCGTTTCACCCCACAGACACTTTTGGCTGGCAGGGTGTGTGGTGTTTCACCCCACAGACACTTTTGCCTGGCTGGGTGTGTGGTGTTTCACCCCACAGACACTTTGGGCTGGCTGGGTGTGTGGTGTTTCACCCCACAGACACT
>JAWWEX010000328.1:0-19125 GCA_035583215.1 Arremon brunneinucha
TGATTTCTTAAAGCAAAAACTATATCAGCATATGAAACCTCATCCCATTTATCTTCCCGTTTTAAAACAGCATTAACTGCAATAAGGTATTATAAAACTTTTTATTTTCTGAGCTGCCCTTACTGGTGGCTTTCTCCCAGTGAGCCCCTCTCAAAGGGGCTAGTTCAGGAACCTCTTTGCTCTGGTTAGTTCTCATAATCTCCTTCTCTTTATACTATCTTGTTTCCACCCAAGCCTCACAGTGTCTTTTCTCAGTTTTTCTCACACACAAACCTCCAGGTGGAAACTTAGAATCTTGTGTTACTAGGGAACAACTAGGATTCATTTGTGAAAGCAATACTATTAATGCTCAAGATGTGTGTCTTGACACCGAACAAAGTATTTGCTACTTCGAGATTCATCCAGTCACTGATCAGAAGACTGTGCTTGTATATACTGGTAAAGGTTGTTTATGCTTGAGAACTGCTTGTGCTATTGTAACAATTGATAACAACAGTGTTATTTTGTCTAGTAGAAATCATCCTAATTTTTGTATTCGTAATTTTGTTAAGATTATGAGGTGTGATTTTTTATACTTGGCCCCAGTGACACCCCACCAGCTGATTAAAACTAATTACACAATGTAACACAGACTATCACCTACTCCTATTGCAATGGACTTCACATTAGTAAAACAAAATTACTTAAACACCAAGACCTACTGGAGATCTTGAAGAAAATCCAAGAAAGCGGAGAGAAAACCCTAATTACTGTTGGCATGATACAAAAGAAATAACCAGAATTCTGCAAAGAATAAAACAAAATGCAGATCGTCACTGGTGGGATGTAATCTTTGGGTGGTCACCAACTGCAAATGGAATCTTTAATAAGTTGTGTCATCGCATTGTAGTTTTGTTAATATTAGTTGGACTAAATTTAGGGTTATCCTTTATATGGCTAATTTGGAATTGGAGATTACTACAGCGAGTAGCTGTGTTAACCTCCTTATCCAACGTACATGGTAAAGCACCAAGGCACACTTATTGTCATAGGAATTTGCATTAAGTAAAATAATTTACTTATTCCTTTTAGGAAAGGAGGGAAATGAGACAGAGTGGAAATTTTCCAGGGTAGAAATCCATTTTGATTTAGGTGAAATGTACATCTTTGAATTAAGTCTGTGGCTTGCAAACATAGCTGTTTAGTCTGGCTGCCCGTTCTTGCAGAAAGCCTATGCTCAAAGAAACTGCTTCAGCCGAAGGACAGAGATAAGAGGGGGGCCCCTTTTGAACTCTGAAACAGATGGATAGGCTGCTGTGGGAAAGCAGGGTCAAAATGACCCAGGAATTCTTTCTGATAAAGAAGAATTAGCGGCAAATGTCACACGAAATCAGTAGAATGAATATGTATAAACCTATTGTGAAATTGCATGCATATGTATTTGGAGGGAGATAAAAAAGGATCTGGAGTTCCCAGAGGCAAGTCATTTTAAGGGGAACCATTCCCACATGCATCCAGCACTGTAATAAACAAATCAGCTTTACAACTTTCACAAAACTTGTGGAGTTTGTTTCCTTCCACAAATCATGGGTCTTCATTTCATAAAGCTCAAAAATACATTTATTACCCCCGGGGGAGGAGGGGCAGGATAGAGATGAAAGACAAGGCAAAGGCAGGGTTGTGTGGTTTTTACAGGGTATCGCAGGGGTGGGGTTAGGGTTCGGGTTAAGGGAGGAGTTATTAGCAACACAAGAAGGGTAAGATCAAATTCCTGCCTCTTAGGAACAAGGGCGTTCAACAACTCCCTCGTTTTTAAACTGAACAATGCATGCTGAATAACTTATAATAAGGGGATTCTCGGGAATATGACTTAAAAGTTTACAAAACCAAAATGAATTTTATCAAGCTAAATTAACAAGGAATAGAAAAGTATTTGTGACTTAATTACAAAGTATAAAGTAACAGAAATTATGATATTTGATTAAATGAATACATTTTTACTTAATGAGTTAACAGTTCAATCTCCTCTGGCTTTTGGTCTTCTCACCAAAAGGGGTGCAGTTCTTTGATATCCTGTTCACAAGGGGCACAGTCCTTAGTGTTGGGTCTCAGCTTTAGTACTGGTGTCATGGGTGTTGTCATCTTGAATGATGATGGCTGCGAAGTGAGGGAAGTGGCAAGGGCCCTGGGCATAGGGCTTGGAGTGGGGCCAGCACTGGGGGGGCAGTTGTGAGGCCGGCTGACTTCTTTATGGGGCGAGCAGCCCCTGCGGAGGGGCCAGCTGCAGAGGTGCGGCAGGAAGAGGGACGTGGTAGGTAGGGGGGAAGGGGAGGTTCGGGACCAGAAAAGAAGGACTTAGGCGGGAAAAAGAGGACTCTTAAACAGCGTGGTAAGCACCATTTTTAGAAAGAGGGCCCTGGACAGTGCGGCCATCACCATTCCGGGTAGGGAACAGGGGATATGGAAAGACAGGGGATGAAGGAGGGCACAGAATGGCGAGAGGACGGTAGTGTTCCTGTGTCACTTCTGGACGTATTCCGTCTCTTGTTCTGCCTTCAGGGAAAGGGGGATAGGGTGACGGAGAAAGACACAGTGTGACGGAGAGACGGTAGCAACTCCATGCCGTCCTGGCAGTTTTCACTCCTTGCCGCACTCTTAGGAACAAAAGAGTAATGAAAGATATGGGAAGCTTCACAGAAACTGAAAAACTTGGGAGTTCACAGGAGGGGGGCCACTGATCTATGGCATTGACATGCTGTATGCAATTGTCTATAACCATCTATAAGTACCTTCCAGGGCTTTTACCATCCATAAGCTGCAGCAGACATGTCGAGAAAGTTGACAAGAGTCTGTGGAATGGTCCTTTTTGCAGGCAGACTAGCTGCTTGTAGTTCTTAAAGACTGCCTCCCATGAAAAACGAAAAAACTTAAACCGTTCATAAACGTCTCGCTGAGTGATGGTAGATGTCAGTTCCATCACCCGGTCCCAGTAAGCTGGTGCCCTTACTGGGAATTCCCCTCTCTTTAAACTTTTTACCCCATGTTCCTTTTAAGATGGGGATCCCGCAAGGTGTAGTTCAGCAGGTGACTTAAGGGGTGCCAGTCGTGCTGTCCTAACTGGCTGCCCACATTCTCCACCATTTGTTGAAGTGCTATGCAGCTGAGTTCATCGTGTCCAGGGAGAGTGCAGCTGCTGTTCCCGCTTCCCCTGCTGTTTTGGCAGTGGAGATTCCCTTCCCCCCTTGGTCCTGGGTCTCCTTCCCGCATCTCTGCATCTCCCCACTCCCGTGGCTCCGGGTGTCCCCCCTACCCCAGCTCCAGATGTCCCCCCAGTGGTAGCAGCCTCTGCCCCTTTCTACTGGCTGTCTCGGCAGTGGGGATTTCCTTTCTCCCCATCCTCTGCAGGACCCCCACTCCAAGTCCTTCTCCTCCCCCGTCGGTTTTCCCCCCACCTCCGCTGGGTCCCACGGTTGCTCCCCTGGGTCCACCTCCACACCCTACTGGGAGGGAAGCTAATCAGAAAAAGCCCTCCTATTTACACACCAAAGGCTCCAAGCATGAAGTGTACCCTGGTTGGTGCTCTAGTACTGATTCTAGAACATCTGTCTCTACCTCAGATAACAGTCAGACAGCGAATTTGAGGATCCCTGGGTTCAAATCAAAAGAGAAGCAACTTTGGATAAGAACTGGGAGTTCGCTGGAAAATTAAATGTCCTTGCCGTCCCAGTTAGATACAAAAGGGAGTTCCCCCCAAAATGAAAAACTATTCCTTATAATGAGCTCAGAGAAATCTGCAGAATTTCCAAAGATTTTGGCCACTCTTCCCCATATTTCAAAAATCTCATACAAGTAACTTTCTCAACTCATGTGCTTGTCCCCTATGATCTTCGGCATGTTATGTCCCTCCTCCTATCACCTACAGAGCTACTTCTGTGGGAATCAATTTGGAAAAAGCAATTAAAAACATTAGTACAAAATTACCAATTGGAGGTTAGCCAAGCTTATCTCACTGTAGAGCATCTGAGTGGGGAAGGAAAATATGAAAATCCACAAGCGCAAGCCTGAAATTTATCCAAAGCTGTTTTAGAGGATATCAAAAATGCTGCCCAGAATGCTTTATTCCAAACACCTGATAGTACTACCCCACAACTAAGTTTAGCTGACATTCGTCAAAGCACTGATGAAACATATATTAAATTCATTGACAGATTAAAAGATACTATTGATAAGCAAGTCGATTGCCCAAGGGCTAAAGAAGAGCCGCTCAATAAACTAGCAGTATCCAATGCAAATGAAGATTGCAAAAAAATCATAAGGGCACTCCCTCCAGACCCTGAACCCACCATTTATCAAATGGTGGAAGTCTGTTCCCGCCTCACAACCACTGAACATATAGTAGCCATGGCAGCCAGCAAAGGAGTAGCTGAAGTCTTTGTAGCACAAAACAAACAAAATCTGCAATGCTATAAGTGTAATGAACTTGGTCACCTCAAGGTGGAATGTGATAAGGACTTTGTGCAGAGAAACCCTTCCACTGGTTGTCCCTCTGCAGCATGCTTAGACCGTAAAGAACATTTTAAACACTGTCCGCAGTTTCAGTATCACTAGCAGATTCAGCATCAGACCTCTCAACAGCAGCAGCAGGGAAACTTCCCGCGGAGAGCAGGGCAGCCTTGTGCGATGACACCAAATGCCAAGCTGTTCTGTACCCCTTTCCCCACCATCCCGGAAAGCCCAAGGACTGAGACACTCTCTGTGATGATGAGGAAGAGATCCAACTCTCCGAAGTCTACCAATACATTCAGGCAGGGACACAACGCATGCTGGTAAGCGCCCTTTCCATCCAGATTGAGGATATGAAGATCTACAAAATTCCAACAGGTAAATTTGGACCCTCTCATGGACCAAGGGACATTTTAATCATAGGGGACTCTAGTATTGGACCAGACCTTTTGCAAGTACTACCAGAAGTCCAAACTGTGGGACCAAGGGAGGAAATTACTGTGACTGTCTCATGTGTACACCCACCTTGGTAATTGTCTAAGGGTATACCCAGTGCTCAAGCTTTCCTCTTGCCCACCTGGACTGACATTTTTCCAGAAAACCCTACAGCCTCACAGGCTGAGACTGTGGGCTCGGACAGACCTATTATAGAGTGCAGTTTGTTTAACAAAGGGGACAAAGTTTATCTTCCAGGTGTAGCAGACACCAGAGCGGACGTGACCATCATTTCCCACTCCGAGTGGCCACAGGGCTGGGAACTAGTGCTAGCCAATGGAGTAATTTCTGGGATTGGAGGAGCTGCCACCTCTATGTGAAGCAAACGAACAATCCTTATCCAAGTGTAGCTATGATATTTTCTGAAAAATCCATTTGCTGGGATTTTTCTCCTGAGAAGCTGAGAGGCCTCAGAAACAAAATGTAAACAATAATTATCTGCTGCTGTGGAATGCAACAGGTGCATCTTTGATTGTTCTCATGTGGTTGTTTCTAATTAATGGCCAATCACAGTCCAGCTGTCTTGGACTGTCTGGTCAGTCACAGGATTTTATTATCATTCCATTGCTTGCTATTCCTTGCTAGCCTTCTGATGAAATCCTTTCTTCTATACTTTTAGTATAGTTTTAATATATCACTTTCTCTTAATATATATATATAATAAAATAATAAATCAGCCTTCTGAAACATGGAGTCAGATTCTCATCTCTTCCCATGTCGGGATTGCCTGCAAACTTCCACATGCAAGGATCTGAGGGTCAGGTAGCCACAGTAAGACCTTTCGTGGTAAGGACACCCATCACCTTATCGGGTAGAGACCTATTGTCCCAATGGGGAGCAAGGCTAGAAATCCCCTCACTTTATTTGTAGGAAAGGGGGGGAATGAAACAGAGCGGAAATTTTCCGGGGTAGAAATCCATTTCGGATTTAAGTGAAATGTACCATTTTGAATTATTAAGTCTGTAGCTTGCTAGCATAAGTGAACCCGCTTATTCTGCTAGCTTCGCTGTGCTCACAAAAACTGCCTCAGCCGAGGAAAAAAGAATGCAATTTCCAAGCTGAAGAGATAAGAAGGGCCCCTTGAACTTTGAATCAAAGACAAAAGCCTAAAGCTGAGGCTGCAAGAGACCAAGAGAGGGACAAGATGACCACAGAGTTCTCTCTGTACAAGGACTGATAAGGACTAATTGCAAGTTGTAACGTGAAACCAGTAAAATTAATATGCATGAATCTATTGTGAAACTCTATGCATATGTACAACTAAGGGGGGATAAAAAAGGTTCAGGAATTCTCAGGGGTACGCATGTCCTTTAGAGGGGTGCGATCCCCACATGTGTCCAGCGCTGTAATAAACATACCAGCTTTACAACTTTTACAAAGTTGTGGAGTTAGGTTTTTTTTTTTCTGCAAATCATTTCCCCTGATTTCAGTATCCATGATTGCTTGGGTCTCAGACGAGATGGTGTGGTTTGTACCCACTCATCACTGTTCACTCCAATGACAGTCTGGCAGGCTGGTTTTCATATGTATGCTTTTTAATATTAATTCTGTTACACTATACACAACCAGTAACAATGATAAATACTGCAATGGAAATGTTAAAAAAATATATACATAGTTCATGTTTTTGAAATCCCCCACTGTTTGAAATAAATTAATGCATAAAATGGATGGTGGAAAAAAGAAAACCCAAAACAAACCACAACACGATTGATCTGTTTAATGCAGTATTCTACATGGATGGGAACAGAAGTACAGCAGTGTGCTACATGATCTGAACAGGAGAAAAGAACGAAACATTCCCCCTGCCCTATACAAGATGCAGATTGATGTTTCAAGAGTGAAAAATCTCCCAAACCTAGATAATAAAACAAATAGCCTAGTTAATGCAACATTAATGCACTCTGCATGTCAAATGATTAACAGGTTCCTTACATGAACTAAGGCCAAGCTACAACAAATTTATCTTCCTAATTAAAGGGTTATTCAGGTCAAACCCAATATTTAACTATACTTTGCATTTGGATGTTTGAACTATGTTTCACTATATGCAAGGACAGCTGGAAATTAGTTTCCTGCTCTGAGATTTACACAAAGGTTGTGAGGTCTCCTCTCCTCCTGAAAGATATTTCCATTAAATACATCCAAAAAGGATTTTGCTTTTGGTGACCCCCAAATGCCTTCCACCATTGCCTCTCCTGAGGCACTAGACACCACATGGGGAAAGGAGACCTGGGAAGTATTTGGGTTGATTTTTATCCAAGCTAAGGGCATGAAATGCAAGTGCAGATTTGATCTGAACTCTGAGGAGTGCTGTCTGCCAGAAATGGCTATCTGGAGCCTGCTGAAAGCACTTTGCCAGCATTGGAGAAACCCAGCCTGTATCTAGGCTCTGGATAGAGATATGGTGTTTGCCATTAAGGTTGGTGTGAAGCTCCATACCTGTCTAGACAGTCAATTAACCCATTATTAATGCAGCCCAGAACTTGGCCACTGGAAGGTGGACAATAATCATAATATCAAAAAATCCCACTTTCTCTCAAAAAGGAAAAGAAAAGGGACAGTAGCTACTTCTTTCTGGTTTCTCCCAATGGATCCCAATCATTTGCTACCTATGCAAGATCAGCAGCACCAGATCTCACCATCATTGACAGAGTACATACACAGTAAGGTTCATGTCTGTAAGGTGCTGCCAGGGGGAAAAGAAACTACTTGGGACATGGTTGGAGCCTCCTGTACTGCCCTGCTAGAGTGCATGGGGAGGAAGCTATGGTACATGAGGAAAGAAACCCAAGCAGAGTTACTAAAAATTTAGACTTCTGATGGCTAACAACTGTCTGGGCTGCCTTGGGATTGGGTGGGAGAGAGGAGTGCAGAACTGGGCTGAGTCACTTTGGGTGCAACTGCCCCTGATGCTCATCACTAGTGCATGAGGGAGGGGGAAGATGATTGCTTCTTTGAGACAAGAGGAGTGGAAAGAGAACGTCTGCAATATAACAAAGCTTGTGACTCTAGAACTAGCCACTGGACATGGATACCAAAGTTTACCTGCGACAATTAGCTGTCTTTCTATGGTCACGACTGCTTTCCTCCCCTTCATGGTCTGATTCTTCTTCAGTTTGGAAAGCTGGGGCTGTTTGACATGATGGTCAGCACTAATTCTCCCATCCCAGTTCCCACAACACATGGTGACACAACTACAGGATGTACAGTGAGGTCTGTAAGTCACATCTTAGGCACAGACCAACTGCATGCAAGTGGTGTCTGCTTTCAGAACCCTTCAGAAAGCTATTTAATGTTGGCTCATTTCCTTCTTTATTAAACTGAAGATTCAATAACCCTTGTGGAAGGAATAAAAATGGTTAAAAAACGTGCAAAAAGGGGGAGAATAATGTATTTCTGAATTTTGTTCCCTGCAGACTTTATCCTTCATCTTTTTCTCTGCACAACTACAGCCCTACCAGTGCACTCTGCCCCAGCATGGTGGGGACACAGCTGACTGGCTTTCCAACTGTGCCTCTGCTGTGGGTTTCCAGTCCATTTCACATGGGCTTATAGGCCTGGGACCTGGTGATTGGGTTCCAGATCTCCCAGAGTGCTGAGCCTGGGAGGATGAAAGCAGCTGGCTCACACCAAGGTTTTACTTTAGCCTAGCTAACCCTCAGCCCCACTGCCTTCAGGTGGGTGAAGAGAAACCCCAGTCTGCTCTCTGTCTCAACCACCATCACAGATGCTGGATGTCCTGCTGATTTGATGGTTGCCTTATATTTGTCTCAGGACAGAGGCAGCTACAAGCCAAACACAGCTGCTATCCCAGCTTTTCCGTGAAAAAAAATGAGCCCAGAAATCAGTGAGCTGGGGATGGAGACGAAGGTGATAAAAACCAGAAGGGATGTTGTGAAGAGAGCTTGTCCAATTTTTACAGCTATCTCAGTGGGTCTATATTACATGTCCCAAAAAACTTCACATCTCCTATATCATGTGAACTTGAGGAAAGGTGAGTAACAGATGGAGAAGGTGGAGTTACAGCTCTTTTTGGACCAGTGCAGAAGGGAGAATGCAGCCCAGGTAGACAACAGTTCTTCCTAGTGAGTTCATCCAGGGCAGCTGGATGGGCAACTACGGAATGCTGCTCTGGGAGGGCAAACATCTCGGCAGATAATAGCACTTATCTCAGCATGGCCTTTTCTTTTCCTGGTGCGTACTCTGCTGGTTTCCAGTGACACATTTGAGACAGTCACATTTTAATGAGACTTCTTTTGCATCTTCCACTCCCTGATGCAATCCTACCACCTGTATCACCATTTGTTACTTGGAATGACTCCACAGTCCAGGCACAACTGGTGAGATGGGTTCCTTCCAGGAGCAAATCCATCTTTTACTGGAGCAGCTTTTTACAGAAAGAGAAAGGCTCAGTCACCACCAGTTTCTGCTGGCAACTGGGTCTGGAAAGCAATGGGAAGAGCTGTTATCCACAGGCATCAGGGAAAGATGCAACTTGTCCTGTTGCCTATGTTGCTCTATAACACTCAGAGTGCAACTGAGATAGTGAATGGTGATGGGAGGGAAGAGAGCATTGAATGGCTCCTTTGGGATATTCCCATGGCAGTTTCATGCTCTTACTTTTAGCATCCATTTAATGATCTGAGGGTATAAACTGGCACTTTTGCCTGGGCTCTTCCTTTACTATTCTCCCTTAAAGCTCACACAGGGAATGGCCACTATTACCTAGAATGAAGTAGGCTTTATCACCTGGCTCCTGCTTGGCTCAGCAAGCACAGGCTACATGTGCCAATGTAAACATACCCTGGCTTTGACCTCTACCACCCTTCAGAGCTGACTCTTCACATAACCCTATTTCTACTTCTCACGTTTCAAAAGAACTATCTGCATAAATGGGCAGTGCCACAGGGCAAACTTGGCTAGGTTGAGCCTAAGGGGAAGGCATGGAAAAGTGCTCATTTTAAGGTGCTTTTCACCTTTAGAACATGGCATCCTTGTCACTTCCTTTCAAGGATTTCCTATGTAAGGGATCCTTCCAAACCTTGAACCACATCTCATCATACAAACCCACATCTGTGACAGAGCTGGACAAGCCCTGTAGCAGAAGAGTCAGCAACTCAGCATAAAGGAAGAGGTTATGATTTGGGATTACCTACACAAGATTAATGCCAGACTGACCAGGTGCATGTTTCTCACAGGGGTTGGCATCTGTATTTTAAATCCTTGTTGGACTCCTAAGTTCCTTAACTTCATTAGCAGTGGATGGTGCTGTTGCGCCACCAAATCTTTTTACACATTCTTTCTGGCATCATGCAGACTGAGAAGTCAGTTGTGCAAGAGTCAGCTGCCAAATGTGTGAGAAACACATCCTTCCCAAACATCTGCTCCCAAAGTTCTTTAATCTCTTTACTAACCTCCACTCTGCAGCCTTCTGATGCATGTAAGCAACATCAGAAAATGGTAAAGAGAGGGAAAGCAGATTTGTGCTGCTTTTCTTTGTAGTACTTTGAAAATACATGCAAAATTTCTACAGAATGCTTTTTGCATCTTACTTGCAGAACTATACTATCAATGGTGTCCACCACACACTTGGCAACATCCATGCAGATGGATGCAGGGTGGTGGTAGGATCTTGGGAAGGCAGCTTTCTCTCCTGTGCTGCAGAAAGGAATGGATATCAAGAGGGAATGTGACTTGTCTGAGGTTAGAGCAAACGTAGTATGTGCCAACAGTAGTCTGACACCACCAAAGACACCTTTCAGCATTAATAAATCTCTCCCATGGGCACCAAGAGATGCCGTGTCAAGACAATATCAACAGCCAAGCTGTGTGAAAATGTGCTTTCTTCAACTAGTTTTTCTGGCACTGACCTTCAGGCTGAACAGTTCTAGTTCTGTCTTTTTTCTTAGCTGAACACACTTTAGGATTTCTGAAAGCACATGGGTCTCGCAGAAATGAAGTATTGGCTGAAGTCATTATACATGGCTGGTCTGAACTCAGGAGTGTGGTATTCTTGGGCAAAGACTGAATCCCTGAACTGAAGAGCATGGATAGACTGCAGATTGAATCCAATGTGTTTGGTGATAATTTAATGTGGAGCTAAGGACAGAGTGCATTGGATATGTGACACAACAGCTCTAACTAGTACTGACTCACAGTGAAATATCACCTATTTGTCCCTTTCACAAGTAAATTAATTGCATCATGCTAGTCCTGACTAGTCTTGCCATAAGAAAGGATGCCCTCCTCTGTTCCTATTTCCGTGTCCCAGTTACAGTATAAGTATAGTTATGCAAATGTATCAGGTTTAGTGAATCAATTAAGAACTGATCTTCTCCAACAGGTAAAACCCTCTGACACTTCAGACTCACCCCTGATCTTGTAGATGGACTGGTTTCATTGGGCAGCAGTAACTGCAGCTCCATCTCACCCTTCCCATTCTGGAATAGACACCTTACAAAACATCTCCAGTGCCTAAACAAACCAAGGAGGTTTCTCTGGACCCCTCTGCATTTGCTCTCCAGACCAGTACATTCTGCCAGGCAGTGCCTGGCACTTTGATCAACTTGTCTTTTGTTTTATCATAGTTTAAAATAACTTATTAACCAATCATAAATTTTTGAGTTTCTTCTGGCTCCATGAACACAAAGAGGTGCATGTCCTACCATAGGAGGAAGTGATGACTTAAGTTTTATAGTGGAAAGCACTGAAAGCACTGCTGGCCTCACTACTGGATGTGACAGGCGGTGGAAGAGGTGGCTTGGCAACACATGCAGGTAGGGTTCACAGATTTAGGGGGAATTAGGTCGAGGTCCTCATCATCTGGGATCTCATCTAACCGGTACCCATCCTTTAGGAGCTGGATGTTCAAGTCTTGGTTGATCTGCTACAGACAAACAGACAAACAGACAAACACTTGAGATTTCTTCCTTCTGATGGCTGGAAGAGGAAAGAAGTCCTTTATTCTGAAATATATTTCCCTATCATTAGCAGCTGTCCCATCAATGAAAGAGTCCCAGTTTTTGACCACACGTGAGGGCTGCTGTTGGGGTTTTAGTTCTCCTATTGTTTTTTGTGGTTTATTTTTCCCTCATACATGTTGCTAGGAGACAATAACAACTGGCTACTTAAGAGAGACAAAAGAAGATGTCACAGCTCAGGGGAGGGGTGCAGCTGGCTACTCTCTCTTTACATGGGGTTTCTCGTGAACAGCAGATATACTGGAAGATTTAGACTGGGTAAACGGCGTTGGGTGCAGCCCCTAACTCTCTTGTGCTCTCAGCACTCGGAGGGGAGAGAGGCTGCGGTCGATGTAGAGAGAATTCGTCACCACTGCGGGATTCAGTCTCCTGCTGCCTGTCTTCTACCGTGAGTGGAGGTCTGTTCGTAAGAGTAGCCGTTGTACTGGGACTTTTTCCTGCCCTGCTCAGAACCGGGTCTGCCGCTGCCCCGCCCCCGCCATTTCTTCTTCATCACTGCTCCGAGCTTTCGCTATACTATAGCCCCGCACTCCCTGCCTGCCGAGACGCCCCGCAGTTCCACCTACAGCTGCGGAGCTTCTGATACATCGCGTCCACCACCCCGGGATTTTTGCTCATTCCTGCCATTCCAGCTTGCTGCTTCCGAGAGTCCTGCTTGGGCACTGCGATCAGATGCCCCTGGGGTGTTTGTAAAGCAAGCCTTTCTTCCATGCCTTCTCATCTCGGTCAAGTCTTCCATTACCGCATGCTCCCCGAACTCACGCCACAGCACGCCCTGCAGCCGCGGGGGAATCATCGCACCTGCCCTGCCCACCAAGAGCCATTAGCGCCCCTGCCGGCTGTGACCATCACTACACCACAGGGGAAAGAGCCTGCGTCTGGGAAAGCTGTTACTGGGTTTCTGGTTCTGTTTGTTGTTAATGTCATAGTTATTGTTGTTTGTTTGCCTTGTTATACATACTAGTAAAGAACTGTTTTTCCTATTCCCATATCTTTGCCTGAGAGCCCCTTAGTTCCAAAATTATAATAATTCGGAAGGAAGGATGTTATATTTTCCATTACAAGGGAGGGTCCTGCCTTCCTTAGCAGAAATCTGTCTTTCAAACCAAGACACCTGACTTCTATTTTTTAAACTTCTTCCAGAATAGGAATATCTAGAATAGCAAACTGATACAGTATTTTAATCTGGAATAATCTTTCCATAAAGATTAATCCCCATTTAAAGTAATGTAATAATAATGATAATAAACTGACTGGCAGCTGGGCAGTCCCTCCTTTCAGTCTGGGGCACTGTAGCAGTTGAAAGGTGGTAAAGCTTCTTGACTTTTTGTAATCTCAAATTCAAGTGCTGTCTAGCCAAATCTGGGTGAACAACACTTCATCAGGGCCCAGAGATGGTCCAGATCAGCTGATCTGGTCCCTGCTCTTGGACATTTCTCTGCATTTCAGAGGTATTTTGCCAAGGAAGGGATACAAAGGGGAAGAGTTCCCAGTGGCTTGTGTGCATAATGGCTGTTCCACACCTTGGATGTAAAATCAGATCCTGCAGAAGCAGTACCTGGAGCCTGAACGACTAATTCACAAGAGACCTTGGGAATATATTCAGAAACAATGCAAAGGGATTAATAAGCCAGAGCTTCCCTGCCTTTTCTATTTGAAAGTGCAGAAGTTCATATCTGCAAGTCCTCCCTAGAATTTCTGGTGCTCCAAATAAACATGCACTGGGTGACCCTGACTCCCACAAGAACTGGAAATCACAGCACACCCTCAGATCCTTTATTCATGTCCTTCACATGCATACAATTTCTGATCTGCTGTGACAGAAAAGTTGATGCATTTGCACCACATGGGCCAACAGTGCACGACTGAGCAGAACTGGGAAAAGCTTGAGTGAATCCAAAGGTATTTGTGATAACAGCCAATGGGCAGATCTGTGTCTGTGCCATGGAAGTGTAGGGATGGAGCCAACTGGATCGCCAGGAAAGACAGAAATATGACACAGTTTCTGCCATGGTCCCTTCCAGGCTCATAGAGTCTACACCACTGGTAAATTCCTTGTGGAGCTGTTTCTGGCAGCACAAGGCCATTCTACGTTGTTTCTGGCTGTTCAACTATTAGCATTCATGGCAAAGATGTCAGGAAAGAATGTAACTCACCTCAGCTAATGAGTATCCTGAGGAGGAATATCTGGACATGTCAAAGTCATCATCACTGCAGGGAATGACAAGATGCATCAAAGAAGGAAACAACAGTTAAAGAGACCTGTATTCCCTGGTTAGCCCTATCTTTCTTGTGTCACGAAGCTGTACTTCATCCACAGAGGAATTACATCAAGGGAGTCTGGAGACCAACTTTCATCTGTAAACCAGAGACCTTTCCATCAAAGTATTCTTGACTCACGTCTCTTCCTACTTGTTTACACACACACTTTTTACAGCATGTGCTGAAGGGCACAGCAAGGAAGAGTGCAAGTGTCCCACAGGAGCAGTTTCAGCAGAAATTTGCTTCAGTGCTGCACTATAGCATGAAAACTTGCTTGCACTGTAATATATATACATAAAATCTTATTAACCCTTTGCATACCTGTCTGTATCCAGGGCTACCAGTGGCTTTTCATCTGGATTCTGATCTAATGACGAATAGCCTTTATTGGGAATGACGAGCCTGAAATAATTAAATGCTGCCCATTAACCATACAGTAAAGCTCAGTACCACACATACTTTAGAGCAAAGCCATATATTTTGCTTTCTCTGTTTCACTTATGTTTTGGGGAGGGCTTATAAGGCATATCCCAGAATCATTTGTACCGGAAATTGTCACAGTTCCCCCTCGTTGTCCCCCCTCCCCCCCCTTTGCGGTTTGGGGGATATCGCGAGATATGTAAGCTCAACCAGGACCCTGCAGGGGGGATGGGGGCAGGGCTAGGTTGTCTCTTCCCTTCTGGTTCAGGGATCAAGGAGAGTGTCCATGTGGGTGGGGGAGGGTGTGTATCTGGCCAGGGGTACTACTACATTGTAACTTGGTACTAGGATTGGATCTGCCTGCCTTCACCACTCTTGCCTGCTGCCAGGGGTGGTACCTAAACTGATTACTGCCTGTGAGTTTAGAAAAGGAGCAATTTCCTCTCTTCCCCTTCACCCGAACCTCCATCACCACATGATGGAGGTTGCCGAGCTCACATTGGAATGCCTCCTGAAGCCACGGGGGAATCATCACACCTTCCCTGCCTCACCAGAGACTGCTAGCACCCTCTGCCGGCTGCAAGGTAGTCACTGCAGCTGTTGTCTCACCATAGCCACCAGCACCCCCTGCCGGTTGTGGTCATAACTACACCAAAGGGGAAAGTGGTACTTAACGTGTGGGAAAACTTTTGTTATTGGGGTTTTTTTTTTGTTGTTTCTTCTGTTCTTATATACATATATATTTTCTGGTAAAGAACGTCTATTCCTTTTCCCATATTTTTGCCTGGAAGCTCTGTCATTTCAAAGTTATAATAATTTGGAGGGAGAGGGATCATGTTTCCGTTCTAGGAAGGTTCCCGCCTTCCTTGGCATACATCTGATTTATTAAAGCAAGGCAACTTCCTTGCAAGTCCTCCCTTATCAGTGAAGACATTTAAATGGGTGCAATTCAGAGGAAGCAGGCTGTGTGTTTGGGTAGTTCAGATCAGTTTCACAGGGATGAACACTGGACATGCACTGAGAACACACTCCTCCCAGGAAGAAAAAACAGTTGGGACACTACACACTTCATTCTGGTAAATCTGATCACTAGCATTGTTTGTTGCATCAAATTGCTAATTTTTTCCTCTAGCAATTCTTTTTTTCCCTCTAGCAATGAGTACATGACACCAGCAATAAATAAATGTGAGAAGGAAGCTGGGGAAATGCAGAGGCTTGGTGCTCCTACTATTCAATTGAAAATCAAAGATTCAATCTTTCCTGCATGAGCTCCTACACAGACCTCCACAATACAACACTTTTGAGGTCTCACTCCTAAATTTAGTAATATGAGGAATATGAGCTGGTGGGTGCAGCACAAAAGTCTGGTAAGACTAGCTATTTTAAAATTCTATTATTTTATAGACCTTTACTTCACCAGAAGTATAACAAAGGCTGATGATGATTCTGCACCTTTAACTGCTTATTAGATTTTATGTGTTGAAAAACAGGCTTCAGAGCTGTTGTAATAAGGAAAATACATTAATTCAATGCTACTCACTTCACAACAGTTCTTTCATGCAAAAAACTGAACATGAGTAAACAGAACATCAGGGAATCTAAGAGAAGAGCCCTTTGTGGTGCTATTTAATAAATTTTAAAAAAATCACTACATCTTTTTCTTGAGAAATGTCTTCATTCATAATAATACAGAACTTCAATTTTTCTGCAACAGACAAAAATTGTAATTGTGTCTTTGCCCTCAATCGAAATCTTTCTTTTGCATCCTGATTGGTTTTATGCTTGCTTTCCATTGTCCTTGGAAAAAAGCCAGATTGTAGTCAGAGCTGCTTTCATCTGCATGTGTCCTAGTATGAGATTCTTGTCTTGGTGGTTTAATCACTTAATGTGAAATACGTTATGACAAAATCTGATTTTAGGTTATCCTCAGAGCAGGCTACAATATCTGTCTGTGCAGAAGTGGTGCAGATGATGGTGTGAACTCTGCCTGTGTTACCAGATGATAAACGGCCTATACCTGGTGAGCTAATACACTGCTTGTTCTCCAAAGCTACTGGCCAATGGAAACTGCACAAGGCCCATTGTGTAAGAAGGAGAACTGGAAGTTCACCAGCCTCAGTGTCCTGCCATCTCAGCCAGGTCACCTGGAACATTGGGGTCTATTACCACCAGGGACCTCCAGAGAGACTCACAGGACAGAAGAACACATATGTAAAGGGGAGGGGAAATATGTTAATGATTTCAGAGAAATGATTATCATGTGTATGTTTAGTCCAGGACAATCAATGAATATGTATGCAAAATACAGTATATAAACAGAAACTGTCCTGTACTCAGCTTGCATGAATTTGGGAGGAGCTATCCCCCCATGCATACAGCCAAATAAAGAATGTCTGCTTCTTAATGCTACATTGATGTTAAGGAGTTTTTTATTTTTTACCAAATTTTTGGTAACAGTTTTGGCAACCCAGGTGGAACATACTCCTGAATTTCAACGGATCCGAGGGATCACAGGACCTCCAGCCAGCACCGAGGGATTCTCAGGGAGAACCTTCGATCCCTGGTCTGAAGGAAATCGGAGCAAGACCCCTTGTAAGACAAAGGCATTCTTTACTTTAAAGGTGTTAACTGTTAACCTGCCTGTAAGGTGCAGCAAAAGCTTTGCAGGGTTGGATTTAAAGGTACCTAAGGTGGGAAAAGGGAAGGTTTAGAGTCCCTTCAAAAAGGGAAAGGTTAGAGTCCCTTCTAAGGAGCTCCTAAACAGTGATTGGTTATAATGGGAAACAAAACCTCGAAAGGGGTGTCACAGGTGTCACCACTGGGATGCATCTTTAAACACTGGAAACAAATTGGGGGTGATCTCCTCACATGAAAAACTTACAGAAGTTTGTAATCAGTTGTGGTCGCTTTACACTCTGTAAGATCAAGAGAAGTGGCCTAAGGATGGAACCTTACAGTGAAACACCATATTGCAATTAACGCTGCTTTGTAGAAGGGAAAATAACTGGGATAAAGTTGCTTATGTTGACTTGTTTTTCACTGTAAGATATCATCCGGAGTGACAATAGGAATGCTGGAGGACCCCACAAGATCCATTAATTTTAGCACTTCAAAAGGAAAAGAAGGAAAAGAAAGGCAAAGGGTTTCAAAGAGGTGTTCTTCTGTGAGCAGCATAGGGCAGAGGTGCCTAAAGTGCAAGCAGGAAGAGGAGGAGAGGAGGATTTAGAGATTTAGAGCTGATGGTTGCTCCACAGCAAAGAATGGGGGAGGCGGGAGGCGGGGGGATGAATGATGAATTGCCAGGGAATACAGCTATATGCATGAGTAAGTTGTGGGAAATTGGACCGGAACAGAAAGAACGTTTTAGGGGATCGGAGGATTTTAGTCCGATTGCGGGATGCACCAGAAAGTGGAGAGCATGCTGGGGGAGATGCCAGGGAAGTTCTTATGGCTTCCCTCCGGCAGGAAATCAGGAATCATGGTGCAGTAACCCTGTTTTCAATACTGGTTTTAATATCATGGAGAAAGGTGGCAGGAGTTTATAGGGAAAATCCAGACAGACTTGCTAAAGTATTTGAAACCATAATTAGGACTCCGGACCCCTCTCACTTAGAAACAATTGGTTAACTTATAATAATTGGTGACTAAAGTATACTTTAGTAATGTGAAAAACAAGGTTCATTCTCCTGGTAAAATTTAAAAGTTTAATAAAGGACAAAAGGAGACAAAGCAAAGATATAAGGATGTATCTTGACACTCAGCCAAGAGCACACCTGCTATTTTGGAAACACCCTTTATATACCATTTCTATTGCATCAGCCTGTTACATATTCATAAACAATTATGCATATTAAACTTTTCCCCAAACTAGTTTACATGTTCCACAAATTGTTTAGCATATCTCCTTCTCAGGTCCACCTTTTTAGAGCATGCATATTTCTTGCCTGTGGTTTTTAGTCCATTCTTATCATCACCTCTAGTTTTGGGCTTTGGTCCATACTTTCTTCAGATGGTGAATGTTGATAGTTGGCATATCTGTAGCAGGTGTCCTCATAATATTTTCATTGGATGTTATCCCATCCAAGCAGGTCTTTTAACACAAGCATACTATATCAGCTATTTTTAAGTTTTAGTTAACAACAGAAATAAAAACTATATATCAAAGTTACTTTAACACCACACATATAGAAACCATTTTAATATTTGTGAAAAGCCAATATTATAATATATATCCATAACAGTAATTTGTATTCATTAGTGGCTGAAATATATCTGGCAATTTGTATTGTGATATTTAGTGGCTGAAGTGCATTTGGCAGTTTGTGTTGTGATAGTTAGTAGCTGAAATGTGTTTGGCAATTTGTAAAGAACGGGGACATTGGAAAAGGGAGTGTCCCCAAACCAGGAGAAATTGAACAAAGAACATAAACCAGGCTCTTCAAGCCAGCAAGATCAAGATCTTAAGTAAAAAATTAAAAACCCC
>JAWWEX010000329.1:0-18695 GCA_035583215.1 Arremon brunneinucha
GCGTTTGGGTTAGGGTTATGGAAATTGCTCAGGGTTAGGGTTAGGGTTATGGTTAGGGTTAGGGTTAGGGGTTAGGGTTGGCTTGCAGTTAGGTTTAGGGTTAGTCTTTGTGTTAGTTTTAGTGTTTGGGTTTGGGTTAGCTTTAGGGGTAGGGTTTAGTGTTAGTGTTAGGGTTGGTGTTGGGGTTGGAGTCGGGGTTAGGTTTAGGGCTAGGGTTTGGGGTTAGGCTTACTGTTATTGTTAGTGTTAGGGTTGGGGTTAGGGTTACAGTTAGTGGTTATGGTTAGGGACTAGGGTTGGGCTGAGTTTAGGGTTCGGGTTAGGGTCAGGGTTAGGGTTAGAGTTAGATTTTAGGATTAGTGTTAAGGTTAGGGTTAGGGTTTGGTGTCAGGGTTAGGGTTAATTTTATGGTTAAAGTTCGGGTTAGGTTTTGGTGTTAGGGGTTAGGTTTAGGGTAAGGGTTAGGCTGAGGTTTAGGGTTTGGTGTTAGGTTTGGGTTAGGGTTAGGTTTAGTGTTTGGGGTTATTGTGAGCGTTAGGGTTAGGTGTTAGGGTTAGGGTTAGTGTTAGATTTAGGGTTAGCGATAAGCATTAGGGTTAGCGTTAGGGTTGGTGTTACGGTTGGGGTTGGGGTTGGGGTTCGTGTTAGGGTTAGGGTCAAGGTTAGGGTAAGAGATGCGGTAATTGGTTAGGGTTTAGGGTTAGTGGTTACGGTTAGTGTTAGGCATCAGGGTTAGGTGTTAGGGTTGGTTTGTGGTTGTAGTAAGGGTTAGGGTTAGGGTCAGGGTTAGCTAAGTGCCAAGGTTAAGATTAGGGTTAAGGTTAGGGTTTTGGTTTTACGTGAGGGTTAGGTTTGGGGTTGGGGTTGGGATTAAGGTTAGGAATTATGGTTAGAGTTAGGGTTTGGGTTAGGGTTAGGGTTAGGGTTTGGGCACTGGGTAGTGTTAGGCATTAGTGTTAGGGTTAGGGTTAGGGTTAGGGTAATTGTTGGGTTTAAGTTTAGGGTTAGGGTTAGTGTTAGGGTTAGGGTTAGGGTTTGGTGGTTAGGGTTAGTGTTACTGTGAATGGTTTGGATTAGGGTTACGGGTTAGGGTTAGGGTTAGGGTTTGTGGTCAGGGGTTGGGCTGAGGGCGTGGTTTGGGTTGGGCTTAGGGTTAGTGTTAGTGTTAGGGACAAGGTAATCTTAGGGTCAGGTTTAGGGGTAGGGTTATGATTACGTTTATTGTTGGGGTTGGGTTTAAGGTTAGGGATTACGGTTAGTTTTTTGGGGCTGGTTTAGGTTTAGGTTTGGGGTTCGGAGTTTGGGTTAGGGTTAGGTTTTGGTGTTATGTTTTGCGTTGGGGTTAGGGTGAGGGTTAGGGTTAAGTAAGCATTAGGGTTAGGGGTTAGGGTTAGTGTTAGGTTTAGGGTTATAGTAAGCATTAGCATTAGGGTTAGGGTTAAGGGTTAGGGTTGGTTTGCGGTTAGGTTTAGGGTTAGTCTTAGGGTTAGTGTTAGGGTTCGGTTTGGGTTAGCGTTAGTGGTAGGGTTTAGAGTTTGGCTTACGTTTGGGTTGGGGTTGGATTCGGGCTTAGGGTTAGGGCTAGGTTTTGGGGTTAGGCTTAGTGTTAGGGTTAGGCGTTAGGGGTTAGGGTTAGGGTTATGGTTAGGGTTAGGCGTTAGGCGTTAGGGTTGGGCTGAGCTTAGGGTTAGGTTCAGGGTTAGTGTTTGCGTTCGATTTTAGGATTTGTGTTAGGGTTAGGGTTAGCATTTGGTGTCAGAGTTAGGGTCAAGTTTAGGGTTAAGGTTAGGGTTAAGTTTAGGGTTAAGGTTAGGGTTTAGGGTTTGGGTCAGGGTTAGGGTAAGGGTTGGGGTTGGGGTTAAGGTTTGGAATTGCGGTTAGGGTTACGGTTTGGTTTAGGTTTAGGCTTAGGGTTTGATGTTAGGGTTAGGGGCCAGGGTTAGGGTTAGGGTTAGGGTTATAGTAAGAGTTTGGGTTAGGTTTAGGGTTAGGGGTTAGGTTTTTTTTGAGTTTAGGATTATGGTTAGCGTTAGGGTTAGGGTTAGAGTTTACGGTTTGGGTTTCGGTTTGGGTTAGGGTAAGGTTTGGGTTTGGGTTTGGGTTTGGGGTTAGACTAAGGGTCAGGGTTAGGGTTAGGCTTAGGGTTAGGATTCGGGTTAGGGTTAGGGTTCTGCTTAGGGTTAGGAGTTAAGGTTAGGGTTAGGGTTAGGGTAATTGTTGGGGTTAGGGTTAGTGTTAGGGTTAGGGTTTAGTGTTAGCGTTAGGGTTAGTGTTAGTCCCAGCCTTAGCTTTTTAAAAGTTTCGATTCCCTGAGCTTTAGGGGCACTGCAGATGCAAAAGACATCCCAAGTGGAGTGCAAAACTGCAACCACAGGACTTCCACCTCAGATTTTTCCTTGGAGCTAGCCCTACTGTTCTCTTTCTATATTATATATATTTTTTTATTAGGGTTGCAACTTAGGGCTCCTGTTTTGAAAATTGGGAAACCTGGAGCTCCAGGCACACTGCGGCTGCAGAAAGCATCCCAAGAGGAGCGGAAAACTGCCACAACATGGCCACCTCCACAGCTTTTAGCTTGGGACCTTCTCTAATCCTTGCCTGATGTACCTGACTAGCGTTAGGCTTAGGATTATGCCTACTGCTAGGGTATATTAAACCAGGAATCGCCGAGCTCCTGGCATACTGCGGCTTCAAAAGACATCCGAAGGGGAGTGTAAAACTACAACAACATGGCTTCCGCCACAGATTTTTCCTTGGAGCTAGCCGTACCCTTTTTAATCTTTATTAAATTATATAGTATTTTGGTTAGGGTTGCGACTATGGTTTCTGTTTTGAAAATTGGGAAGCCTGGATCTCCAGGCACAGTGCGGCTGCAAAAGACATCAGAAGAAGAGCGCAAAAGTGCATCAACATGGCGGCCTCCACAGCTTTTGCCTTGGCACCATCCCAACCATTGGCTGATTTACCTGACTAGGGTTAGGGTTACTGTTAGGGCTAGGATTAGGCTTTTTTAGACTAGGAAGTCCAGAGCTCAAGACACGCTGCAGCTGCGAGCGACATCCCAAGGGGAGCGCAACACAGCCGCAACATGGCTCCTACCACAGATATTTCGTTGGAGCTTGCCGTATCTCAAACCTTTCTTTAGTATATGTGGTTTTGGATAGCGCCACGCCTAGGTTACGGTTTTGAGACTGGGAAGCCTCGAGGTTCAGACACAGTGCAGCTACAAAAGGCATCCCAAGAGGACCACAGAAGTGCCACAACATGGCTACCTCCACAGATTTTTCCTTGGGACCCTCGCCAACACTAGGCTGATTTACCTGACTAGCGTTAGAGGTAGGGTTACATCTAGGGTTCGGGTATTTTAAATCAGGAAGCCTAGAGCTCCAGACACAGCTGCAAAGACATCCCAACGGGAGAAAAAACTGTCACAACATGGCTGCCTCCACAGATTTTTGTTTGGAGCAACCATAGCCCACATTTTTCTTTATTATATACGGTATTGTTTAGGGTTGAGACTAGGGTTACTGTTTTGAAAACTGGGAAGCCCAGAGCTCCACACAAACTGCAGCTGCAAAAGGCATCCGAAGCAGAACGCATAAGTGCCACAACATAGCTGCCTCCACAGCTTTTTCCTTGGGACCATCCCAACCATTGGCTGATTTACCTGACAAGGTTCAGAGTTAGGGGTATGCCTAGGGTTAGTGTTTTTGAACGCTGGCAGCCCAGAGCTCCAGATACACTGCAGCTGCAAAAGACATCCCAAGGGGAGTGCAACACTGCCACCACATGGCTGCTACCACAGATTTTTCTTTGGAGCATTCCATACACCATATCTTTCTTTACTATTTGGGGTTTTTTTTTTGGGTTATGCCTAGGATTTGGGTTTTTTAAACCAGGAAGCCCTGAGCTCAAGACACACTGCAGCTGTGAAAGACATCCCAAAGGGAGTGCAAAAGTGCCACAACATGGCTGCCTCCACAGATTTTTCCTTCGGACCATCCCAAAGCCTAGTCTGATTTATCTGGCAAGGGTTAGACTGACGCTTTTGCCTATAGTTAGGGTTTTTTAAAACAGGGAGCCCAATGCTCCAGACACACTGCAGCTGCAAAAGGCATCCCAAGCGGAGCGCAAAACTTCCACAACATGGCTGTCTCCACAGATTTTTCCGTGTAGTTAGACATAGCCCATGTCTTTATGACATGGGGTTTTGTTTAGGGTTGCTACTAGGCTTATTGTTTTGAAAACTGGGAATCCCAGAGCTCCAGGTACACTGTGACTGAAAAAGACACCGCAAGGGGAGCACAAAACTGCCACAATATGGCTGCCACCACAGATTTTTCCTTGGAGCTAGCCATAGCCCGTGTCTTCATAACATAGGATTTAGATTAGTGTTGCGACTAGGGTTACGGTTTTTAAAACTGGGAAACCTCGAGGTCCAGGCACACTGCAGCTGCAAAAGACATCCCAAGGGGAGTGCAAAAGTGTCACAACATGGCTGCTATGACTGATTTTCCTTGGGAACATCCAAAAGCCAAAGCTGATTTACCTGACTAGAGTTAGGGTTAGGACTACACCTAGCATTAGGGTTTTTTAAACCAGGATCCCCCAAGCTCCAGGCACACTACAGCTGCGAAAGACATCCCAAGGGGAGCACAAAACTGCAACCATATGCCTGCCACCACACATTTTTCCTTGGAGCTAGCCATACTCTTGTCTTTCTTTATTATATAGTGTCTTGGTTAGGGTTGCGACTAGGGTTACTGTTTTGAAAGGAGGGAAGCTCGGAGGTTCAGGCACAGTGCGGCTGCAAAATCCTTCTGAAGAAGAGCGCAAAAGTGCAACAACATGGCGGCCTCCACAGCTTTTTCCTTGCGACCATCCCAACCATTGAATGATTTACCTGACAAGGCTGAGAGTTAGGGTTAAGCCTACGGTTAGGGTTCTTTAGACCAGGAAGCCCAGAGCTCCAGACACACTGCAACTGCAATAGACATCCCAAGGGGAGCAAAAAACTGCCACAACATGGCTGCCTCCCCAGATTTTTCCTTGGGACCATCCCAAACCCTTGGTTGATTTGCCTGACTGGGGTTAGAGTTAGGGTTATGCCTAGGGTTAGGGTTCCTTAAACCAGGATTCCCCGAGTTCCAGGCACACTGCGTCTGAAAAAGACATCCCAAGCAGTGCGCACAAGTGCCACAACATGGTTGCCTCCACAGATTTTTCCGTGGAGCTAGACGTAGCCCTTGTCTTTGTTTATTATATAGGGCTTTTGTTAGGGTTGTGACTAGGGTTGCAGTTTTGAAAACTGCGTAACCTAGAGCTTCAGGCACACTGCACTGTCAAAAGGCATACAAAGGAGAGCGTAAAACTGCCACAACCTGGCTGCCTCATTGGCTTTTCCCTTGGGATCCCCTCTAACCCTTGTCTGATTTACCTGCATAGGATAAGGGTTGGGGTTATGCCTAGGGTAAGGGATTTTTAAACCAGGAAACCCAGAGCTCCAGACACACTGCAGCTGCGAAAGACACCCCAAGGGGAGCGCAAAAGTGCAACAACATGGCTGCAATCACAAATTTTTCCTTTGGACCCTCTGTAACCCAAGGCTGTTTTACCTGGCTAGGGTTGGAGTAAGGGTTACACCTAGGTTATGGGGTTTTTAAACCAGGAATCCCTGAGCACCAAACACATAGTGGCTGAAAAAGGCATCCCATGAGGATTGGAAAACTGCCACAACATGGCCGCCTCCAGAGTTATACTTGGGACCATCCCTAACTCTAGGCTTGTTTACCAGACTAGGATTAAGGTTACAGTTATGACTAGGGTCAGGGTTTCTTAAACCAGGAATCCCCGAGCTGCAGGCACACTGCGGCTGCAAAAGATAACCCAAGGGGAGCGCAAAAGTGGCACAACATGCCTGCCACCACAGATTGTTCCTTGGAGCTAGCCATACCTAATTCTTTCTTTTTCATATGTGGTTTTGGTTAGGGTTGGTACTAGTGTTACTGTTTTTAAAACTGGGAATCCCAGAACTCCAGGCACACTGCAGCTGCAAAAGGCATCCCAAGGAGTGCGCAAAACTGCCAAAACCTGACTGCCTTCTCAGCTTTTCCCTTGGGACCCTCTCTAACCCTAGGCTAATTTACCTTACTAGGGTTAGAGCTCAGGTTATGCCTAGGTTCAGGGTTTTTTAAACTAGGAAACCCCGAGCGCCAGGAACACTGTGTCTGAAAAAGACATCCGAAGGGGAGCGAAAAAATTGCCTCAAAATGGCTGCATCCACAGCCTTTTCCTTGGGACCATCCCAAACCCTAGCCTGATTTGCCGGGATACGGTAAAGTTTAGGTTTACATCTAGGGTTAGGGTTTTTTAAACCAGGAAGCTTAGAGCTCCAGACACACTGCAGCTTCAAAAGACATCCCAAGGGGAGCAAAAAACTGTCAGAACATGGCTGCCACCCCAAAAGTTTTACTTGGAGCCAGGCATAACCAATTCTTTCTTTAATATATTTGGTTTTGGTTAGGGTAGCAACTAGAGTTACTCGTTTGAAAACTGGGAAGAGCAGAGCTCCAGGCTCACTTATTATAAAGACATTGGCTATAGCAATTTCCATGGGAAAATCTTTGGCGGCAGCCATATTGTGGTAGTTTTGTGCTCCCTTTGAGATGTCTTTTGCAGCTGCAGTGTGCCTGGAGCTCGGTTATTTCTGGTTTAAAAACACCTAAACCTAGGCATAACGCATAATCTTACCCTAGTCAGGTAAATCACCCTAGGCTTACGGATGGTCCCAAGGAAAATCTGTGGTGGAAGCCATGTTGTGGCAGTTTTGCGCTCCCTGTGGGATGTCTTTGGCAGCTGCAGTGTGTCTGGACCTCGTGGCTTCCGAGTTTTCAAACTCTAACCCTAGTCGCAAACCTAACCAAAATCCTATATTATAAAGATTTGGGCTATGGCCAGATCTACGGAAAAATCTGTGGAGTCAGCAATGTTATGGCAGTTGTGAGCTCCCCTTGGGATGTCTTTTGCAGCCGCAGAGTGCCTGGAGCTCGGGGAATCCTGGTTTAAGAAATCCTATCCCTAGGCGTAACTCTTACGGTAACCCCAATCCGGTAAATCAGCATAGGGTTAGGAATGGTGCCAAGGAAAACCTGTGGAGGCAGCCATGTTGAGGCAGTTTTGTGCTCCTCTGGGGATGCCTTTTGCAGCCGCATTGTGTCTGGACCTCTGGGCTTCCTGGTTTAAAAAACACTAGCTTTAGTCGTAACCCTAACTAACCCTAGTCTGGTAAATCTTCGTAGGGTTTAGGATGGTCCCAAGGAAAAAGCAGTGGAGGCAGCCATGTTGTTACAGTTCTTTGCTCTCCTTGGGATGTCTTTTGCAGCTGCAGTGTGTCTGGACCTTTAGGCTTCCTGGTTTAAAAAACCTCAACCCTTCTCATAACCTGAACCCTTACCCCATTCAGTTAAATAAGCCTAGGGTTAGGGATGGTCCCAAGGTAAAAGCTGAGGAGGCAGCCATGTTGTGGCATTTTTGCTCTCCCCATGGGATGTCTTTTGTAGCCACAGTGTGCCTGGAACTCGGGGAATCCTGGTTAAAAACCCTAACGCTAGGTGTAACTCTGACCCTAACACTAGTCAGGTAAATCAGCCTCTCCTTTTGGATGTTCCCAAGGAAAATCTGTGTTGGCAGCCATGTTGTTGCACTTCTGCGCTCCCCTTGGGTTGTCTTTTGCTGCTGCATTATTTCTGGACCTTGAGTCTTCCCAGTTTTCAAAACTGTAACCCTAGTCGTAACACTAACCTAAATCCTATATTATAAAGACTTGGGCTATGGCTAGTTCCAAGGAAAAAATCTGTAGCGGCAGCCATGTTGTGGCAGCGTTGCACTCTCCTTGATATGTCTTTCGCAGCTGCAGTGTGCCTGTAGATCTGGGCTTCCCAGTTTTCAAATCAGTAACCCTAGTCCCAACCCTAACCAAAACCCTACATAATAAAGGCAGGGCATGGGTAGCTCCAAAAAAACATCTGTGGTGGCAGCCATGTTGTGGCAGTTGTGCACTCCCCTTGGGAAGTCTTTTGCAGCCGCAGTGTGCCGGGAGCTCGGGGATTCCTGATTTAAGAAACCCTAACCCTAGGCGTAACCAAAACCCTAAACTCAGTCAGGTAAACCAGCCTAGTGTTAGGGACGGTCCCAAGGAAACATCTGTGGAGGCAGACATGATGTGGAAGTTTTTTGCTCCCCTTGGAATGCCTTTCGCAGCTGCATTGTGTCTGGAGCTCTAGGCTTCCTGGTTTAAAAAACCCTAACGCTAGGCATAACCCAAATTCTTATCCAATTCAGGTAAATCAGCCTAGGGTTAGGGATGGTCCCAAGGTAAAAGCCGTGGATGCAGGTATTTGTAGCACTTTTGCAATTCCCATGGGATGTCTTTTGCAGCCACAGTGCGCCTTGGTCTCGGGAAATCCTGGTTTAAAAAACCTTAACCCTAGGCGTAACCCTAACCCTAACCCTTGTCAGGTAAATCAGCCTAGGCTTTCGGATGGTCCCAAGGAAAATCTATGGTGTCAGCCATGTTGTGGAAATTTTGCGCTCCTCTTGGGATATCTTTTGCAGCCGCAGTGTGCCAGGAGCTCGGGGATTCCTGGTTTAAAAAACCCTAAACCTAGGCGTAATCCTAACCCTAACTCTAGTCAGGTAAATCAGTCTAGGTTTTAGGATGGTCCCAAGGTAAAAGTCGTGGAGGCAGTCATGTTGTGGCAGTTTTTTGCTCCCCTTGGGATGTCTTTTGCAGCTGCAGTGTGCCAGGAGCCCTAGGCTTCCTGGTTTAAAAAACCCTAACCCTAGGCCTAACCCTAACTCTAACCCTAGTCAGGGAAATCAGCCTAGGGTTTGAGAGGGTCCCAAGGGAAAAGCTGTGGAGGTGGACATGTTGAAGAAATTTTGTACTCCTCTTGGGATGCCTTTTGCAGCCGCAGTGTGCCTTGAGCTCTGAGCTTCCCAGTTTTCAAAACTGTAACCCTAGTCACAACCCTAACCAAAACTCTATATAATTAAAAAAGAATTGGTATGGGTAGCTCCAAGGAAAAATCTGTGGTGGCAGCTATGTTATGGTAGTTTTGCGCTGCCCTTGGGATGGAGTATTTTGGGTTTTCAGGAAAGGGAAACAATTTCTTTTCCTCAATCTACCAGCCACTTTACTGTCTACAGCCCAGTGTGAAACTGATGTTTTGTGATGCCAGGGTATTCGAATAGTTATATCCCAGTTAGTTCTATAATGATGAATTAATGATTAATGAATAATTTTGTACAAGTCCTGTAATGATGTTCTTAGATCATTGTAAAAAAAAGAAAATTAATGCTGTTTTAGAAAATTATATCACTTTTTCCCAGAAACCTAGCTTCTAAAAGAAGAAAAAATCAGAGATCATACCATTTTCCTACTGTGGAAATCCTATGTAGGTGCATATGTGTTTAGAAGAAGTGGAAAAAAACAGAATCATTTTTGTTATTGATGGGTCTTTGTTATGTTGTCAATTTCTTTATATCTCCCTTTTATGAAGATCTCCATTTATTTTACGGATAATCAAGAAATATGGTAGAACTTCTTCAGTGCTTCCTTAAGCATCCATATTTGGATGACCAGGTTTGTAGTTCTTTGATTCTATGAAAGTTTATGATTGTTTCTAGCATAGGTTATGAACCCACTCCTTTTTGTTGTTGCATGTATTTCTGGGCATATATGCGAGTCTGTTCGAAATATCCCTCATCTGCCTCATGGTCATCATGGAGAGACCATTGAAAAAACAAAACCCCTGTCTGCTGATCCTGTGGGGGCGAAAGTCATGTGTCTGAGGCCTGAAAGCATTGCTAAGATACTGTTTTCACCGATGTTGTTTGCTATATGCTACACTGAGCTCAAAGGGCACCGTGTCCTTTTTGCACAATAGTTCTGGAATCCTCCCCACCTCTCAGCCTGGCTGGTCTCCTCCTAAGCTTTAGGGTGGTCCATCCTCCAAGAGAAGACCCCTCTTGCCTGTCCGTAACCATTGTGACAGACAAATAGAGATGTAAGAAGCCTCTTCATCAAGAGACTGAGACATGAAATCCCTATTTAAGAAGGCCCCCTCTCACCTTCTTCCAGAGACTGGGACTGAAACTCCCAACTTGGGGGAGGTGTACGGGGGCGAAAGAAAGCTGCCCAAAGCAAGATGGATGTTCCAGGTGCAGGCAGTCAACCCAGAAAACAATGGCTTTTGCCTGCTGCCTAACTTGGACTCTGTGTACCCCCTTCCAAACACCATTATTCCCCCCTGAAGATACAATAAACTACCTTTGTCTCAGTTGCAAAATCCATTCCCCTTCCCCTATCGAAAAAGAGTATAATTGGGGTCCAGAGGAACTGTGCCTCTGAGATCTCCCCGGACGTGGCCTGGTGAGCTCCATCGGATGGGTACCGAAGGATTATGCTGTACTACGTTTGGTAGCTATATACCCATTTCTCTTTTCCTCCCTCTTTTCCCTTATTTTCTCCTTTTTTTCCCTGGTTCCCTCCTCAACGCATTTTTTACTGTGGTTATTTCAATAAAGTTGCATTTGTTTTGATTATTACTGCAAATCCCCTGTGCTGTGTCGGTTTTTTGCACCCTGAGATCACCCCACAAACCATCACAAATCCCGTCCATAAGGACAGATTGTGACAGCATATGCACAGAAATGCTTACAGAATTATATATTATGGTTACAAAGCAAGGGACTGGAGCTTCAGTGTTGAATATTCAATACCACCCACATCACAGTTTCAGGGGGAGAAGGTTTCAACAGGGAAGGCAGAGAGGCTGGAAGTTGAAGGGTTGTGGCTCTCTTTTAGCCTGGACTGGAGAGAGGAGAGGATGCCGGACCCAGGGTCCCGTGAATGTGTGGCAGCTCGATACTGAGATAAAGCTGCTATGGTTCAGAGGGAAGGAAAATGCCGGAGCAGATTGGTGTCACCTCAGGACCATTTTGTAATCTAGTCCTGTTTTGGAGCAATTTTGTAATACCCACACCCTGCTGCCATAGAATGAGGGTTGGAGCTGCTCCAGAGCCACATCCCTCTCCTTTCCCTGCCCCACATTGTGAGGAGCTGCCACCAAGCCACACTGGAACCCTGCTATCACCGTTGCTTCTGTGCTACCATCCCCAGAGAGAGAAAGAGCGAGAGCAAGAGAGAGAGAGAGCCCCTGCACTCACACCATTCACCACTGGTGTGCCACGGTGGGAGCAAGAGTCTGTATCCGCATTTCCATTGTTGGACACAGTTTACTGTCAGTGTGATTTCTGCTTTGGATAAAATAGCTTTGCAGGTAGCTGTTTTGACCCTATTCCCTGAGGTTTGTCTGGTCAGGGAAAGGTGTTGAACCATGGGAACTTGTTTGTTACATTGTTTCTCTTTGTCCTCTTGGCACACATGGTTAAGTGCAGGGGCCCCTATGCCATCTTGTTGCCGTAGATGGAACCAGGTGATATCTTGCTTTTGTTGGTTAAACCACTTCTCTCTTTTTGCAGTTTTCTTTTTATTGATGTGTTTATTGCTATTTTCTTTAGTAAATGGGGACTCTAACATATAATCTTGCTGAAATTTTCTTTGGTTTTCACCTCCACTCTTGAAAGGGGACAGCTTGAGCCGTTTTAATTTCCCTGCTAAGTTTTTAAAATGACCCCATATGTATACAATTATTTAAGTGGGCAAATGTGTTTCAGCATATTATGTCAACATTTCCTAGAGTACTGTAACATTATCACGTTATAATACATGCAACTTAATACAGAATATATAATCCATATCACTACCCTTGTTACTAGCTGCAGAAAGAATAGATTTCATATTGCATCTGTGGTGTATTGAGTATTGTTATAATCTTCTATTGCTTCTTGTTGGAGAATTGAAAGGAATACAAAAAAATGCCTACATCACATGTTGTCTCTCATTTGATATTTTAGCTGCAAAGTTACATTTTAGAAAACAGTAGATGATACATAGTAGGATTTTAATTGTGAAGATGTTGTTACCAGTTATTTATTGTTATTATGCTGTGTTGTGTGAAGTTATGAAACTGTCCTTGCATATAGGCAACATTTCAAGGCTCCATTTGCAGCATGTCACAAAGTAGTGCAGAATACTTCAGAGTATAAAGCTATCATGGTTTAGGAATGATGCTCTCCAATTTAGTATTTACATTGTAACTCCAAACCACACTGCCACTTGCTTTACTCCCTACCTCCCCATCCTCCATTCCCCTGTGGCAGATTGAAGAGGAGAATTGGAGACACAAAAAGTAAAGATAGCAGGTTGAGACAAGAACAATTTACTGGACACAACAATGAGATAACAAAACAAACAGTAACGCCAACAATACTAATGACAGAGGATAGAAGAAAAGAAACATTATGGCTTACCAGGGAAAGCCCCATAAGAGACACTATCTGACCACTCTCTGCATTACTCTCACTCTACCTGAAGAGACCTCTTCCCCTGGCAATGACATGAGGTCCTATGTAGGAACTGGCTCGGAAGTGACTTGAAGTCAGCCTGATTTTACCCCTTTTGGACTGGGCATTAGTTTCAAGCTCTGGGAATCATTTGTTTAACTTAGGGTGAGCCTGAGAGTTCCTCCATAGGCTTTTACTGTTATTATGTTAAGTTGTTGTAGTAACTTTGATTTGTTAATTTGATATTTTGTTAATTTTGGAATTTTTCAGGTGGTGTACTAATGAGTGTGGTGGGTTTTAGTGTGGGTTAATTATTAGTGTGCTCACTTTTTGTTGTGAGGTAGGAAAGTAAGAAAGGTAAAGTAGGTTTAACATTTTAAAAGGGTATAAAGAAAAATTTATTAACAGTAACTAAAAGAAAGAGTAATAAAAATCAGAACAAAACTTTTTGAACACTTCTCCTTTCCTCAAAACTTCTTTTTCTTATTGATAATATAAAGAAAAAAAATTTAAAATTTCAGTCATCTTTCTACTTCTAAAATAGTCTTTTTTCAGTTCACTTAGGGAGAGAAGTCTCTCTTATTAATGTTATGGAGACTTCTATGTCTCAGGCTCTCAGAGTACTACTGAGTCCCTCTGAGTGCCACTGAGAGAACCCTGGCCAACCCCTACACGGTGGACAGTGGCGTGGGGAGGGGGGCACTCTCCTGTGCCGCCAGCGGGTAGGGAAGGCAGCTAGGCTGATCTCTTGCAGCAGAGGAGACGCTGGAACAATGGTGGAAGATGAAGGGGCCGACTCTTAGCAGAGGTTAATCCAAGGTTTGTTTCAGGAGCTCTGGGGAGCTCCTACAACCTCAGGGGGCCTCCTGCTGAGAGCCCTGGGAGAGGTGCCAAGGTTACATTTAAAGAGAGGCGAAAACCTAAAGTAGATAACATTTTACTGACCAATAAGTGAACTTAAGGGATGGATATTGGGGGAACGGACATTTAAGACAGTGTATGGGGTAACACTTTGGGGGATTGAGCCTAGCCTCTGGCTAATCACTTATCATCCTGGACTGAAAGTTCTAGATGGAGGGGATGGGATGCCGAGTGACTGACAGAGAGCCAGGGTGGGGGTTTGGGGATGATCTCAGCAAGGGAAAGAGATTACACAGGTAGAGGTGGGGGATAAAATCTGGGGTAAACCATTTGGAGAAAATAAGGGGACACAAAGACAAAACCATTATAAAACATAGAAACACACTACAACACTTCTCCGCAAGGAAAAGTTTTTTTGTGGTTCTCTCATGAATAGCAGCCACACAGGGAAATAACCTTTTTTAATAGTTGGTTTTATGGGCTATGTTATGGGGTATTGGTTGAGAGATGAGCTGTTTAAAGATAAAAGTTCTCATTATTTATTTTTAAAATCATCTTCATCTCTGGGAACAGAGATCTTTTCTTCTTGGGGGTATAGGACTTCCATTACTCTTTTTTTCTTCTCTGTTCAAACTTCTCATAGGATTATAGTTACTTTAACATCTGCTTACTTCAGCATGGAGGTTTTTGTTTGATATCTACAATTTGAATACTTTCATCTCTCCATACTTTCATGTGTTATAGGGAAAAAGAGTCTTTTTCTACAGCTTTATAAGAGGATTTTAGCTTTAAGATTAAGGCATCTCCTTGTCTTTCTTATCTGGGACTTGACTTTTTCTTCACTGGCATTGATGTTTTTATGTTCTTTTATGTGTTTGCATCTTTTGTTTTTTTTTACTTGAGGGACGATTGAAGCATTGAAAGAGTTAACATTTCACCCAGAGCCTTCATATGGTCAACTTGACCCCAGTCGGGTTGGGTGTTACAGATGGTGGAACTGTGGCTGGGGGTGTGATTAGGATCTAATTGGCCAGGTTAGAACTTACTAGCAGCAGACCTGAGGGGGTGGGGGGTGGTGTTGGTGGTGTAGTGTGTGGCTTCTCCTTCCCCCTGCCTGGTGGTTGTGGTGGTAGAATCTTGGCTGAGTCGGCTCAGGGCTGCTCTTGGGGGCTGGAGGACTCAGCACAGCTCTGGGTTCGTGGTAAGATGTTAGAAATTGTAGCTCTGGCCTGGCCTGGCCTGGCCTTCCCTCCCCTGCCTGGCAGCCGATGGGGGACTGGCAGGGGTCCGGGGGGAAGGGGCCTGGCTTTGTGACAGGGGCTGCCTGGTCCGGCCTGGCAAACACAGGGGTCTAGGGCCTGTTATCTCTTTGTCAGCAGGAAGAGAAAGAGGAAGCTCTTGGGTGTCTTTTGCCTTTTAACATGTGTTTTTTCACAGAGATGTGTACAATTTTCTAGTGGCTAAGAGCTTTGCATCACTTCCATAAATGTCGCTTATGTAAAACCAGGACAGTTGTCCAAGTTCTACTCCCCTAATGGTAAATTGTTTCCCCTATATGGTTATAGTTCCAGAACGTTCCACCCCCAAGTGTGTATATATTGTTGCTTCCCCTTTGTTTTGGGTCTTTGGACCTTGCCCCATACTAAGTATGGCTTCTCCACATTTGTTGTTTTTTCCCCTTATTAAAGTTCTTTTCCAGGCAACTCTATAGTTTCTGCTCCTCTTCATTTTTGCCACCCTCGCCCTGAAGTCAGGGGACCAAAGAGGTTTGTGGAAGCCACCCTCACTGCTGCAGTCCTATAGAATAACCTTCAGGTCCTAACCACACCCCTTTATGCCTATTGCAAAAATTAACTCCATCCTTGCCAGAACCAGGACAAAAGCAATGCTCCTCCTTATGTAAGTAATTCCCCACAAGCTTGTGAATAATCCAAGTGATTTGAGTAAGTTTTATTAGGCAATTTACATATTTGAAGCTGTGCGCCTGGACATTTACTTGTATTGGATTTGTTGAATTCAAACCTTTCTTTTGTAAAAACACAACTGAAGAAGCTCCTGAATATGCACAAATGTCATGAAGTACTAAAAGTAACTGAAAATGAGGGTGAATCTAGATAAGTATTTAGAAAGAGAGAAAAAAAAAGGCCAAGCATTCACAATTCCATCTGTAAAGCTGCTGTATTTTTTTTAAGGACTGTTGGTGTGTTATCTTGTCTGACCTTCTGTTCAGGTCTTCCTTTAAGAAATAAATCAAAATAAAAGGATCACATTCTGATGTGTTGAGGAAAACACTGTACAGAAAAATATGGAAAGATTTCTTACACCTCAGGAAGGAAATGCTGATTTACTCAATTTATATCTAGCTCTTAAATTTAATATCTATCTATGCAAAACTAAACACTTAAGCATCTGTAGCCTCTCAAATCCTTTTAAACAGTTGTAATTCTTGGCATAATTTAGTTCTTGCCCGCAAGAACTTGTTTTAATCCACTAAGAGGAAATATATTTCCTTCAGCCCAAGAGCTCAATAAGGAAATGGGTGTCTATCTGTAGCATAGAACACAAGGACCTTCATTTCTTTATACCATCAATTAATAGGTCAATGATTATAGATGCAGGACATCCTTGACATGGGAGTAATGAGCTTTGACTCCATGATTCAGAAGGTTGAATAAATGCTTTATTAAGCTATACTATATTATATTACATACTACACTATTACTATACTAAGCTATACTAAAGAAAAGATCTGTGACCCTTTCCAGACAGCCATGACACAGTTTTGACCTAATTGGTCAATCAGTCCAAACAACCATCACCAGAGTCCAATTAACAAATCCCTTCTTTGGTAAACAATCTCCATAAGACATTCCACATGTGCCAAACAACAAGAGCAACAAGTAGAGATCAGAATTGTTTTCTCTCTTGTCTGAGCTTTCTCACTGCCTTTCCCAGGAAAAATCCTGGGAGAGAAAATTATGTCTCTCTCTGTTCAAAGAGTATGTGAATACCACAAATGATAAAGTAAATGGGCAATACTCTTAGTCCAAAGTCAATGATGTGAGTAAATTTATTGATGTTGATTAATTTTGATTTGCATATTTAGTATTTTTCTTCTCTCAGGTGTTTGGCATGTAATCCTTAAAACACTACTTCTATTGCTCTTATGATTTTTGTTCAATGTATTTTGACAGTCAGTGTTATGCTGGTAGTTTATATACAGATGTGAATGGGATGGGGCTACTTTGATCAAGTTTAGAGCTTTTATTTTTCTGGCATCAATCCCATTACATTGTTACAACAATGGAGAGGAGAGATGTGAACAGCTTGCTGACTAGAAAGTATGCTAAGGATACTTAACGTTACAGCATTACATAAGACAGTCTCAGTCTAAGTTTCATCCAATCACACAGAGCAAAAGCATATTGACAGTAGCTCTATCTATTCACCTGAAGTACACATAGCTGTGGTTAAAACAATAGCAGTTTTTTCTTTAATGCAATGTTTCGTTTATAAAAGACAAAGCACAGAGCTTTATTCATATTTAACTTTCTAAATGTATACTTAAAATATACTTTTTGCAACTTAGAAAGCTAAGCCACACAGGCTTATTGTTCTAGTCCTCATATCTTTGCTACTGCTAATATATCTTTTCTGCTGCTCTAGCATTTCTCTATTCTGACAAGTCTCTGGGGCCTGTCCTTTTCTTACTTTCCTAAAATCTTCTAATTTTATAAATTCCCACAAGTCAGTACCTCCAACATACGTTTTGTAAGCAACTGTAAGTTTGGATCAAATAGTATTTTAGTTTGTTTCATGTGTGAAAAAATGCAGAAAGACATCTGGAGGACTTTTTAAAGCACTTTGCCATTTAATGTTCATTCAAAACCCAATGCTGTGGAAAAACCCTTTACAAAGGTTATACACAGATCTTAACCACAGATCTTGTGCATGGTGCACTTTCTTTCAGGGACATAAGAAAATTAGCACTGAAGACACAGAATGAACGTGTACCTTCATATAAACCTGCCGCTGAACCTTTTTAATAGTTGAAGAAGTTAATTTCTATTTTATTTTTTTGTGTGTTTTTTTTTTTTCTTATAGCTCTTCCTTCCTTGTTTGAACCAGGTCTGGAAATGGAAATACAAAATGGCAGAAACAATATTCTTAATCTTTTTTTGACTTGGGGAAACAAAAAAGATTTTGAAAGCCTAGGAGAAAATCAGCTCTTTGGAAACATTACCAGCCATGCTTCCAGATAAAGAGATTGAAAAAAAAATTAAACATTTATCCAAATTTATGAACCCACTGAAGTTTAGCTGCCAGCCTTTCACTGGAAGGTTACAGAATAATTTTTCCATTTCTTTTGGCTTTTACAAATCAGTAAAAACTATGTCTTACCATATATGTATATGGTATACCACTGGATATACCACTAAACAGCAACATTGATGCCCAAAATCCTGTATGACAGAAGAATGCAGTACAGCTTAATTCAAAAAGTGATACAAAATTTAAATCTCCTTCACAGGAATTTTTTAATCTCAAAAACATCTCCAAATCCTGTTTTTGGAGCATTGTAAACAGACTTGCATATGTGTGTAACTCAAACACATTGAATATTGTTATTGCATGCAAATCTGAGTTTGATTTTTGAATAATAAAGCTGAACTTCCTCTCTGATTTTAGTGATCAAACTTAGAAGAATGCAATTTTTTTCTTTGTTTACAATCTAAGAAAATTCTTTCAGTGACTCATTTGCGTTCTTTACTTCTTATCAAAAATGCTTGGGTACTGTTATTTTTGATGCACTTGAACATTGTTTTTAATTGTGCAGTAGATAAAATAAATAGCTCTTTTTAAATTTGATTAACCACATAGTTTTATTTTTTAATGAACAGATTCCTCTGAATAGGGTATTGCCTGCAAACTAATCTATTATGCACATCATCTACTAAGTGGACGTTTTGTCAGAATTTCTAGGCTTATCTATAAATTCTTTTGAGAACTGAATTATAGTAGAATTACTGAGTTACAGAACTGAGTTACTGGAGCATTTTATTTGTAGTTATTTGCAGTAATTATTTGTTCTTGCTAGTGGAAGGCCATTTAAAAAGATTTTGTCTTTATGTTACAGAACCACAGGGTATTTCCTCTCTGATACCTGTTATAGGTTAGTTGCGGTGGGGAATTAATCACTGACTAATAAGTCCAAAAAATGAAATTTATTAATTGATACAGCAAGCGATAATAGGCAAAGTCAACGCCCCGGGCGTGCTGGGAGACAGGAGAGTCCCCGCTCTACCACTGCCGCACTCTTCTGATATTTCGTGGAGTTCTTATACAGTCCTGCTTCCGGGTTGATG
>JAWWEX010000330.1:0-18692 GCA_035583215.1 Arremon brunneinucha
GGGGCAGCCACAGCTGCTCTGGGCACCCTGTGCCAGGGCCTGCCCACCCTCACAGGGAACAATTCCTAATTCCCAATGTCCCATCTAACCCTACTCTGTTTCAGTTTGAATTTCCATGGCCTGACTGGACTTAGAGCAGCCCCAAGACCCTGCTCTGCAGGAGAAAGCTCAGGCTGGGCTGGAGATCAGGAGCTGCAGATCCCAGTTCCCATCCCATGGTCACACACCAAAGGGGCTGTGCCCAACCGCCTGGGCTCTGCAGGGAACCCCATGGTGGGATCTCATCCCAGCTAATCCATCTCCCTCAGGAGCCAAAGGAATCCCACCAGGCACACAGTGAGTGGTGGCTGTTCTGCTGAGACCCCCAACTCTCAAGGTGAGAGTCTGTCCAGCCAACAGCCCCAAATTCCAAGATTCAGGGAGGTCCCACTCACCTTCATCATGAGGACGATGGTGTTGAGAGCAATCATGACCATGATGAAGTACTCAAAGGGAGGGGACACCACGAATTTCCACATCTTGTACTGGAAGGATTGCTTGTTCTGAGGCATGTAGCGGGTCAGGGGCTTGGCACTTATGGCAAAGTCTATGCAGGCCCTCTACAAAACAAAAAGGGGATGAAACGGTGCCACAAAAAGGGTCGGAAGTCTTTATCCATTGGGATGTGCTTGGGAGAGTGAGCAGAGCATTAACACCAAGTGAGTGCTGGTTGTTCCTGTAAAATGCAGCACAGGATCCTCAAATCCTGATCCATTTTTCTGGAATATTTGCCCTATAACATTCCTATGCCCCTTGCAGTCCTACCACATTGTATTAGAGCCCAGCTCCTCCTAGGTCCTGATCCCTTCCCACTTCTAAAAACATTTCCAGTTTCTCCTGATGGGTGATTATAGGAACCAGAGGATTGGTAAAGATGTTATTTGTGGTTTTTAAAAAGTATTGTGGAACTTGGGTGTGTCCTCACACACAGCAACACCCAAAGAGCTCAGAATGTTTCATAAAGTGAGAACTGAATTTACCAATAAATCATCCACCAAAAGCACTTGGGGGAACTCTCAGAGATCCCCTTCACTGGCTATTTCTGTTCACTTTATTATGAATATAAAAGTGATAAAAATTTATTTCTACAAGAGGTTTTGATTCTGGAGCGTTTTCTCATCTTGAATTTACATAAAAATTGCAAGTCTGAAATCACTTTCTGCTCAGTTGGAAAATAACATGGGTAAAGCTCTCTAAATATTCTGCTTTATTTTGGACTTTTTGTTCATTTAGACAAACAAGGAACTAATTAAAAATCACTTCAAAATTCATCTCTTTTCATCAAAAATCAGGTTCCAGTTTCAAAATATATGAAAAGAGATGGTTCTTCCCAAAAGAGGTCATTGAGGCTGTGGGACCCTGGAGGAAGGATGCTGCAGATGCCAAAAATCTGCATGGATTGAGAAGGAAACTGGATACACCCATGGCAGGAAGATACACAGATGCCAGTAACTAAAGAAAAACCAGCTCAGGAGGTCCCTGAGTGGAAAACAATGGTATTTTTGGGGGCTTTAAAGAAAAACCTCACAGCTTCTTCTACCCTGGTCTTACACTCTTCTCAAGGCATCTCCTTCTGGCTGCTGCCAGGAGGAAAAATCCCAACCAAGCACAAAACCAGCCTGGAGAGAGGAGTTTTCACAGTAGTTGAACCTCAGTTTGGTTTCTGAGGTCTGCCCTCAAGGTTTGCCTCCTTCTACCCCTCCACACTCGAGCAAACATAAAATCATGGAATGGTTTGGGCTGGAAAGGACCTTAAAGCCCATCCAGTGCCACCCCTGCCATGGCAGGGACACCTCCCACCATCCCAGGCTGCTCCCAGCCCTGTCCAGCCTGGCCTGGGACACTGCCAGGGATGGGGCAGCATCTGCCAGGGCCTCCCCATCCTCACCCTGGTGTGGTCCAGGGGGATGTGTGACAGTGGTTCCCAACAAGAACCACTTGGGGACTCTCCCTGGGGTTTGTTTTACGCAGGAGCTGAAACAGCCACTCATTTCTTTGCTCTCTACACCACACACCCTCCAATAACCACTGCTCTCCAGTCCCCCAGCACAGGGGGAGTGGGGATATCCACCAGTATCCAGCAGCTCTGAGTCCCTGGAACACCAACTCTGGAGTCACAAGAGGTGGGTACCTCGTTTTTCTCGAGGCTGCACTCTGACATCACTTTATCTCCTTGCTCCTGGAAGGTGATGATGATTAACGCCACAAAGATGTTGACAAAGAAAAAAGGGAAGACAACAAAATACACCACGTAAAAGATGGACATTTCCATCCTGTAGCCAGGGCTGGGCCCCTGTTCCTCGTAGGTGGCATCCACCGAGTGCTTCAGCACACTGCAAGCAAATGCAAAGAGAGAGGAAAGGTCAACACAATCCCTTCCCAACACAAGGGAAGCACAAGGATCCCCTGAGAATCACTCTCTGGCCTTCACTCACGTGCAGGGTTTTCCACATATGCTCAGGAAAAGCTTGCTCCCACCCACGAGGCTGGGAAGAAGTTTTCCTTGAGGATATATTTAAGGAAACCCTTTGTTCTCACCATTCTGCAGAATGGTGGAGATCTGCTGTGCCCAGATCCACTGATCCCCCCTGACATCCCAAAGGGGAGAGGATCCAGCTGGATCTGGCTTCTCTTCTCTGGTCAACAGGGATGGAGTAAGAGTGGGGAAAGAGAGGTGTTGATGACATCCAAGTAGGGGAACACAGTGAGGGACTGGGAAAGGGAGGCTGATGCTGTTTTAGTCTTTATTTTATGAAAGAGTTGAACGTGGAGGCGGAGAAGTCCTGGCCACGCACTGCACTCCACGTGTGCCAAAATAAAGTCATGTGCTGAACAGGAAATGTCATTTGGGGCCTGCCACACCCAGCAGACTTTCAGCAGAGCTCACAACACTTTTTCCCCTTCATTTTCTACCATTTCCATCATCAGTTTTACCCCTGAGAAAGGTGTGTGAGTCCAAAAGCCTGAAGCAAGAACTGAAAACTTTCAGAGAAAACACAGAGCTCTGCCTGCTGGTTCATCCAATAATCACACAAAACTTAGCTGATAAAGGACTTTTCTCATTTCCCAGGTCACCTGCTGTCCCTCAGAGCTTTGGGGACCTGCTTTACCTGCACCATCAGCCCCTGCCAGGGCCATGTACTCACGTTGGCCACCCTTCCCCTGTGGACACGGTGAAGAGCGTGAGCAGAGCCCAGAGCACGTTGTCGTAGTGGAACTCGTATTTTTTCCATTCCCTGGGCTGTGCCTCCACCTCATTTTTTTCATAATCGAGGTACTGACCCCTAGGAAAAAGAGATTTGGAGCCAATGAGAGAATTAAAGCAGATCAGGCATTCTTTAGCACTCAGGAGTGTTGGAAAGCCCCAGCAGCACAATGTGGACTGTGCTGTGGGTTAAAGACAAAGGGACTCCCTCGAAGTCCATGACAGAAGTAAAAGCCAATTTCTGAGCCAGTTCTAGCCGTGAGAACTGGACCTGAGGTCTGAAAATGAAAGATATTTTAATCAGGGCATTCATTCATTCATTAGATAAAGCCAGCCATTAACACCATGCCTGTCCCTCAACTGTCTGACCCCACAGGAAACTTCTGCTTGATCGGGAAACATCTCTGCCTCCTACTCCAGGGCTGGATCTAATTCCTAAATGTATCCCACTCTGAGGGGCCTGGCATGTGAAGAACCCTCTCCAACCTAGCCTAGTCTGTTATTTCACATTCCTTTCTGTAATTTAACTGCATTTTTCCAAGGAAGAACTGCACTGACAGCCCCTAAGACCCCACCAGGGATGAGCCCTGCAGGTTCCAGGCACAGGAGAGGGATGGGCAGAGCAGACAGTGCTGAGGAGGTGCTTTGGGTGCCAAGAAAAAAGCTAATGAGATGCACAACACACCTTGCCAGCCTGCTGGGAAGAACAAAGCATGACAGGGCTTTTAAGATATTCACATCCTGTCCCTGTCCTCGCTAATTAGTAGCTCTTTAACGTCCCACGCTTCTGATAATTTATTCAGTGTGTTTCTCTAATTCATAAGAGCTCTAAGAATGGAGGCAACAGGTGGAAAGAGGAGTCACACTATCACAATCTCTTCTCAAACATCACACTTAGATTTCCCAGGAAAGAAGCTGTCTCCCCTGTATCCTGAAGATCAGAGCCAGGAATGACAGAGCTGCTAAAGAAAAAGAAGGGAAAATTCACCTCCAGGGTACCTGAGCTGGATTATTGCTCTTTATTTACAGAAGACTCTTCCCACTCAGCAAATCCCTGCCTTTGGGCCAGCCTGGGGAGCTGGAGGAAGCTGCTCCCTGCCACATTCCCTGCTCCCAGCTGTACCTGCAGTCCTTCTCCAGCTCCTTGGACTCGTCCGTGCAGTAGAAGAAGCGGCCCTTGAAGAGCTGCACGGCGATGACAGCGAAGATGAACATGAAGAGCATGTAAACAATGAGGATGTTGAGGACGTTCTTCAGGGAGTTCACCACGCAGTCAAAGACAGCCTGGGGAGGCAGGGGGACAAGGTCAAGGGGTGGGAAGAAAGGAAGAGTTCATCCAAAATCTTGGCAGCACCATTTAACCACACTCAGGGAATCACAGAAGGGTTTGGGCTGGAAGGGACCTTGAAGATCATCTCATTCCCACCTTCCACTGTCCCAGGCTGCTCCAAGCCCCATCCAACCTGGTCTTGAACACTTCCAAAGATCCAGGGGCAGCCACAGCTTCTCTGAGCACACAGTGCCAGGGCCTCCCCACCCTCACAGGGAAGAATCCCTTCCCAATATCCCACCTAAATCCCTCTAATTTGGGACTCATTACCCATCCCACCACTCATGGATGCTTCAATGGATTTTTGCTTCCCAAACATTTCCCAAAGTCGTGAGAAATAACTCCAGCTTCCTTTATCTCCTGCTTTATCCACAACTTTGGCTGTGCCACTGAATCTTCTGATGCTGCTCATAACATTTATAAAGACAATCACAGCTTGTCAAGACAATATTAGTCCTAAGCAAACATTTCGTTATAAAATGAAAATTGCACTGTTTTTTATTTTAATTCCAGTGGTTGGATAAAAACTGTTGGAATAATTAGGAAAAATACCAGAAACAAAACAACTAAATGCTTTGAATAAATATTTATATAAAGAGCTGTCTGTCAAAATGAGGTGTGACTAATGTAGTCAGCATGTGCACTCCCAAGCTCCCTGCAAAGAACTCCTCAAATCCATTTCCTACGTGGGTATGAGGCCCTGATTCATTACAAGTAATTTGCAGTTTCATTTTAGTCAGAAGTTTGTCATAATACCAGAAATCGAGCAGTCCCTGCCCGAGCACAGGGTTTGTACAATCCTGCTTCTGTTACTCTCAATGGAAGTGAATCATTCACAGAATTAATCCTGATGCAACTGTCTCAGGTTGCAAATGTGAGATGTGGCAGGAGGTGTCAATTCTATTGTTATTCTCTGCTAATGGGTCAGCTGTTAAAACCAGGTGGGGCAGTTTTCTTTATCTCTTCCAGGACCCATTCTCCCACCAGGAGGGAGGGGAGGAATCTGTTGTTAATGGGCCATCGAGTGTCCCTGCAGGGCTGATCCAATTCCAGCATCCCACTGGGAGATGCTCTGCCCAAGGGGAGGAGCCAAGCATTCCTACTTGGATATAATCTGAGGATTGGAACAGCACAGCAGCCTTTGCCCACTGCATTGCCAGAGGGAGCCCAGGCCCATCTCCAGCAGCCCTGGAGCCGCAGAGGAAAACTTCCCCCTTGTGCAGGATCCCTGCTGCAGCAGAGCCACAGCTGGCACTGCAGGAGGGCTGAGCCCCCAGGGGATGGGGCTGGGACACCACCCTGACACACGGGGCAGGGCACGGTCTGACTCTGGCAGTGTTGTTTTGTTGTTGTTTTGGATTACTGCATTTTATTTTTCCTACTAAAGAACTGTTATTCTTACTCCCATATCTTTACCTGAGAGCCCCTTAATTTCAAAATCATAACAATTCAGAGGGAGGGGGTTTACATTTTCCATTTCAGGGGAGGCTCCTGCCTTCCTTAGCAGATACCTGTCTTTTCAAACCAAGACAGCAACCTAGGAATCCTGATGGAAATCCCTCTGATCAACCCAGAAATCCTGATGGAAATCTCTCTGATCTGCCCAGAAGTCCTGACCGAAATCTCTTCGATCAGCCCAGAAATCCTAATGGAAATCCCTCTGATTGGCCCCGAAATCCTGATGGAAATCCCTCCAATCAACTCAGAAACCCTGATGGAAATCCCTCTGATCAACCCAGAAATCCTAATGGAAATTCCTCCGATCAATCCAGAAATCCTGATGGAAATCCCTCTGATCAACCCAGAAATCCTACATGAAATTTCTACATGGTTCAACATTAATGTTCCTTTTTAGATAAATTTAGCGAGCATAAAACTAAAATTATTTAAGCATGAATAGTGGGCTCAGACAAAAGCAAATCTACAGAACAGCTGACCCTTATTTTGATGTGAAAACAGAAATTGTATAACACATTTTCCCCCTTCCAAATCATTCATTGCTTTTTCCCCAGCTCTCACAGAAAATAGCCCACAAAAGGTATGGAAAAGTCCCTAAACCTCAGAAATTATTGAGTTTTGTTAACTCCTTCCATTCTCTCTTTGCAGGACCTGGCTGTTCCTCAAATTGTTGGTGCTGGATGAGTAATCCCAGGCAATTAAATTTATTGTATTTTTTAGATCAGTGCTCTAGGGATAAACCCCTGAACTATGGATTCTTTAATAGAAAGATGAATGAATTGCTTCTCCTATAGCAATGACAAATCTCTTTGGACAGCCTGTGGAAAATCTTGCAATATTCATGTTAAATTCTCTAGGGAAAGCCAAACCCTTCCAACCCCATTTTCTCCTTTATCACATTGAAGACCATCCCACTTATGAACTGTAATTTAATTTATTTGATTTTTTTTTTCTATTTGTAGAGGTTTTATTTTCATGTGGATTCACAAGAATCCCCAGCATTATCCACGATGTTTGCAAAAGCACCCAAAGTGTTTGACATTTGCTCAACATCTGCCCAGCTCTTTGTGCTCATCTGGCAAAAAGATTCATTGCAATGAAACAAAAGCAACAGAAACAACTTGGATTAAGTGAGGTCCACCAGCTTCCACTCAGACCAGCCAGAAACCTCCAGAGAAGGAAAAATTTGGGTTATTTTCTAACCTTTAGTTTTGGCAGCCGTTTTATGGTCTTCAGAGGCCTGAGCACGCGCAGGACTCGCAGGGACTTGATGGTGTTGATGTCCTTGCCTTTGGTTCCTCTGCAAGGGAGAAAAAGGCACAAGAACAACAGAGGGAATTGTTTCCTCCCCAGGCCACTCACTGGGATATTTGTGGGCATCCAGGATGGTTTTGGTGGTGGAACTGGTTGGGTTTGGGGATGTTTTGATGGGTTTTGTGTCCATCCTCACCAGCGCTGCAGGCAGGATGACCCAACCTCACCTGGGGTGATTCCAGCAGCACAGAGGAGAAGGATGGGGCAGGACAGGGTCCTGGAAGGGCTCAGCCACACGGGCTGGCCAGGCTTTGTCACCTCCCAGCCACTCACCAGGACCTGGGGCCCTTCCTGCCCCAACTCCACACCTGGACAACGCTCCCAGTCAGGGCAGCAGCACTGGGACAGGAGGCTCAGCTCCTCCATCCCATTCCCAGCAGGAGAAGGGACAAAGCCACACGAGGCTCCTCCTTCCCAGGTGGATGAGGCAGGGGCTGTTTCTGGATGAGGCAGGGGGTGTTTCTGCATGAGGCCAAGGGTGTTTCTAGATGAGGCCAAGGGTGTTTCTGGATGAGGCAGGGGCTGTTTCTGGATGAGGCAGGGGCTGTTTCTGGATGAGGCAGGGGGTGTTTCTGGATGAGGCCAAAGGTGTTTCTGGATGAGGCAGGGGCTGTTTCTGGATGAGGCCAAGGCTGTTTCTGGATGAGGCAGGGGGTGTTTCTCCGTGCACTTCTCTGGCAGGAACATCGTGCCGGGAGGGTTTGGGAGCCTTCCTGATGAGGGACAGAGCTCTCCTGGGGGTCAGAGCCTGTTCCCTCATCCCTGAGTCTCCCATGGAGGACATGCCACCAATCCCATGCAGGAACATGTAATATGGCAATATATTACATGCCTGGACCAGTGCTGGGGCAGCTCTCCACTCAAGCATGCAGGTGCTGTCAGTCACTTTTGGGGTTTAGGTTTTGTTAAAACAGAGTGCAAGGTCAAGAACGTTCCTCTTGTTAACATCAAGAGGGGTTTTAGGGCAAGGACAGAGCTCCTTTCCTCGTGCACTTCCAAAATAAAGATACACAAGAAGACAACAGGAACATCTTCTTCCAACCCCATGGCAAAACAACGACATTCCCTTTGTTTCATATGGAGTGGAAAATGGGATGGAAATCTGGAACAGTTTTATTCATGGCTGGAGATTTGAGTCTGGGACTGTGTTAAGGGAACACAGGTGGGAATGAAGAACATGTGGGACACATGCTGACACACCTATTCTGGACATTCCTCTTCTCTAAGAGGGAAATATTGGAAGGACGAGAGGCCCGAGAGACCCACAGAGGTTTGGGAAGGACTGCAAAGCTTCCCCCACCCTGCCCCACATCCTGTGCTGAGGGAGGAGCACCAAGAGTGGAGGAAACCACCCAGTTTTGTGGCTGGCTGAGCCTCCTCAGCCCTGCAAAGGGAATTTTTGAAAATCCAAGAACTCACTGCTAACCCCGTACTACTCAATAGTAAGGCTGGAGCAGAACCTCCAACCCAAACCCACAGCCCTGCCTCAGCTCCAGTCCCTTTGCCCCCTTCCCAGGCATTGCAGATGTCTGGAAATGCAGGAAGAGGGACACACAGGAAGTTTTGGAGGGCTGTGTGTATCCCAGCATGTATAACTTGAGGAGAAATTTCCTTTCCACAAGGTTTCGTAGAAGTGGAGGAGAGGGGGAACAGCATGGACAGGTCCTTATCTTCTCTCTCTCTCATCCTTCAGGGCTCTTTTAGGGCCATTTTAATCCATCCCAGCCGGACCCTGAGCATTGACATGGCTCTAAACCCAGGCATTGGATTTACTCCCAGAGCTACAGGACTGATTTAAAGCCACAAAATAACTATTAAATATTAAAAAAAATATTTGATTCTCATTAGAGATCTTTTATTGCTCTAGATGAAACAGGCACTGCCAGCAGAGTTTTTCTGCCTTTCTTGTCAGGTTTTAGCAGAGCTAAAGGTGTGGCCTAGGCTTGGCTTTGCAGGTTTGCTTTCAGCTCAGTGTCCCTGCCATGGTCACCTTGGTGTCACCAGAGCCACCAGCTGACCTGCAGCTCCCTGGTGTGACCCTCAGCAGTGCCCTGGCTGCAGCAGAGTTTGTTCAGCCTCTCCAGGAGGATGGGAATGGCATCAGGGAAGCAAAAGGGGAAAGGGGTCATGGCCAAGGAGACGCCCCAGCAGATCCCACCTGTCCCCAGATCCCACCCCATCCCCTGGGCTGTCCCCTCTGCCAGGCCAGGCCAATCCTGCCCTGCTCCTGGGGACAGCCAGGGGAGGTGGGAGCTGAGGAGGGCAGGGCTGAGGGAGGAGTGAAGGGGAGACCCTTTGGGGCCATGTGGCATCTTGGGGCAGTAGGACAGGGAAGGGGTGGGACATGGGGACAGTGAGCCCAGAGCTCTACTCTGTCCCCACCAGCCACAGCCACACTTCTGCTGTGCCCATCAGCACCTCCAGCCTTCCTAGAGAGAAGAGAAACCCTCTGCTTTCCTAGAGAGAAGAAAGAACCAAGTGCCAAATTTCCTGGACCCCATCAAAGGTTTTTCTGGGCATCCTTCTCCTCGCTGTGGAGGATCCCCCTGGAGCTCCTGGCATGTGGGGACAGAGGACACAGCTCTCTGCCTCCCACCTGCCCCTGCCCTGACAGCAAAGCTGCCACTTGCACAGGGTTAAATACAATGTTTGGAACCTTCTTCCCAAATCACCCTTGCAAAAAGCTCCCTGAGCTCTGTTTTCATGGCAGAGACTTTGCCCAATACCAGAGCCTGGATCCCAGCTGGGTCACAGTGCCCACACTGCAAAGCTCAGCTCTGCTCCCCTGGGCTCACTCAGAAGCCCAGAACATTCCCAGGTGGGGCTTTCTCCTGACTCCAGCAGACTCCAATTATCACACTGCTATTGTGCCAATTAACAACTGCACTAATGAGGCCTCGTGCAAACGAGAACAGAGACATTTCCCTGCTCTGCTCTCCCAGAGCAGGCCCTACACCTGAAGGAAGAATTTCTGTGGGTTTAATATTTCCAGGAAGGTTAAAGAGATGTGGAGCAGAGCAAATCCTGGCTCCTGCTTTTCCCTGGAATGGGAGAGGCACGGATGAGTGAGCTCAGAGGTGGAGGGCAGACAGCTCCAGTCACACAGAATTCCTTCTGCCTCAGCAGAGGACACTAAGAAGGGCTGACTGATTTCTTCCATTCAAGCACTTAAGCAAATAAAGAGCGTGAGCCAATTAAATCTTAATGGGATTTATGCTCTGAGCCATATAGAGAATCCTGAGGAAAAAAAAAAAATCCCATTTCTTGTCACAGTAAGGTCCCTGCTATAGGAAAAGCTTTTCCTGGTGCTCTGACCCAGAGTGATGCAAATTGCATTTTAATTAAAAGGATCCTCTGCAACTCTTCTGTCAAATAAAACCCTTAGGGTTGGGTTTGGGTGTTTTTAAAACCCTCTTTGCCAATATTGGGGTTTTTTTCCCTGCTTTCATACAAAGCCAGATGTCCCAGAAAATAAAAGGTCCAGATGGAGCTGGGACTCAGTCAAAAGGTGTATCCAAGCACACATCTGACCTGAATATTCCTCACAACAAAAATAAATTGCCATGGAAAGACAAGGTTTTAATTGACTGCAGAATAACAACTGCAACATTCACGACAGCTGAATCTTGAATAAGAGCTAAAGAGGAGCATAGGATAAAGGCAGACAGCAAAAAAAGAAAAAAAAAGGGAAAAAAAGAGAAAAAAATTGCATTAAATCATTTTTGGGTGCATTAGGCCAGTGCTGTTTTGTTGTTGTTTTCTGTGTCAGTTTGCTGCATGTTTATTTAAAACATTAAGAATTTTTTAAAAGAGCTTTGCAGCGCCTTTTCTCCCTTTAATAAATAAAAGAGCCTTTAAAAATTCAGTGGTTCTTTCAAATGGAAGCTGCTTGTTCCTGTTGCTGCTGCCAGCAGCTCTGATTTCAGGTGACACGGACCCCTCAGAGTCAGGCCATCAAAAATTCAGGGTGAGGTGGAGCCTCTGCCTTCTGTGATAGCCTGGAATCCTCCTGGCAGAGTGAATTCTTCCCTGGAAGAGTAAATGAGGTCACCCCACCCTGCCCGAGCACAAAGCCACCCTCTTTCTGCCCTAAATCCTCTGCTTTCCTAGAGAGAAGAAAGAACCAAGTGCCAAATTTCCTGGACCCCATCAAAGGCTTTTCTGGGCATCCTTCTCCTCGCTGTGGAGGATCCCCCTGGAGCTCCTGGAATGTGGGGACAGAGGACACAGCTCTGCCTCCCATGACAGCAAAACTGCCACTTGCACAGGGTTAAATACAATGTTTGGAACCTCCTTCTTCACAAATCAGCCCTGCAAAAAGCTCCCTGAGCTCTGTTTTCATGGCAGAGACTTTCCCCAGTATCAGAGCCTGGATCCCAGCTGGGTCACAGTGCCCACACTGCAGTAAATCAGCCCTGGAGCTTCCAGCTTGGCTGTTTGGAGGTGAAATCCTCTAAAAGAGACTCAAAATTCTTCTTTAAATCTGGTTATTAAGATTTTCATGAATTGTACCTCACCCCTCAGTGCCCACTGAGTCAGCCCCTCAAATCTTTTTGGTACAGAGATATCTCCATGTGGTTTTTTGACTCCCTGCCTTGGATTTCTAGTCTGTTCCTATCTCTGCTGAAGGAAAATCAGAATGGATGAGTTAAAATAACACATTTCACTGGATAATGAGCAGTAAAGGGACAGAGGGGTCGATGGGATGGGTGGAACATGGCTGGGTTGTCTCCACAGTGGCAAAGTGTGTGGACACAGGTTGGACAGGCAAAACAGAGCAGCAAGAGACAGGAAGAACATATTACCCCATGAAACTCCTAGAGAGAGATTCCAGCGAGGAGAAGACAAAGAAAGAGCAGAGTCAATGACAAACAGAAACATCAGAGAGATTTCCCAGCCCCTGGCCCACTCCCACCAAGCCCATGGGATAAACCGGCGGGGAAGGGAGGGCTCTGCACAGAAATCCCACATTTGTCACATTCACAGTCTCTGGAAAATCCCTTCACCCAGGGTTTCTCTCCTGGGAAGCTGAAAAGCCTCAGAGAAAAGGAAAACAATTCTTATCCCATTTGCTTCTCCTGTGCTGTGCTCATGTGCAATGTGTTTGGAGATTGTTTACCCACAGGTGATTGTTCCATTGGATTCTGCTGGGAGTTGTTTTCACTCTTTGGCCAATCAGAGCCAAACTGTGTCAGGGCTCTGGAGAGAGTCACGAGTTTTCATTATTATCTTTTTAGCAATCTGTAAGTATCCTTGCTGTATTCTTTGGTATAGTATTCTTTAATATAATATAGTATAATAAAAGAATCAATTAGCCTTCTGAGAACATGGAGTCAGATTCATCATTCCTGCCTGTCCCTGTAAACACAATACACATTCCCTGCTGGATCAGCCCTTCCACTGGGAAAAACACCTCCACATCCCTTCTCTCCCACTTTGGGAGGGATAACCTCTATTATTTGTTTTTTCCAAGAGCAACCCAAAATTCTGGGCATTTTTGTTCCATTTTTTTCCAGGCCAAATCTTTGCTGCTCCCCCTCAGCTGTTCCTCCCAAGTACATTCTGCACCTGGGGCTGAGAGATTTTGGTGACAAGCTTCCATGGGTTTTTTGTTTGCTTCCTTTTCCCTAAAGACTCAAACATGTCTGGGTGTTTGTGGCATGTTTATCTCCAGAAAAAGAAAGGGATTTCTCTTTGAAATGCTTTGCTGAATGGAAAACATTAGTTTATTATTATCAGCATCATATTGTTGTTCCCAGCATCACTCCGGGGGTGTTGTTTGAAATTAATTTTTTATTTTTCTAACCACAGAGCTGCTTCTAAAAAGCTGCAGGCAGAAAGAAAACCCACAGCTGCTTTGAGAGCTGGATTTTATCAATCTTGTACCAGTGACTGATACCATCTCAAATGCTTAAATTAACACAGGCTGCTGCAATATTGCAGATGGGAGCATTTTAGGAATCTCTGTTTTTCCTGGGGTTTTGGGGTTTGGGTTAATTCAGCAAAAAGTTGGTTCATATCACCTTCAGTGGACAGCCAGGAGGCCAAAAACATGAATTAAATCCCACCTTGCATGTGGCAGTTGTGGGTTCTTGCAAACAAAGTGGTGACAGCCACATTAAATCCCATTTTTAGTGCCACTGAGGAGAGTGACAGGGCTGTAGGATTTGCTGGAAAAACCCAACTGATTGAACAACAAAGAGACTTCAGGAGCTCCTTTTTGGGATTACAACATTCAGCTGGCTCTGTGTGTCCATCTGGTTTAACCAAACCAGGAGCTGGGCCTAAGTCACAGCTCTCCACCCTGTCAGGACTAAGAACTGGAGCAGGGAAAAGCCATTTCCTAGGAATGACTGATTTTCCAGCTTTGGGGCTCATCAGGGAGGCTGCAGGCACTCCCTGGATTGGATGTTGCCTGCTGGAAAAGGGATGGGGAGCAGGGCTTACAGAACGCAGAAAAATCACAGAAGAAATTCAAATTTTCCCAAGTCTCACAAATAAGCTTGTCTGACTTTAATCTGGGAGACAGTAACTAGGCAGGGTTTATGCAGTCCCTGGCTGTAAAACCCTGCTCAAGACTCACTCACAGTGGAAAATAAAAGCAGCTTGGGGCACCTATTACAAAGCACAGGCAGGGGATGTAGAAGTAATTTATTTGGAGGCTGATGAGGTGCTGTTAGATATTCATGGCCCAACATCAGCAACAGAAGAAAACCTGAGCATGAAAAGCCTTGGAAAGATTAAAAATTATTCATTTTAATCCATAACTCGAGCAAAGAAAATCTCCCTCAAAAGAAGATGGTGTTCAAAGAGAAGATGTTTTAAAAGCAGAACCTGAGGTTTGTTCTCACAGCACAGGGAGCTGCTCTGAAGGGCTCCCAAAATGCCCCTTCTCCCATCAGCCTTGGAGGTTTGAATTCCTGATAGAAAAGGGAAAATTCTCGTGGAACTGCAGACTTTGGGTTGTGTTGTTTTTTGTGATTATTTTACTTCTCCACCTCGCTTCAACTCAGAGGAGCTTTGTTAAATTCTAATGTTGCTACATGGCTTTTTTAAGTTAAATTTTTGATTAACTCAGTCTGGCTTAAATCAGTCTAGTTCTGAAAGATGTTCCACAGATATTTCATGTGCAGGAAAATAAAACTCCACATATGTGTAGTGAAGCCTAAACAGCAGCTTGGCTTTGGATATTAAATTTTAGGTAAACAGTACATTCACCAAGATAATTTTGCTTAGGACAGAGCAGTCAGCTCCTCCAAAAATCTGATTTTTAATGAGGGACAAAATGTTTAAAGAGAGGAGGGCATCACCCCTTTGAAAGCAGTATGTTGGATATGATTTTTTCCAAGACCTGACGAATTTGGTGAAGGATCAGGCACAGCCCAGATTTCAATATCCCCAAAAATCACACCTAAAATATAAATCCTGTCCATCCATTTTTGATCAATTTAACTTAGAGGGTTTATTGGCATTTATTTGTATTTATATTTGCACTGAAAAAAAGCAGATCTAAACCACAAATCTCACAGCCTGGATGCGACAGCAATTTTGACAGCTCAGAAAACAAAAAACTGCTGAGGAATTTTTTACCATTTTGTGCATTATTTTGTGCAGAGCTGAGAGAGGAGCAGGGATTTGGCTCTGCTTTAAAAATTTCTGCCAGTCTAAAGCAGCCCAGGCACGCTCCGTGGCTCCCTGACAAAGGTGGATGCTGTTCTCATTAGCTGCTAATTCTCTTTAGCAAGTGAAACAATTTCCTGTCCTCTAATCAGGGTGTCACAAACCGGGCAGTGCGGGGCTGCTGAACATTCCCCTAATTGCTCGGGGCTAATTTAGCAGAAGATTAAACTGGTCAGGTCCCTCTGCCTGCTTCCAGATCTCTCCCATTGTTTCTCAGCAAAGGATTTGCAAACAACAATCCGAGGGGAAAATTTCTTCTCATTCTCCAGCTCGGCTCCTGAAGGATGGAAGGAGCTGCATTGCTCTTCCTCTGGTTGTTTCCAAGGAAAAAGGCTCAGATGAGAAGTTAAGATTAATTTTTAAGGAGTTATTTCTCTGTGTTTGTTGCTCAAAATCCTCCATGACATGAAAGAAGAACGTGGGGTGTTGTTTAAATACAGAGCTGGGTTTGAGGGAGGGAGTGAAACTCAGTGGAAGTACAGAGAGAGGAGAGAAAAGGAGAGAAATAGCAAAGGTTTGTGAGCCAGAATAAATATCCACAACTCTGGAAATAAGGGTTTGCCAAGAGTTCACAGGGTTATCAGCTGATTTCTTAAACTGTTTTCTCAAAACGCTTCAAGATTCTCACAATCACTGACTGGAAACACTGGACTGCCACGAAGTGTTACAGTGAGTTCCTGAAAAGAATTGGCCAAAAAGTCACAAAAATCTTGGCTTGGTGTTTGAATGAGCAGTGAATGGGCTCAGCCTAAAGCTGGCAGGATTTTCTCCAGATTCCACAACACAAATTTAGCTGGCTTTATTCTTTTCTTCCCACCCCCTGGAAAAAGGGCAGGAACTGAACATTTCACTGAGAAATGGAGCCACAAACATCACAAAGCCACTGTCCCCGTGCCAGCCTCCTGCCCCCTCTGTCCCTTATTCTCTGGAATTTGGAGGAAAATGAACTTACGAGAAGGCAAAAGCCACCAGGGCCCCACTGACCACAATGAAGTCCAGAATGTTCCACAGGTCACGGAAGTAGGAGCCAGGGTGGAGCAGCAGCCCCAGGTCAATCATCTGCAGAGAAAACCCAGCAAAGGAAGAGTTTTAATAAAACATGGCCCAAATCCACCCTGCCAAGGGACAGGAGAAGGTTCTGGATCAAAGCACCCTTCACAAATTGCTGAGATACTCAGCCAAGCTGCTCCTCTCTAACAGACAGGAAAACTCTCCCAAAAATGAAGCTCAAATCAACAAACCACAACCAAAAGCTGTAGAAATGAGAGCTCTCACTGTTCCTAGGATTTTTTCCACACACATGCATTAATCCTGGTTTTATTCTGCATCTCTTTTGCATCTTGCTCTGACAGGAAAACCCAACTCCTGCCTTACCCCAGCACTGAACACTGATTTTATGGAATTGTGCTCTCTGGGAAGTTACTGCCCACAGTGCTGGCAAAACCTGTCACCCTACTGAGTAAAAAGAGAAATTCTCAGCTTTTTGAAACATAACAAACCAAGAATCAGTCGTTATTAATATTCCTTCCAAAGGGGAAAATCAGGAGTGTCTCAGCAAGGTCTGTCAGCTCCTGGTTCTTCCCAGTTCTTATCCTCTTACACAGCCACAGCTCCTAAAGATATCCTGATTTTCCTCCATTAAATAGGAGATTGAAGCCAGGAGAGCTGCTGCATCTGATTGTGAGAGCTGCTCCCAACTCCATCCTCCCCACCTCTGTCCTGCCCCAGCTTCTCACAAATAAATCTGAAAGAGGAGGTGAGAAAAGTTGGAAAAGTTCTTACCTTGATCACCATCTCAAAGGTGAAGACTCCTGTAAATATATAATCCAGGTATTTCAGAGCCTAAGTAGGAAGGAGAAATGAGTGTTAAGGAAGGCCACACACTGAAATAACCTGCACATGAGCAAGGAGTAAAATACCTTATCCAGCAATGGTCTGTCTGCTGGGATGGACAAAAATCATCTGGTGGGAGGGTTGCAGATAATTTAGGCACAAACCTGAATAATCTGATTTAAAGCAGCATTTTCCCAATCCTTGCCATACTGCACTCAAGGCTGGCTCCAGTGCACCTGCATTTCTGACAGGTTTACCAAGGCAAAAGGGTGTTTCAAAATGAAATGTTTGAACAGCCTTTCCTAAGGATGTTCAAGGTCCTTAGGATCCTTTCCCCGTGTGGAATGGGCTGCCAGCTTTGCCACATCAGCCACACAACCCCTGATTTCCAAGCTCTCATGCTCAGATGTGGCTGAAGCAGCAGAAAGAGACAGGAATTGGAGCATTTTGACAGTGAAACAAAGATAACTGGAGTGTGTTCCCAAAGGCAGCTCGAATTCTGCATGGCCAGCACCTGCAGAGATGGGAACGGCCGTGAGACGGGAGGAGAACAGCATCTGGATTCTGGGCAGGAGAAAAAGCACCTGAATTCTGGGAATTTTGGGAGGAGGAAAGCACCTGGATTCTGGGAATTTTGGGAGGAGAGAAGAACCTGAATTCTCAGAATTTTGGGAAGAGAAAAGCACCTGAATTCTGGGCATTTTGGAAGGAGAACAGGACCTGGATTCTGGGCATTTTGGGAGGAGAAAGGCACCTGAATTCCTTGAGGAGAAAAGCACCTGGATTCTGGGCATTTTGAGAGGAGAAATGCACCTGGATTCTGGCCATTTGAGAGGAGAGAAGAACCTGAATTCTCAGAATTTTGGAAAGAGAAAAGCACCTGAATTCTGGGCATTTTGGGAGGAGGGAAGCACCTGAATTCTGGGAATTTTAGGAGGAGAACAGCACTTGAATTCTGTGAGGAGAAAAAGCACTTGGATCCTGGGAACTTTGGGAAGAGAAAAGCACCTGAATTTTGGGCATTTTGGGAGGACAAAAGCACCTAAATTCTGGGCATTTTGGGAGGAGAAAAAGCACCTAAATTCTGGGCATTTTGGGAGGAGAAAAAGCACCTAAATTCTGGGCATTTTGGGAGGAGGAAAGCAACTGAATTCTGGGCATTTTGGGAGGAGAACAGCACCTGAACTCCGTGAATTTTGGGTGGCACTCACGTCATTCCTGGGAGACTCAGCCTGCACAGGGTCCTCTGCAGCCAGGGCGATGCTGCTGAGGGCGATGACGATCAGGATCACCATCTCGAAGTAGCGCAGGTTGACGATGTAGTGGAACAGGCGGCGGATCCTGCGGGGACAGGAGCACACCAGGGGTCACAGGGAGGGGACAGTGCCACAAACCCAGCAGGGGCAGCACCTCTGGGATTCCTGCTGTGATTATGGGGAGAGGAATAGCTGGATTTGTCTTTACAAACAAGCTGAGGGTCTGCTGGTGGATAAAACTAGCACTGGGAGATAAACAACGGGAAGGATTCCACTGATTGATGAATGGAAAAAGATACTTGGTTTTACAAATAAACTTTAGATTTGCTGATAAACGAAATTAGACATTGAAAGATGAGAGAAAGAATGGGGGGAACCCCCTAAATTCAGTAATAATTAAAAATTAAAAGGGAGGGTTATACATTAGAGGGAAATCTTTGGGATCAGGTGTATTGGGAAGTCTGAACCTCTCAGGTACCTCAGCCAATGGGGAATAACCTCTAAATTCCATAAGAATTAAAAATTAAAAGGGAGGGTTGTACATTAGAGGGGAATCTTTGGGATCAGGTGTTTTGGG
>JAWWEX010000331.1:0-18492 GCA_035583215.1 Arremon brunneinucha
AAATCCCAGGAATTCTCCCCAACCTCTCAGGAATTCTCTCTAAACTCTCGGATTTTTCCCCCAAAATCCGTGGAGTTCTCTCTAAAATCCCGGATTTTTCCCCCGAAATCCCAGGAATTCTCTCTAAAATCTCGGATTTTTCCCCCAAAACCCCAGGAATTCCCCCCAAAACCCCAGAATTCCCCCTAAAATCCCAGGAATTCTCCCCGAAATCTCAGGAATTTTCTCTAAAATCTCGGATTTTTCCCCCAAAATCCTTGGAGTTCTCTCTAAAATCCCGGATTTTTCCCCCGAAATCCCAGGAATTCCCCCCAAAACCCCAGGAATTGCCCCCGGAACCCCAGGAATTGTCTCTAAAACGTGGAATTTCCCGATTCCCAGGTTCTGCGAGGTGCAGTTCCAGGGCCCGCTGGCCATCCAGGAGCAGTGGCTGCGGCACCTGCAGCGCCACATCCTCGACATGAACTTCTCCAAGGCGGAGCCGCTGCCCAGCGAGGCCCCCCCGGAGCCCCCGGCCCTGCCCCAGGCCCCCTGAACATCCCAAATTTCCCAAAACCCTGGGAATTAAAACAAAACAAAACAAAAAAAAACAACACACACACAAAAAAAATAAAATAACCCACCAATAAAAACCCCCCCGGGAATTGCAGCGGGGGCTCCTGGGGGGTTCTGCCCCAATTTTTGGGGCGATTTTTGGGGTTTTTGGTTTTTTTTTTTTGGGCTGGGACAGCCACAAGCACTACACACGGAGCATTCCCTCGGGAATTTCGGGAATTCTGCCCTCAATTCCCGGGAAATGAACGCAAAAATTCCCCGTTTTTATCCCAAAGAAGCCGGGCAGGGAATTCCCAGAATTGCCAGAATTGCCAGGAGGGATTCCCGGGGGGGAACGCTGTGCATTTTGTACATTTGGACCCTTGGCAGAGTTGTAAATTCCTTAAATTCCTGATTTTGTTTTTGTTGTTTTTATTTTTAGTGGCCCCGTAGATGTCGGAATTGCCTCAGTTCCGGGGTTGCATGTTCCCAAAATTCCCATTTTTCCCAAGGAAATCCCGTGGGAATCCCCAAAATTCCGGGAGGATTCGGCTCCGGATTTTCCCCAAAATTCCTTTTTATTTTTTTTTCTTGGTTTTATTCCCATTTTTTCCTCTCTCATCCCGACTTTTTTAAACTCTAGATTTGTGTAGAAAGCGAAGGAAAAAAGGAAAAAATTCCGTTTTTATTTGGGAATGCCGAAACTTCCGGATTTCGGAAGGAATTTTAATGGAAATTTTTTGGGGTTTTTTTTGGGTTTTTTTCCTTTTTTTAAATTTTATTTCCACGTTTTTCGGGAGGTTTCCGGCGGTTCCTGTACCCGGCACTGGGGGACGATGGATTAAATTCTTCTGGAGATGAAATCCGGGGAAAAACGGAGTCTCTGCATGGACTGGGATGGGGATTGGGGAAATTTGGGGGAATTTGGGGGAATTTGGGGAATTTTGGGAAAATCCAGGGAAATTTGGGGGAATCCGAAGGAATTTGGGAGAATTTAGGAAAATCCAGAGGGATTTGGGGGAAATCCAAGGAAATTTGGGAAAATTCCAGGGAGATTTAGGGGAAATTTCAGAGAATTCCAGGGAAATTTGGGGGAATTTAAGGGAAATTTGGAGAAAATCCAAGGAAATTTGGGGGGAAATCCAAGAAAATTTGGGAGAATTCCAGGGAGATTTGGGGGAAATTTGAGGAATTTCAGGGAAATTTGGGGGAAATCCGAGGAAATCTGGGAAAATTCCAGAGGGATTTGGGGGAAATTTTGGGGGAAATTTGGCAGAATTCCATGAAAATTTGGGGGAAATCAAGGAAATTTTGGGAAAATCCAGGGAAATTTGGGGGGAATCCACAAGGATTTGGGGGGAATCCAGGGAAAATTGGGGGAAATTTTGGGAAATCCAGAGGGATTTGGGGGAAATTTGGTGGAATTCCGTGGGAATTTTGAGAGAATTCCACGGAAATTTGGGAGGGAATCCAAGGAAATCTGGAGGGAATCCAAGGAAATCTGGGAAAATCCAGGGGGATTTGGGGAAATCTGGGTAAATTTGGGGGAAAATTTGGGAAATCCAGAGAAATCTGGAGGAAATCCAAGGAGATTTAGGATTATTCTGCGGAAATTTGGGGGAAATTTGGGGATAATCCAGAGGGGTTTTAGGGATTTGGGGACATTGGGACATTGGGGTTGTTTTTTGGGATTTGAGGACATTGGGGACACCTGGACAGGGATTTGGGGACATTTGGGATTTGGGGACACTGGGGACACAGGGACGGAATCTGGGGTCGTTTTTTGGGATTTGGGGACACCGGGACAGGATTTGGTGTGGTTTTGGGGGATTTGGGGACACAGGGACGGGATTTGGGGCCGTTTTTTGGGGATTTTGGGTCTTTTTTGGGATTTTGGGAATTTCGGACCCCCCCCGGTGACCCCAGCGCTTTCCCCGCGTCCCCCACGTGACGAACACGTGACACGCGCCGCACGTGACAAGCACGTGACCCCAGGTGACACCGCATCGCCGCCAGCGGCCACGTGAGGGCGCCACAGGGGGCGTGGCCTCAGTGAAGTTAGCCAATAGAAGCCGGCGCTGCGGCGAGGAGGCGTGGCCAAGGGCGCGCCTGTCACGCGATAGGTCCTAAGCCGGCACAGCTGACCAATAGGAGAGCAAAGCTGCTGAAACCACGCCTCCTCATCAAGCAGACTTTGATTTTCACCAATCGTAGCGCGGGAAATGCGATGAACGACAGGGGCCCGCTGCCAATGGGAGGCGCGAACCTCGCAGGCCAATCAGCGCGGGGGAGGCGGAGCGGCGCGGCCAATCAGCGCCAGGGGGCGGGGCCGGAGCGGCGCCGCTACCGCCCGGGAAAGGGGAGGAGGCGCCGCCATCATGAGCTACGGTGAGGGGAGGGGGCGGCACCGGGACGGGAGGGACCGCGGGCACCGGGACCGGGAGGGGCCGCCGGGGTCCGTGAGGGGCGGCGGGAATCGTGAGGGGCCTCTGGGGTCTATGAAGAGCGGCAACCGGGAGGGCCGGCGGGTCCGTGACGGGCAGAGAGATACGTGAGGGACTCCCTGGGGTCAGTGAGGAGCGGGAACCGGGAGGGGCGGCGGGGTCTGTGAGGGGCGGCCGGAACCGTCTGGAGCTCGCTGGGGTCAGTGAGGAGCGGGAGCTGTGAGGAGCGAGGGGTCCGTGACGGGCGGAGGGATCCGTCAGGGGCTCGCTGAGGTCGGTGAGGGGCGGGAACCGTGAGAGGCGGCGGGTCCGTGAGGGGCGGCGGGTCCGTCAGGGGCTTGCTGGGGTCAGTGAGCAGCGGGAACCGTGAGAAGCCACTGCGGTCGGTGAGGGGCGGTGTGTCCGTGAGGGGCGGCGGGGTCGGTGAGGAGCAGAAACCGTGAGAAGCCGCTGCGGTCGGTGAGGGGCGATGGGTCCGTGAGGGACTCGCTGGGGTCAGTGAGGAGCGGGACCAGTGAGGGGTGACGGGGTCCGTCAGGGGCGGTGGGAACCGTGAGGGGTCGCTGGGGTTGGTGTGGAGCGGGAACCGTGAGGGGCCGCTGGGATCGGTGTGGGGCGGTGGAACCGTGAGGGGCCACGGCGGGTCCGTGAGGGGGAGGCGGGCGGGGCGGGAGCCCTGAGGGGTTCGGCGGGAGCCGTGAAGGCAGAGCGGGAACGGGGAGGGGTCCCTGAGGGACTGGGGGGACACCGGGATCGGGGGTGTCCGTGAGGGGCCAGGGGTGACCGTGAGGGACCGGGAGGACACCGGGGCGTTGGGGTGACACTGAGACACGGAAATGTCCGTGAGGGACTTGGGGTGTCTATGAGGGAGCGGGGTTTTCCTGAGGGACTGGGGGAACACCGGGACCGGCTGTGACCGTGAAGGACTGGGGGTGACCGTGAGGGACCGGGGGGTTCCTGGACATGGAGGAGGGACCCTGAGGTACCGAGGGTGACCGTGAGGGACCGGGGGTGACCGTGAGGGACGCGGGGGGACACCGGGACCTGGGGGTGTCTGTGAGGGACCGGGTGGTTCCAGCACATGGAGGGGGACCTTGAGGGACCGGGAGAGACCGTGAGGGACCGGGGGACAACGGGACATGGGGATGGGGGGCTCTGAGGGACCGGGCACGTTGGGGGTACACCGGGACACGGACTTGTCCGTGAGGGGAGCGGGGAGACACCGGGGGGGACGTGAGGAACCGGGGCCGTCTCTGAGGGACCGGGAGGTTCCTGGACATGGAGGGCGGACCGTGAGGGACCCGGGGTGTCTCCAAGGGACTGGGGGGCCACCGGGACATGGAGATGTCCGTGAGGGACACCGGAGGGGACGTGAGGGACCAGGGGTTATCTCAGAGGGTACCGAGGGGACACCGGGACCGGGGATGTCCCTGAGGGGCCCGGGAAGGCCTCGGCCAGAGCCTCCGGAGGTACCGGGAACCGGCAGGTGACACTGGGACAGCCCAAATTCCCGGGAGTTTGATCCCGAAACCGGAATTCGATCCCAAAATTGGGATTTGCTCCCAGTCCAGCCCCGTTCGCCTTTTATGGTCCCGCTTTGGGCACTGTAAATTCCCAAATTCCCGAGAATTCGATCCCAAAACCGGAATTTGCTCCCAGTCCAGCCCCGTTCACCTCTCCCGGTACCGGGAATTCCCGGTTCCATCTCAGCCCGGATTTATTCCCAGCCCGACCCCTCCCGAGCCCTTTCAATTCTATTTTTTCTCGTTTTAATCCCATTTTTCTCGTTTTAATCCCATTTTTTCTCGTTTTTATCCAGTTTTCCCCCGTTTTTATCCCCTTTTCCCCATTTTTCCGTGAATCCCGTCCCGTTCCCTCACCTGGACCACACCTGGCGGGGCGAGGCAGCGATTCCCGCAATATTCCCGGAGAATTCCCCCCCGCAGGCGGGGAAGGAGCGCCCAAACCCCTTAATTGGGTTTTTATGCTAATGAGGAGCCGCTAATTAGGGCCGAAATTACACTGGGGAATGAGGGCAGCCGGGAACTGCAGGAAAGGGACCCAGCTCCCTTTTTCCCCCATTTTTCCCCTGATTTTCCCCCCCTTTTTTTCTCATTCTTTCCCATTTTCCCTTGTTTTTCTTATCCCGCCCCCCATTTTCCCCAATTCTTTCTCAATTTGTCCTAATTTCTCCCATTTTTTCTCATTTTCCCGGTTTTTTTTTCTCACTTTTTCCTGTTTTCCCCTGGTTTTCCCATCTGTCTCAATTTGTTCCCGATTTTTGCTGATTTTTTCCCCTTTTTTTCCCTTTTTTCCCATTTTTTTCAATTTTTCCCCATATTTTCCATTTTTCCCCCTTTTTCCCCCATTCTTTCCCATTTTTTCCTGCTTTCTCATGGTTTTCCCCATATTTTCCCATCTGTCCCAATTTTTTCCCAATTTCCCCCCCTTTTTTCCCCCTTTTTTCCCCTTCCCCCCCTTTTTCCCCCTTTTTTCCTTTCTCTTTTCCCCCCTTTTCCCCCACTTTTTCCCCTTTTATCCCCTTTTTTCCTATTTTTTCCCTTTTTTCCCCTTTTCCCCATTTTTCCCCCATTTTTCCCCTTTTTATCCCATTTTTCCCAAATTTTTCTCCCATTTTTCTTCCATTTTCCTCTCATTCTTTCCCAATTTTTCCACATTTTTCCCAGATTTTTCTCTCATTTTTCTCTCGTTTCCCCCCATTCTTTCCCATTTTTTTTTCCATTTTTTCCCATTTTCCCCTTGATTTTTCCCCATCTTTCCCCCAATTTCCCAGCAGGAATTTCCCTTTCCTGACCACCCCCAAGCCCCCCGGGCTGGGAACCCTTCCTGGTTTGGATGGAAATTCAGAATTTGGGGCTCCTGGGGCCAATTCCCGACAGATTTTGGGGAAAATTTTGGGGGAATTTGGGGAATTTGGGATCCTAACGTGGATTTTGCTGTTTTTCAGGATACGGAGATTGGAATTCAGGCTCGAGCAGAGGCAAGTGCTGGAATTTCCTCTCCCTGGATCCATCCCCAGGTCCCTTGGGAATCCTTTCCCAAATTTTTGTCCCAAATTCCCACCAGATCCAACAAAAAATCAGCATTTTTGGAACGGGGAAACGGCTCTGAGTCCAAAATTGGGGGATTTTGGGATCCTTTTGGCCATTCTGTGGGAATGACCCCAAATTCTATAGGAACGATCCCAAATTCCATGGGAATTAACTGGGAACGATCCCAAATTTCATGGGAATTATCCCAATTCCCTTGGGAATGAGCCCCAAATTCAATGGGAACGATCCCAAATTTTGTGGGAATTATCCCAGTTCCCTTGGGAATGAGCCCCAAATTCCATGGGAATTAACTGGGAACGATCCCAAATTCCCAGGAAATTTTGAATTCCTGGTAAATCCTGGGACTCTGTGGAATTTCTGGTAGATCACGGAGCTCTCTCAAATTCCCAGTGATTTCCAGTAAATCCCAGTAAATTGCAAATTCCCGATAATTCCTATTAAATCCCAATAAATCCCGAATTCCTGATAATTCCCATTAAATCCCATTAAATCCCAAATTCCCAATAATTCCCATCAAATCCCAGTAATTCCCCTTTTCCCAATAATTCCCATTAAATCCCAGTAAACTCCAAATTTCTGATAATCCCTGTTAAATCCCAGTAAATCCTGAACTCCCGGTGAATCCCAAATTCCCACTAATTCCCATTAAATCCCAGTAAATCCTGAATTTCTGCTAATTCCCATTAAATCCTGGTAAATCCCGAATTCCCAATAATTCCCAGTAAATCCCAGTAAATCCTGAATTCCCAATAATTCCCATTAAATCCCTAACTCCTGGTGAATCCCAAATTCCCAGTAAATCCCGAATTCCCGATAATCCCCATTAAATCCCAGTAAATCCCAGATTCCTGGTAATTCCTGTTAAATCCCAGTGAATGCCAAAATCCCAGTAAATCCTGAATTCCTGATAATTCCCATTAAACCCCAGTAAATCCTGAATTCCCGATAATTTCCGTTAAATCCCAGTAAATCCCAAAATCCCGGTGAATCCTGAATTCCTGCTAATTCCCATTAAATCCCAGTGCATCCCAAATTCCCAGTAAATCCCAGTAAACCCCAAATTCCTGATAATTCACATTAAATCCTAGTAAATCCCAAATTCCTGGTAATTCCCATTAAATACCAGTAAATCCCGAATTCCCAGTGAATCCAAAATTCCCAGTAAATCCTGAATTCCTGATAATTCCCATTAAATCCCAGCAAATCCCAAATTCCTGATTATCCCCATTAAATCCCAGTAAATTCTGAATTCGCAATAATTCCCATTAAAGCCCAGTAAATCCCTAATTCCCGACAATTCCCATTAAATCCCAGTAAATCCCAAATTCCCAATAATTCCCAGTAAATCCCAGTAAATCCTGAATTCCCAATAATTCCCATTAAATCCCTAACTCCTGGTGAATCCCAAATTCCCAGTAAATCCCGAATTCCCGATAATCCCCATTAAATCCCAGTAAATCCCAGATTCCTGCTAATTCCCGTTAAATCCCAGTAAATCCCGAACTCCCAGTGAATGCCAAAATCCCAGTAAATCCTGAATTCTCGATAATTCCCATTAAATGCCAGTAAATCCTGAATTCCCACTAATTCCCATTAAATCCTAGTAAATCCCAAATTCCCGATAATCCCCATTGAATCTCAGTGCATCCTGAATTCCCAATAATTCCCATTAAATCCCAGTAAATCCTGAATTCCTGCTAATTCCTGTTAAATCCCAGTAAATCCCGAATTCCCAACGATTCCCAGTAAATCCTGAATTCCCATTAAATCCCAGTAAATCCCGAATTCCCGCTGATCCCCGTCAAATCCCAGTAAATTCCAAATTCCCGTTAAATCGCAGTAAATTCCGAATTCCCAATAATTCCCATTAAACCCCAGTAAATCCCAAATTCACGCTAATTCACAGTAAATCCCGAATTCCTGCTCATTTCTGTTAAATCCCAGTAAATCCCAAATTCCCGATAATTCTTGTTTAACCCCAGTAAATCCTGAATCCCCAGTAAATCCCAGCAAATTCCAAATTCCTGTTAAATCCCAGTAAATCCCAGATTCCTGATAATTCCAATTAACTCCCAGTAAATCCTGAATTCCCAATAATTCCCATTAAATCCCGGTGCATCCCAAATTCCTGATAATCCTCAATGCATCCCGAATTCCGAATAATTCCCGTTAAACCCCAGTAAATCCCGAATTCCTGGTAATTCCCAGTAAATCCCAAATTCCTGATAATTCGCGTTAAATCCTGGTGAATCCCGAAGCCCCATTAAATCCCGGTGCATCCCAAATCCCCAGTAATTCCCAATAAACCCCAATAAATCCCCATTTCCCCCCAGGGTACGAGGGCTATGGCTACGGCTACGGCCCCGAGGGCTCCGGGGGCTTCGGCTTCGGATCCACCGCCGGCAATTCCTGGGATCTGGGCAATTCCCAACCCGACGGCAGCGCCGAGGGCGGGGACGGGCCCGGGAAAGCGCGGCAGGAACCGGGAGGCACAGGGATGCACCCCGAGAGCGAGGGGGCGGCGGGACGGGGGTACCCGGCCAGCCTGGAAAGGTGGGAATGGGAATATGGGAATGGGATTGGGAATATGGGAATGGGGGATCTGGGATGCACCCCGAGAGCGAGGGGACGCTGGGACGGGGGTACCTGGCCAACCTGGAAAGGTGGGATTGGGATTGGGATTGGGAATGGGAATGGGTTTGGGATGCACCCCGAGAGCGAGGGGGCGCCGGGACGGGGGTACCCGGCCAACCACGACAGGTGGGATTGGGAGTGGGATTGGGAATGGGAATGGGAATGGGATTGGGAATATGGCAATGGGGAACCGGGAACCGGGGAGCACCGGGATGCACCCCGAGAGTGAGGGAGTGCTGGGATGGGGATACCCGGCCAACCTGGAAAGGTGGGAATGGGATTGGGATTATGGAAATGTGGAATTGGGATTGGGGGATTGGGAATGGGGGAACCAGGAAGCACCGGGATGCACCCCAAGGCAGAGGGGATGCAGGGACGGGGGTACGGGGCCAACCCGGACAGGTGGGAATGGGATTGGGAATATGGGATTGGGAATGGGATTGGGAATATGGGATTGGGAATGGGATTGGGAATATGGGATTGGGAATATGGGATTGGGAATATGGGATTGGGAATGGGATTGGGAATATGGGATTGGGAATGGGATTGGGAACCGGGAAGCACTGGGATGCACTCCGAGCCAGAGGGGATGCAGGGACGGGGGTACCGGGGCCAACCCCGACAGGTGGGATTGGGATTGGGAATGGGAATGGGGGATTGGGATTCGGAATCTGGGAATGGAAGATTGGGATTGGGAATGTGGGATCGGGAATGGTAATGGGATCTGGGATCCACCCTGAGCCAGAGGGGATGCAGGGATGGGGCTACGGGGCCAACCTGGAAAGGTGGGAATGGAAATATGGGAATGTGGGAATATGGGATTGGGGATTGGGATTGGGAATCTGGGAATGGGAATGTGAAATTGGGGTTGGGGGATTGGGAAACCGGGAGGCACCGGGATGCACCCTGAGAGTGAGGGGATGCAGGGACGGGGCTATGGGGCCAACCCCGACAGGTGGGATTGGGATTGGGAATGGGAATGTGGGATTGGGATTGGGATGAGAACAGGAATGGGAATGGGGAATGGGAATGGGGGATGGGAATTGGGGAATGGGAATTGGGGAATGGGACTGTGAGAGGGGAGATGGGATTGGGATTGGAAGAATGGGAGTGGAATGGGAATTGGGGAATGGGAATGTGGAAATGGGAGTGGGGGTTGGGAATGGGGATGGGGGAACAAAGATGGGAATGTGGGATGGGAATGGGAATAAGGGAATGGAGGGATGGGAATGGAATGGAATGGGAATACAAATGGGGAAATGGGAATGGGGGAGCAGAAGGTGCTCCCAAACACCTGGCCCCCATTTCTTCGGGAATAAAAGGGATCCCAGTCCCTCAGACCCTTTTTCTTGGGAAATCCCCAACCCTTGAAACCATTTCTTGGGGAATTCCCAAAAAAACCCAAACTCTCCCACCCCAGAATTCCCAAATTTCCCCTCTCAGAATTCCCAATTTCCCCTCAGGTACGATCCCTACGAATCCTACGGCGACTCCCGCGTGAGCGACCACCGGGATCTGTACCGGGCATCCTTCGACTACCCCGGCGATTACCGCAGCGATTATCCCGGCGATTACCACAACGATTACCCCAACGATTACCGCAATGATTACCCTAATGATTATCCTGATTATCCTAATGATTATCCCAATGATTATCCTGATTATCCTAATGATTATCCCAATGATTATCCCAACGATTATCCCGATTATCCCCGCGATTTCCCCGCCGACCCCGAGCCCGACTCCGCCGATTTCTACGGCCGCCCCCGGGACCCGCAGCAATTCCAGGGCAAATTCCGGGACGGTTTCGGCTCCCGGGGGGTTTGGGGGGGCCGGGAGCGGGGCGGATTCGCGGGGTTCCACCCGCGGGGGGGCTGGGCCGAGCCCCGGGGCCCCGCCCGCCGCCCGCCGCCCGCGCTGTTCCCGCCCCCGCCGGTGCCGCCCGAGGCCGGGCCCGGCCCCGCCCGCGGCTCCAAGCGGCTCCGCAGGGCCTGGAGGCTCTGGGACGGCGACTGCAGGGTGAGTTTGCCACAATTCCCGTGGGTTTTCCATGGTTTTCTGTGGTTCTCCATGATAATCCGTAGTTTTTCCATGAAAATTCCATGGTTTTGTGTGCGTTTTCCGTGACAGTTCCGTGGTTTTCCTTGATCTTTCCGTGATTTTCCATGGTTAGTCCATGATTTTTTCATGGTTTTCCATGACAGTTCCATGGTTTTCCTTGATATTTCCGTGATTTCGCCACGGTTTCTCCATGATTTTTCCATGGTTTTCCATGACAATTCCATGGTTTTCCTGGATAATTCCATGATTTCGCCACGGTTTCTCCATGATTTTTCCATGGTTTTCCATGAGTTTTCCCTGCTTTTCCATGATTTTTCCATGGTTTTCCATGCGTTTTCCCTGATTTTCCATGATTTTTCCATGGTTCTTACGTAATTTTTCATGGCATTTCCATGATTTTCTTCATGGTTTTTCCATGATTTTTCTGTGGGTTTCCATGGTTTTCCATGCATTTTCCCTGCTTTTCCATGATTTTTCCATGGTTTTCCATGCGTTTTCCCTGCTTTTCCATGATTTTTCCATGGTTCTTACATAAATTTTCATGGGTTTTCCATGATTTTTTCATGGTTCTTCAATGATTTTCTGTGGTTTTCTGTGACAATTCCATGGTTTTCCATGATTTTCCATGGTTTCTCCATGGTTTTTCGTGGATTTTCCATGACAATTCCATTGTTTTCCTTGATAATTCCATGGTTTTCCATGATTTTTCTGTGGTTTTTGCATAATATTTCATGGTTTTGTCATGATTTTTTCATGGTTTTCCATGAGTTCTCCATGTTTTTTCCATGATTTTCCCATGATTTTCCTTGATGTTTCCATGGTTTTCCATGATGATTCCATGATTTTCTGTGGTTTTCCATGATTTTCCATGTGTTTTCCATGAGTTCTCATGGCTTTTCCTTGATTTTCCTTGATTTTCCTTGATTTCCCACAATTTTTCCATTGTTTTTCCTCGAGTTTTCATGGTTTTCCGTGGTTTTTCCATGATTTCCCTTGAGTGTTCCACACGTTTCCATGTTTCTTACATGGTTTTTCCATGATTTTCTATGGTTTTCCATGATTTCCATGAAATTATCATGGTTTTCCTTGACTTTCTGTGGGTATTCCATGAATTTTCCATGATTTCTCCCGGGTTTTTTGTGATTTTTTTCCATAGTTTTTCCATAGTTCTTTCATGGTTTTCCCATGATTTTCCATGATTTTTCCATTATTTTCCTTGATCTTTCCATAATTTTCCATGGTTTGTCCATCATAATTCCATGGTTTTCCATGATTTCCACGAGTTTTCCATAAGTTTTCATGGTTTTCCATTGTAATTCCATGGTTTTCCATGAGTTTTCCATAATTTTTTCGTGGTTTTTTCATGATTTTTTTTGTGGTTTTCCTGTAGGTTTTCCATAATTCTTTCATGGTTTTTCCATGGTTTTCCCATGAAAATTTCATATTTTTTCATAATTCCCCGTTTTTCCATGGTTTCTCCATGATTTTTCCATGATTTTCTGTGCTCTTCCATGAGTTTTCGTGGTTTTTACCTGATTTTTCTGTGGTGGCTTTTCATGGTTTTCTCCGTGATAATTCCATGGTTTTTTCATGGTTTTCCATGATAATTCCATGGTTTTTCCATGACAATTCTATAATTCCATGGTTTTTCTATGACAGTTCCATAATTCCATGGTTTTTCCATGACAATTCTATAATTCCATGGTTTATCCATGACAATTCCATAATTCCATGGTTTATCCATGACAATTCCATAATTCCATGGTTTTTCCATGGCTTTCAATGAGGTTTTGTGATTTTTTTCTGTGATTTTCTGTGGTTTTTCCACATTTCTTGCATGGTTTTGTTGTGGTTTTTCCCATGGTTTTTCCATGACAATTCCATAATTCCATGGCTTTTCCATGGTTTTCAATGAGGTTTTGTGATTTTTTCTGTGGTTTTCCATGGTTTTTCCATGGTTTTTCCTCATTTCTTTCACGGTTTTGTTGTGGTTTTTCCCATGGTTTTCCATGACAATTCCATGATTTTCCAATGTTTTTCCATGACAATTCCATAATTCCATGGCTTTTCCACGACAATTCCATAATTCTGTGGTTTTTCCATGGCTTTCAGTGAGGTTTTGTGATTTTTTCTGTGATTTTCCAATGTTTTTCCATGGTTTTTCCTCATTTCTTTCATGGTTTTGTTGTGGTTTTTCCCATGGTTTTCCATGACAATTCCATCATTCCATGGTTTTTCCATGACAATTCCATCATTCCATAGTTTTTCCATGACAATTCCATAATGCCAATGTTTTTCCACGGTTTTTCCTCGTTTCTTTCATGGTTTTGTTGTCGTTTTCCCCATGGATTTCCATGACAAATCCATGATTTTCCAATGTTTTTCCGTGGTTTCTCCTCACGTTTCCCCTCAACTTTCCCCCAATTGTCCCCCAAATTTTTCTCCAATTTTTCCCAATTTTTCCCCCATTTTTTCTGCAATTTCCCCCCCAATTTTTGCCCAATTTCCCCATTTTTCCCCCCATTTCTCCCCCCAGCCCCAGCGCAAGCGTCCCCGCCGTGACTCCGTGGGGCGGCGCCGGCGGACGGACGGACGGACGGACGGATCGGGACGGACGGACGGGTCTGAGAACTCCAGCTCCGACAACGGTCAGGGGGGGAAATTCTTGATTTAGGGGGGGAAATTCTGGAATTCCAGGTAAAAAAATCCCTGAAATTCCTCATTTTTGGGGATGAATTTTGGATTTCCAATTAAAAATCCCAGGATTTACCTCAAATTCCCATTTTTGGGGCTGAATTCCACTTAAAAATCCCAGGATTTATCTGAAATTCCCAATAAAGGGGAAGGAATTCTGCAATTCCAGTTAAAAATATCTTGGGATTGACCCCAAATTCCCAGTTTAGGGGCAGGAATTCTGCAATTCCAGTTAAAAATCCTGGGATTGACCCCAAATTCCCAATTTAGGGGGAGGAATTGTGGAATTCCAGTTAAAAATCCTGGGATTGACCCCAAATTCCTGATTATGGGGGGGAGAATTCCAGTTAAAAATATCTTGGGATTGATCCCAAATTCCCAATTTAGGGGGAGGAATTCCAGTTAAAAATTTTGGGATTGACTCCAGATTTTCAATTTAGGGGGAGGAATTCTGGAATTCCAGTTAAAAATTCTGGGATTGATCCCAAATTCCCAATTTAGGGGGAGGAATTCCAGTCAAAAATCCTGGGATTTACCCCAAATTTCCAATTTAGGGGGAGGAATTCTGGAATTCCAGCTCAGAAAATCCTGGGATTGACCCCAAATTCCTGATTTAGGGGAAGAATTCCAGTTCAAAAATATCTTGGGATTGATCACAAAATCCCAATTTAGGGGGATGAATTCCAGTTAAAAATCCTGGGATTGACCCCAAATTCCTGATTATGGGGGAGAATTCCAGTTAAAAAACCCCAGGATTGATCCCAAATTCCCAATTTTTGGGGATAAATTTTGGATTTCCAGCTCAGAAAATCCCTGGGATTGATCCCAGATTCCTGATTTAGGGAGAGGAATTTTGGAATTCCAGTTAAAAATTCTGGGATTGACCCCAAATTCCCAATTTTTGGGATGAATTTTGGATTTCCAGTTAAAAATCCCTGGATTTACCTCAAATATCCCATTTTGGGGGCTAAATTCCAGTTAAAAAAACCCAGGAATTATCCCAAATTCCCAAATTTTGGGGCTGAATTCTGTAATTCCTGTTAGAAAATCCCAGGATTTATCCCAAATTCCCAATTTTTGGGGCTGAATCCCAGAATTCCTGTTAAAAATCTCAGGATTTATCCCAAATTCCCCATTTTTGGGGCTAAATTTCCATTAAAAAATTCCAGATTTACCTCAAATTCCCGATTTTGGGGCTAAATTCTGGATTTCCAGTTAAAAACCCTGGATTTTCCCCAATTTCTCAATTTTGGGGCTGAATTCCACTTAAAAATCCCAGGATTGATCCCAAATTCCCAAATTTTGGGGCTGAATTTCAGTTATAAATCCCAGGATTGATCCCAAATTCCCAAATTTTTGGATTTTTGTTCTTTCCAGAGGAAGGCACAGAAGGAGAATCCGGAGAAAAGGAAGAATCCAGAGCGGTGAGTGGGGAAAAATCCGGGAATTTTGGGAATTTCCAAAGAATTTCGGGTGGGGAGAGGGAAAATTCTGGGATTTTGGGATTTCAGGGAGGGAAATTTTGGATTTTTGGGGTTTCAGGGAGGGAAATTCTGGGAATTTTGGGATGTGGGAGAGAAAAAATTCTGGGATTTTTGGGATCTCAGGAAAGGAAATTTGGGATTTTTGGGATCTCAGGGAGGGAAATGTTGGGATTTTGGGATTTCAGGGAGGGAAATTTGGGATTTTGGGAATTTCTGGAGGGGAAATTTTGGGAATTTTGGATTTCAGGAAGGGAAATTCTGGGATTTTGGGATTTGTGGGAGAGAAAAATTCTGGGATTTTTGGGATCTCAGGAAGGGAAATTTTGGAATTTTGGGATCTGTGGGAGGGAAATTTCGGGATTTTTGGGAGGGAACTTTTGGGATTTTGGGAATTTGGGATCTCAGAGAGGGAAATTTTGGGATTTTTGGGATTTCTGGAAGGGAAATTTGGGATTTTGAGGTCTAGGAGAGGAAAATTCTGGAATTTTGGGATTGCAGGAAGGGAAATTTTGGAATCTGAGGGAGGGGAATTCTGGAATTTTGGGGTTTCAGGGAGGGAAATTTGGGATTTTTGGGATTTCTGGGAGGGAAATTTTGGGATTTTGGGAATTTGGGATCTCAGGGAGGGAAATTTGGGATTTTTGGGATTTCAGGGAGGGAAATTCTGGAATTTTGAGGCCTAGGAGAGGAAAATTCTGGGATTTGGGGTCTGGGGAAGGAAAATTTTGGGGGTTTGGGATTTCAGGGAGGGAAATTTTGGGATTTTGGGATTTCTGTGAAGGGAAATTTTGGGATTTCAGGGAGGGAAATTTCTGGGATTTGAAAATTCCCGAATGTTTGGATTTTCAGGAAGGGGAGGATGAAGAGGGAAGAGATTCTGAGAAAGGTGAGTTGGGAATTCCAGGGGAAATTCCAGAAATTCCTGGGGATTTTCCAGGGGTTTCGAGGGGAGGGAAAAGGGAAAATCCAGGGAATTTTGGGAATCTGGGGAGGAAAATCCAGGGAATTTTGGGAATTTGGGACCAGAGGAGGATTTTGGGTTGTTTTCCTGGGATTTTGGGCTGGATTTCCTTGGGTTGGATTTCCTGGGATTTTGAATTTTCTTGGATTTTGGCCTGGAATTCCTGGGATTTCAGGTTGAATTTTCTGGAATTTTGGGCTGGATTTCCTTTGATTTGGGGTTGATTTCCTTGGAATTTGGGCTCATTTCTTTGGAATTTGGGTTGGAATTCTGGGATTTTGGGTTGGATTTCCTGGGATTTTGGGTTTCCTGGGATTTTGGGCTGAATCCTGGATATTTCCAGTTTAAAAATCCTGGGATTTTGGATTGGATTTTGGATTGGATTTCCTTGGATTTTTGGGCTGATTTCTTTGGAATTTAGGGTTGGAATTCCTGGGATTTTGGGCTGGATTTCTTTGGATTTTTGGATTGGATTTCCTGGGATTTTTTGGGCTGAATTCCCTGGGATTTTGTGTTGGAATTCCTGGGATTTTGAGCTGATTCCCTGGATTTTGAATTTTCTTGGATTTGGGCTGGATTTTCTGGGATTTTGGGTTGGATTTTGGGCTGATTCCCTTGGATTTTTGGTTGAATTTCCTGGGATTTCGGATTTCCTTCAGATTTTTGGGTTGGATTTCCTTGGGTTGGAATTTTTTGAATTTTGGATTGGATTTCCTTGGAATTTGGGCTGATTTCTTTGGAATTTCAGGTTGGAATTCCTGAGATTTGGGGCTGATTTCCTTGGGTTGGATTTCCTGGGAATTTGGGCTGATTTCTTTAGAATTTGGGTTGGATTTCCTGGGATTTTGGATTTTGGGCTGATTTTTTTGGGATTTTTGGGTTGAATTTCCTGGGATTTTGGGCTGGATTTCCTTGGGCTGGATTTCCTGAGATTTTGAATTTCCTGGGATTTTGGGCTGGAATTCCTGGGATTTTGGGCTGATTTCTGTGGAATTTGGGTGGGATTTTCTGAGATTTTGGGCTGGATTTCCTTGGGTTGGTCTCCTTGAGTTGGATTTCCTTGGAATTTGGGCTGATTCCCTGGGATTTTGGGTTGGAATTCCTGGGATTTTGGGCTGATTTCTTTGGGTTGGATTTCCTTGGAATTTGGGCTGATTTCTCGGGAATTTGGACTGATTTATTTGGGATTTAGGGTTGGAATTCCTGGAATTTTGGGCTGAATTTCCTGGGATTTTGGGCTGAATTTCCTGGGATTTTGGGGTAGTTCCCTGGGATTTTGGTCTGATTCCTTGTGAAATTCCCAGAATTCCCAGAATTCCCATTTTCCCAGGGGCCCTGAGCAACCCAGAGGAGAATTCTGGGATTTCCCAGCTGAGGCCGAAGCTCCCGGCCGGGAGGAAATCCCAGGAGCGGCAGAAGAAGCGGCACCGGGACAGGATGGTCGAGAGGTGACAAATCCTCCAAATTTTCCCTTTTTTTGGGAATTTTCCCCTTTTTTAGAGAATATTTCCCCTATTTTAATGAATATTTCCCCATTTTTAGAGATTTCCCTCATTTTTTAGTGATTTCCCGCCCCCTTTTTTAGGGAATATTTCTGATTTTTTAGGGATTTTTTCCCCTTTTTTAATGGATTTTTTCCCTTTTCCCCATTCCCATTTTTCCCTCCCCATTCCCCATTTCCCCATTCCCATTTTTCCCCATTTTCCCCGTTATTTTCCCCATTATTTCCCCATTTTTTCATCATTATTTTCCCCATTTTCCCCATTATTTTCCCCATTATTTTCCCCAATATTTCCCCCAATATTTCCCCCAATATTTCCCCATTTTCTTCCCCATTATTTTTCCTCATTTTCCCCCAATTTTTCCCCATTATTTTCCCCAATTTTCCCTCATTTTCCCCATTTCCATGTTCCCCATTCCCATTTTCCCCACCATTCTCATTTTCCCATTTCCCCTCCCATTTTCCCCCATTATTTTCCCCATTTCCCCCATTTTCCTCGTTATCTTCTCCATTATTTTTCCTCATTTTCCCCATTATTATTCCCCATTATTTCCCCATTATTTTTCCCTCATTATTTTCCCCATTCCCCCATTATTCCCCCATTATTCCCCCATTATTCCCCCATTATTTTCCCCATTCCCATTTTTCTCTCCCCATTTTTTCCCCATTTTTCCCCATAATTTTCCCCCAAATTTTCCCCATTTTCCCCATAATTTTCCCCATAATTTTCCAAATTTTTCCCCATAATTTTCCCCATTTTTCCCATTATCTTCCCCATTATTTTTCCCATTTTCCCCATTATTTTTCCCTCGTTATTCCCCCCAATTTTTCCCCATTCCCATTATTTTCCCATTATTCCCCCATTTTCCTCCCATTTTCCCCCATTTTCCTTAATTTTTCCCCCATTCCCATTTTTCTCTCCCCATTTTTCCTCATTTCCCCATTATTTTCCCCCAATTTTTTTGCCATTATTCCCATCTTACTTCCCCATTTCCCCCCATTTTCTCCCATTTTTCTTAATTTTTTTCTTAATTTTTTCTTAATTTTCCCCCCATTTTTTCCCATTTTCGCCATCATTTTCCCCCATTATTTTCCCCATTTCCCC
>JAWWEX010000332.1:0-18486 GCA_035583215.1 Arremon brunneinucha
TCCCCAATGGGCTGCAGCTGTGCAGGACAGGTGAGTGATATTAAAGATAATGAGCCATTAATGAGCCCAGGGGCACTAACCAGAGGAGAGGGCACACAGGTGCAGTGCATCAACGTGAGGGGATAAAAGGTTGGGCTGCAGCACAGGAGGGCAGTTGTTTGCAGCCTTCTGAGGTGTTTGAGGTGTAACTCTGTGTGAGCAGATGCCTGAAGCCTTCTGACCTGGTAAGGTGTTACTGTGTGTGGGTGAAGCTTTCTGAAACTGTTTGGTGATATTCTGTGTGTCAGGGCTGTCTCAGCTGTGACAGGCACTCAGTGCTGTGGGCTGGGGACAAGGTGAGCACTGGGCACAGCTGGGACTGGATGATCCTGGAGGGCTTTTCCAGCCTAACTGGTTCTGTGATTTCACAGTCTCCACACCATTCGTCAGCTTTCCTTGGGCAGCACCTTTTGTATTGCTGCATTCTTCTTTTACTTCTGTATGTCCATTCTGTTAGGATTCCCTGAGGACAAGTGTTGCCATGAAATGTGAGGTTACTACTTGTTCAGAAATATCTTCCCATTTGCCACAAATAGGACATTTCCCTTCAGCATCCTTCTAGCTGAAATTCCTGGAAACATTCAGTGCCTCTGGAGGAGAGTTACTTTGATCAAAGAAAAGGGCTGTTTCCTAAAGTCCTTCGAATTCAAAGCTCTTCATCTCTCCCTTGCTTTCCATCAGAATTTGGTGCCTGCTTTCTCCTAGCACATTTGTCACTCTTATCCTTCAAAACATTTCTTTTAAGTTCTCTCTGTCTTGTGCTTACATGTGGCTGGATGATTGCAGCTATCCCTGGAGTTTGTCTCACATGTTTAAAGGAATTAGGGAAATTTCTCTGAATTCCCAACCCACCACTAATTACCCCCTGCAGATTTTTCTTCACAATAATAGATTTTATGAGGATTCAAAAGCCCTGAGACTGGAGCTTTCTATGCCTGGGGTTGTGTTTTTTGTGTTGTGGGGTTTTTTTTTTTGGGGAGAGGGTTTTTCTGGAGGTATTTCCCTTGTGCTGCTCTCATTCCTGCTGTGCCGAGCATCCCTTCTGTGGCTGTGGGATCTCCCCTGCATAAGGACAGTGCTTCAGAGTTTGGGTTCTTTTTTTTTGGTTGCAGCCAAAGGCAACATCACAACCATGGGATTCTGAGTGGAATTCCTAAAGCAGGGGGAGCCAAGAGCATTTGAGAACAAAAGCCCTGTGTTGTTTTGGTATCACAGAGTTTTTAAGGTTGGGAAAGATCTCCAGGGTCATGGAGTCCACCCTGTGCCTGGTCCCCACCTTGTCCCCTGATTCCTTGAGAAGGCTGAGCTAGAACAGAGTTAAAGAACAAAGCAGGGATTTATTACAAGGATCTCCTCCATAGATCCACCTTGGGCAGCACAAGAGCCCAGCCAGGGCTGCACCCAAGGTGAACCAAAATGGGCACAGAATGGACACCTGGTCATGGGGTCTCTCACTTTTATAAGTTCTGCTCTATTTGCATATTGGAGTAAATTGTCCAATTCCAGCTTTAGGTTATTAAGTCCCAACCTTCTTGTTTTTCTCTCTTCAGCCCACGTTGTTTGTGCTCTTGGGGCTGAGATTTGGATCATTTGTCCTTGGTCCCCAGCTAGAGCAGGAATTGTTTTGTCTCCCTGCTCTGTGCAGAGAGCTCACCATCCCTTAATGTGAAGCCCAGACCTACGCACTAAAGCAGCACAGAACCTGAAAAATACGAAAGCCAAAACCTGAGGCACCTTGTCCCCAGCCCGGAGCACTGAGTGCCACCTCCAGCCCTTCCTGGGACACCTGCAGGGCTGGGCACTGCAAAGCTCCCTGGGCAGCCCCTGCCAAGGCCTGAGCACCCTTTCCATGCAGAAATTGCTGCTGCTGTCCCAGCTGAGCCTCCCCTGGCCCAGCCTGAGGCCCTTTCCCCTTGTCCTGTCCCTGTTGTTCCCTGCGTTCCTGTCAGAGTTGTGCAGAGCAGTTGTTGGCATATTCTTAAAAACTCAGCAGCATTGTCACAGTCAATGCTCATGCAGTAGAAATAGGAATGAGAAAATAATATTTTGAGTGTGCCAGCCTCTCCCCCACCCGCCTTTGAGCAGAAGGAAGGCAGCAGCAGCACTGCCCTGCTCCCAGCCCCATCCCCCTGCTTTTCCACAGACACCTCCTGAGCTTCCTTCCTGCTGCTGCTCTTTCTCCAGTTAAACGCTATCAGGTTGTGTGGCTGCTCAGAGTTCATCTTGCCGGCCACAAGGTGCTTGTCCAGCTCTAATCTGGTTTATTGGCAGGCTAGACAGAGCCTGCAGGATGTGCTCCCATGGCTGTAGCCTGGAGTGACCCTTCTGGGAGGAGGCACTTCTTGCCCTTCTGTCCCCACTGGCTGCTCCTTGGTGCTTGTCAGTGGGGAGTTATTTGGGTAATGCCACACATCTTGCAAATATTTATGTGCCAAAGCCTGCCTGCAAATGTCAGGCCTCTTGCTGACTCGTGGTGTAGGAAGAAATAGTTTTCCCTAAAATCCTCAGAGATATTTATTGGAAGACTGAGGCTCCAAGCACTGTCTGCATTCCACTGCCACACGCCTATGGCATTTCATCCAGGGACTTCTCCAGGCTGGAGAGAGCTGATGGAACTTCCTTGGTGACACTCCCATCCATCACAAGCCCTGGGTGAATCAGAGTGAGGGATGTGCAATCTCTGTCGCTGCTCTCCCCTCCGCTTCCATCACAATTCCTGTGGATCCCCCTGCTGAACTTTCACTGGAGCAGCTCTATATTTCCCTGGCTGTGACAGCATTCCCTGTGGATGTGTTTGTCAGGGAGGAGCCAAGTGTTTCTGCAGAGCACATCCATCTCTCCTGGCCCGCGGTGCACCTGGAGGAGCTCCTGACGTGTTCTCAGCCTCTAATGCAGGAGAGCACAGTGAGCTGTCTCTGCTCAGAGCATCTCTAATTGGATTTCTGCATCTATGTAAATTAGGTTATCATCCCCTTGGCAGATTTCCTGCCCACTGCACCGGGGTGAAGCCATCTCCGTGGTGGCCATCAGTAACTCCCTTCTCCAGGGAATCTGGGTGCAGCTCACTGCCCACTCCTTCATTTATCCCTAGGGAGCCACACTGACCTCCAAAGGCACTGACAAACCTGGGGCAACTCTTGGAGCTTCCATTTAGCTCCACTCCTCATCCCTGCCTCCAGTCAGGGTCTCTGCCAGGACTGGAAGCCCTCATTGATAATGGTTTGATGGATGGAGAAACTCCTGCCTTTCAACTCCATGGTTCTTTCCAAGATCACCATGACCTTCAGGATGTGTTGTCTGGGTCTCTGTGACTCTGTCTTGCTCACCGAGCTCCTTCTGGAGGAGTTTGGGTTGTTTCTGGGTTCCTGGGTGTGTAGACATATGGGGACATGTGTTTTCTCTGCTATTTTTGTAGGTGCAAGAAGGCTCCAGCACAGCTGTGCTGGATGTGAGCGCTGAAACTGTGAAATGCACGGGGTAACAACCCCCAGAAGTCTGCCTTAGAGACACCCATCCCCCTTCACCATGGCTTTGCCACATGTTCTGGAGGAATTTCCCCATGGAAAGGGTGCTCAGGCCTTGGCAGGGGCTGCCCAGGGAGCTCTGCAGTGCCCAGCCCTGCAGGTGTCCCAGGAAGGGCTGGAGGTGGCACTCAGTGCTCTGGGCTGGGCACAAGGTGGGCACTGGGCACGGCTGGGACTCCATGGCCTTAGAGCTCTCTTCCAACCCAATTTTTTTCTCTGATTTTTGTGCTTTCACCTCTCATTAGCTGCCCAAAGCTTCTGCTGTTTGCTTCAGGTAATCAAGGAGCTGCTTAATCCTGCTCTGAGGGCTTGGTAGTGGTTTCTCAAAATGCAGCTCATGTGGGAGTTCCGCAGAGCTGTCAGGGAGTGCAGGAGGAGGCAAATTGTGCTGGCAAGAACCAAGAACTGCTTCTCCTGCCTGAGCCTGCCAACATTTCTGGGATCTAAACCTGGGGCTTTGAAGGATGCAAAATAGGAGCCTAAAAAAGGGCGGTAAATGAAGATCTGTGGGGTGAGACATGTTAAAATGCAAGTTAACCAACTCTTGCCTACACTATTTTTATACCAACAACAATTTTCAGCGTAGGTGAAAGGGGATTTGAAATTTTTTTTTTTTTTTTTTGCTGAAATGATTTTTCTTTTTAAATGTCGAATGCCAAAATATGATATAATGAACAGCAGTGTACTGATATATTTAGAAATCCTAAATGGAGCTGTCTGAGCAACATTCTCTGCAGAGCAACTCGGTTCTGCGACTCTGAGTTGTATTGAAGTGCAAGAAAACCTGGAAATGTGGAAGCTGTTTTCCTGGCTTACAGGTTTAGATCAGGGTAGAGTTGCTTAAATTCTTTTTAAATTGGCATTTTGGTTAAAAATTGGAGTGGATGCTTGTGAAGAACGTTCTTCCATCCAGCTCTTCAGGAGCATTTTAAAATTTGGTTGAAAATTTGAGTGGACTCTTGTGAAGAACCTTCTTCCATGCAGCTCTTCAGGTGCATTTTAAAACTGGCATTTTGGTTAAAAATTTGAGTGGACTCTTGTGAAGAATGTTCTTCCATCCAGCTCTTCAGGAGCATTTTAGAATTGGCATTTTGGTTAAAAATTTGAGTGAACTCTTGTGAAGAACCTTCTTTTTAATTTGGCATTTTGGTTAAAAATTGGAGTGGACTCTTGTGAAGAATATTGTTCCATCCAGCTCTTCAGAAGCATTTTTAAATTAACATTTTGGTTGAAAATGTTTGTGGACTCTTGTGAAGAACCTTCTTCCATCCAGCTCTTCAGGAGCAGCCACGCTGAAGATGCTTAAGATCCTGCTCAGAAATTTCCCCTAAAACCTGAAGGTGGGCTGTGGGTTGTGTGTTGTGGGAATGGGAAGCATTGTAAATAAAATCCATGAGTGTATTTAAAGGCCTTCATGTTACTCGGTCCCAGACTTAAATCCTACTCTTATTCCCAGTTACTGAGACAAGAATAGCTCTCTGGAGTTATATTTAAAATTCCCTTGAAGGAACATCCAGAGTGGGCTTTATCCAGAGCCAAAACAAACAGCTAATGCAGAGTTATCAGCTATTAATGGCACTGGAGCCCAAACAAGCCCCAGATCTTACCCAAAGGTTGGAGCTTTCCTCTCCTGCTCTGCTCCTCAGAGTGAGTTATGAAGAGATCCATTTGTTCCCTTGAAGGTTTTAGGATTTGAAGGCATTATCCAGCATTTCACCTTTCAGGAATTGCCCTGTGCTTGGTTTGTTCCTGCTCTGGGAACTTTGGCACTCAGGGCGGACCCTCCACCTTGCCTTGGCACCAAGAATTTCCCTTTGCTTGCAAAAGCAGCTTTGCTGAAGGGTGTGGGCTTTAGGCTGGTGATTGAGGGATTAAATAATCATCCTGGAAGTTGTGCTTCCTACCTCTGGTTCTTTAATGGGAACCTAGGAGCTGCCAACAATCCATAACCCTGGTAAGGGTTTTGCTGGGAAGGGAGGAGTGCCAGGAACGGGTTTGGTCTCTTGATGATGCTCCTTTTGTATCACTGAAGGCTTTGTGGGTCTCAGTAACCTCTGGATGTGTGTCCAGGCCACAGGAGATGAGTTCTGCAGATATTTCAACGTGAGGAGGGCATGGGACTGTTGGAGCAACTCCTGAAATTGCTGAGGGAGTCTGGAGCATCTTCCCTGTGGATCCAGGCTGGGAGAGCTGGGAATGCTCAGCCTGGAGAAGAGAAGGGTGTGTGGAGACCTCACAGCTCCTTCCAGGGCCTGAAGGGACACAGGGGAGCTGGAGAGGGACCCTGCAACAGGAACTGGAGGGACAGGACACAGGGAATGGGTTCAGACTGCCAGAGGGGAAATTGAGGTTCCATAGACAGAATAAACTCTTCCCTGTGAGCCTGGAGAGTCCCCAGCACAGGGAAGCTGTGGCTGCCCCTGGATTCCTGGAAGTGTCCAAGGCCAGGTTGGACACTGGGGTTTGGAGCACCCTGAGATAGTGGAAGAGGTTTGGGACAGCCCAAAGAGGGGTAGAAGGAGGTGATTTTAAGGTCCTTTCCAACCCAAACCACTCTGGGATTCTATTCCAGAGCAGAGCTGAGTGTTTTAGTCTTGCCTACTCTTTGAACTGCATGAGGGCTTAAAGCAGAGTTAGAAGCTCTACAAAGGTGAGCTTTGAGCAAAAAGCTTCCCCAACCCTGCTGGAAACTTTGCTTTTTGTGCCACTTGGAATGGACACCCCCTTTGGAAAGGGAGATACATCTGGAGACAGCTTTTAAAAAAAATCTGTCTGCCACTTCTTGCTGTGTATTCGTATCCTGCTGGATGGTTTCTGGAAAGCTGGAGCAGGCTCAATCCTTGGCTGTGTTATCCCTTTTTAAGGAAAGTTTTTTTTTTCCTTTTTCCATGGCCACATTTTGTAGAGGTAAACACTTTTAAACATTTCACAGTGTGGATTTTAAACAGTTGTTGTAGGGATTGGCTGGGTTCTGGTATCCCTCCTCAGATTCAGGGACAGAGACTTGCATGCTTTTTTTCCATGCTTCTTATCTCTGAAATCAGCCTAATTCCTTGAGCAGGGATATGGAAAGTCCCAAAAAAATAGTGCTTTTGGGCATGAGTTTCTACAAATAATTTGGATTTTTACAGCAGTGGTGACCCAGCCCAAAAAGGTGCCATGGTTGTAGTAGCTTTGAGCTGGGTTTATTCTATGAGTAAGTAAGAAGTTCTCCTCTCCCAGGACCCTGTGTTTTTAATTCTGTAAACTTGAACTCTCTCTGTCTGCTTGGTCAAGTTCCTGTGGGTGTTTCCCTCCTAAATATGGAGATTTAGGTTATTAGTAGTAGTTGTTAATTCCTGATGGGGGAAACATCAGAAAAAAAATACTCCTTCCTCCTTTTAGTATTGGTACGTGGAAAAGTTTTGCTCCAAGTTTTGAGATGGAAACAGCTAAATGGTCTTGCTTAGTTTTGTCACTCCAAAGTGTGTTTTTTCTTCCCCTTTTTTGCAGGCATCTTTGAGCCTGTCCAACCAGTACGTTGCTTTTAATGTTCCTTACTGATCGTTTCAAATCGTTTTGCCTCAAAGCTGTGGTGGTAAACACCCTAAAATTCAGAATTGTGTCAGTAATCTTTAAATTGAACTCTTATTCAATTTAAAGATTGTTCTATTTGTCCTGACCCACCTCTGTTTAATGTGCTGCCAGCAGAAGATTCCCTGGGGGATGATTCCTGGGTAGCTCCCCTTGACCCTCACGTTCCTGCAGGCTCCAAACTGGGGCTGCACCAGCACAGGCTGTAGTGGGAGGGTTTTGGTTTCTGGAAGCATCCCTGGAGGGGTCTGTCAGAAGTTTTTCCATCTGCTCCTGAGTTTTTCCCTTCCTTGAAAGCTAGAAAGCGGCTTTTCCACATTGAGATGAGCCCTTTTGGGATGAAGAACAACTTTGTGTTCCGGTATTTACTGTGCATGCCAGAAGGTACAAACCCAACGTGGGGAATGTGTTGCTCTGAGGGAAGAGCCTGGGATGAGCATTCCTTGGAAAATGGGAATTCCTGTCAGGATAACAACAGCCTGTGCTGCAGGGTTTGGTTATTTTACTGCTGGCATTGCAAAGCATCCCAGAAAGGATTGGGATGGAAGGGACCTCAAAGCCCATCCAGTGCCACCCCTGGCATGGCAGGGACACCTTCCACTGTCCCAGGTGGCTCTAAAACCCTGGCCTTGGGCACTGCACAAGCAGGTTTTTAATGCATGAAGTGTATTTGCAGGCAACTTGTTAAGGTTCTTTTTGCATGACTTCTGCAAATTCGAATGCAATTAGCTTCTTCCTCCTGTTGCCTTATTAATTACTGTGATGGACCTAAAGTGATTTGAGACAGGATGTATCACAGAGGATTGTGCCCTCTTTTTAAACTCTTCATCAAGTCTCCAGCACATTTGGTCATTAATCTTGCAGGAAAACAGGGATGGCTTGGTGCCAGGCTTGCTCTGGAGAGGAAAGATGGCAATAACTGCTTTCTACTCTGAGTGACCCTCTGAAGGCAGAGACATCCACTCCAGTGCTGAGTAAATATTCATGGAAATCCTCCTCCTTCAGACAAACTCATTTAGAAGCAGTCCTGCTGCCTTACAAATGTTGTAGGTTATTTTGTTTGTGCCTTGTTCCTATCAGAAACCTGAAGCAGAAAGCAGAGAAGAAATAAGAGCTAATGGAACAGCTGTATCTTGTTTAAAGCACTTCCTTGCTGTGGCAGGAGTGTGATTTTTAACCATTTAAAATATTTTTATTCTGTATTACTGGTAGATTCCTGTATTCACACATGTGGGATAGCTGCTGCTTTGAAATAATGGTGATGATTAAGGAATGGCATGGTTTGGAGAAGCATTTGAATAATTTGTTATAAATTTTTATTTGAATAATTGGGAACTAGGAGTTAATTCATGTGTTTCTGGGCTGGTGACAAGGTGGGGATTGGGCACAGGCTGGACTTGATGGTCTTGGGAGAGCTTTTCCAACCTGGGATTGGACATAAGGATAAACACAATAGAAAAAACCCTGTTTATTTGAAATGGCTCCTGTGGATTACAGGGAAAGAAAAGATAATAATAATAATAAAATAATGTGGAAGTTGCTGAAAGCCTGGCATGTGTGAGTGTGTGGGACTGGCAAGCCACAGCAGTGCATGAATAATTTTTCTGAATTATTAAGAGTGATGAAGATTCTCTCACAGGGAACAATAGAGGAGCTCTCGTTGTAGCTCTGACGTTGTATTTTTAGGACCAACTCATTTTCAAATGTGTCAAACTCTGCTTGTCTCTTACTTGATTCTGAAAGATGGATGGAATATTTCCTGCTGGAAAGGTTGGGAGCTCCCAGACTTTGGAGGGTGGTTTAGTCTGTGGTGGGAAGGATGGAAGGAGATGATTTTTAAGGTTTTTTCCAACCCAAAGCAGTCTGGAGTTTTATGAAATACTCTCATAAATAAGCAGCTGCCTTGCAAGGTGGTTTTGCCCTGTTTAAGGGCAGCTAGAGGTGCTTTTCTCACAGGCTTTGTAGTCCAAGCTTCATCTTAACCAATTATCCCTGCTAATAAAGCCTATTTTGCTCACATTCAAGCATGACTGAGTTATTATCCAGCCCTTTCCTTGTGGGTATTTAATTTTAGGATGCTCAGATGTGGCAGAGATGAAGCTGTGTTTCATTGATGGCCCAGCCAATGTATTTTCCTTCATGATGATGGATTTTGTGGGGTGGTTAAAAGGGTTTGGATGACCTGGGGGTGACTCTGAGCTCGCTGTGATGTTCCTGTGTTGAGGACAGAGACTGAATCAAGTGATTCAGATGTTCTCTTACACATCTGAGATCATATTATTATTAATATAATATTATTAAGCTGTTGAATTCCCTAAATTTGTTCACATTGGGTCAGTTTTGCTGCTTCTCCCCTGACTAGAATCATAAAGGTTGAAAAAGACCTTTATGCTCATTGAGTCCAACTGAGTTTTCCTGTTCCTTTGCTGTTGTTTGGACCAAATGTCCCAACTCCTCCTCAAATCCTTCCCCATGTTCAATTCCAACAAGGAGAGCTTTGTTTTGTGCTGAGCATCTCTACATCCAGAGGGAAGTTTGACTTGGGCCAGGAATTCCCCACTGTCTTTTTGGGTCTTTTGACTTTTGCAGCAACTCCACTTGAAATCCTGACTTTGTCAAGGAGAAGTGAGATAAATTTGGAGCCTTGGAATGAAATAAAAGCCTGGAATTGGAATGCAGGTTGACATGATGAACACAAAAGCTTTAATTAGGTTTTCCCTGGTGGCCAGTTGGGCACCACCAGTAAGGAGCTGGTTGTGAGGAGCATTTGACAGAAGAGCAGACAGGAGCTGAATCAAGGCACAGCAGGGAGAGGATCATCTGGCAAATGGAGGAAATGGGGTTGTGGAGCACCTGGTCAGCCTGACAAATCCCCAGCTTTGCTGAAAGGAAGGTGTGCCCCAGGTGCAGCTCTACCTGGGGGTCCTTATTTGCACACAGGGATGGCTGTGAGGGCAGATTCCAACTCTCAGGAATGGTTTTGTGGTGCCCTGAGCCCACCTTGTCCTTGGCAGCCTGGTCCTGCCCTTCAGAAGGGTCATTTCTGGTGGCCTCTGGTGCCCAGTGTTGAAATAACCTTCAAAATATCAAAGGAATAAAAAGAATCTTAAACATCACCGAGCTGGCAGTGTGGTGGGTGGAACCCTGAGCTGCTCTGACCCTGTGCAAGGCTGGGCTGGTTTGGTGTCAGATTGAGCTCTTTCTGGATTTAGAGATGGTGTTTTAAAAAACTTTTATTCTGTTTTCAATCTTAGGAGAAGGGTGAGACAATACAGATGTTGTAATTCATGTCATTACAATCAAAGGCAACTATTTTTTAATTATAATACACTCTAAGTGTTTATAATTATAATACACTATAATACATTTTTCATGGTTTTCTAAAGTATCTAGTCTTATTTTTAAGGTCATCCTTTGAAACTTGTTTCTAGTTCCATTTCTCTCTCCACAATGTCTGTCTTGTTCCATGGCATTTCTAAGTCAGCATTTCTTAACTCAAAGTTTACACACAGATGCACACACCGTGTGAGCCTTCAATCAGGCTTTGAGAATTCTCTACAAATCCCTTTCCCACAGTTTGGGTCTCCCCAAGTCCCATTTAGGCTCTTTTTCAAGAAGACAGGACCCATTAAAGTGTTTTTCTTTGAAAACCTTGCTTCATACTCATCTTTGCAGCAGTTAAATCCCTCCTGGCTGCTCCAGGGTGAGGAGTGAGGGGCTGAGGAGCTGCTGTCCAGCCTGGAGGTGTTTCAGGAGCTTCACTTTTGGTCTAGATCAGGATTTAACATTCCCAGTTGTCCACCTGCACAAGTGGATTTAGAGATTTTGTGCCAAATGCCTCCTGTGGTGGTTATAATATAAATACTCAGAGAATCTCCATGCAGTGTCGCCCTTTGGTGTGCCACAGTTTGTATAATTAATAGGAAATATAATAAACCAAGTAATAAATCTGTTAGCTTCTTGTTTGTGCTTCCTTTCAGTTTTGTGTATGGAAGATATTCCAAGAGCTGTGTTACTGTAGATGTGAAACTTGTAGCTAAAAGGGGATTTTGCAACTCCACAAAAATCTATTTTTATTGCAGTGCTGGATGTGTCTAAAGCTTATTTACAACAAATAATTGCAAGTTCACATCTCTCTAATTTTTTTCTTTGAGTTCTCTGCACGTTTTTAGGGAAAACACTGATTTTTAAAATAAATTTATTTATTCCCCAGGTCCAAGGAGCTAATAAAGGAAGCAATCCTTGACAATGACTTCATGAAGAACCTGGAATTGTCCCAGATCCAGGAGATTGTGGATTGTATGTACCCTGTGGAGTATGGCAAGGACAGCTGCATCATCAAGGAGGGAGATGTGGGTTCCCTGGTCTACGTCATGGAAGGTAGGGTTGGGAAAAATCTGATTTATTCCTTTTTTTTTTTAACACTTGGACACAAAACCTTTCTTGGGGAAAACGGTTTCAGAGAAAGAGGTTGTCTAAATACGGTTGCTAAAAATTTGTGTGGATTACTTTTGGCTGGAAAATTCAGCCTGGATTTGTGTGCCTGCCTGGCTAAAGAAGGGAGGTGAAAGCTGTTGACCCTGCACTGGAATAAACCTCCCCTGAGCCATATTGCTGTGCTTGGGGGTGATGGTTTGCTGGGAAAATGAGGATTTTAACAGAAAGAATGGAGATGGGAAGTGGCTGTGGAACAGGGAGAAGGTGCTCAAAGCCTTCTCCCAGGTGGAAATGTGGGCATTCATTCTTTTTAGCCATTTTTTGCATGGATAAATGAGGTTTTTTGCAGAAGGAATGGAGATGGGAAGTGGCTGAGGAACAGGGAGAAGGTGCTCACAGCCTCCTCCCAGGTGGAAATAGGGAATTTCGGTTTTTTAGCCATTTTTTGCATGAACACTTAAGGATTTTTAGCCATTTTTTTGACGTTCATGACATTTTTAGACATTTTTTGCATGGACAAATGAGGATTTTAACAGGAGAAATGGAGATGAGAGGTGGCTCACAACTTCCTCCCAGGTGGAAATTGGACATTCATTTTTTTTAGCCATTTTTTGCATGGAAAGATGAGGGTTTTAACAGAAAGAATGGAGATGGGAAGTGGCTGTGGAACAGGGAGAAGGTGCCCACAGCCTCCTCTCGGGTGGAAATGTGGACACAACATGGATAAATGAGGATTTTTTTTTTAGCCATTTTTGCATAGATAAATGAGGATTTTTTTAGCCATTTTTTGCATGGACAAATGAGGATTTTAGTAGAAGGAATGGAGATGGGAAGTGGCTGTGAAATAGGGAAAAGGTGCTCAAAGCCTCCTCCGAGGTGGAAATATGGGCATTCATTTTTTTAGCCATTATTTACATGGATAAATGAGGATTTTTACAGAAGGAATGGAGATGTGAAGTGGCTCACAGCTTCCTCCCAGGTGGAAATGTGGGCATTAAATTTTTTAGCCATTATTTGCATGGATAAATGAGGATTTTAGCAGAAGGAATGGAGATGGGAAGTGGCTGTGGAGCAGGGAGAAGGTGCTCAAAGCCTGCTCCCAGGTGGAACTGTGGGCATTCATTTTTTTAGGAATGGAGATGGGGAGTGGCTCACAGCCTTCTCCCAGGTGGAAATATGGAATTTCATTTTTTTAGCCCTTTTTTGCATGAACACTTGAGGATTTTTAGTCATTTTTATGACATTCATGACATTTTTAGCCATTTTTTTGCATGGACAAATGAGGATTTTAATAGAAGGAATGGAGATGGAAGGTGGCTCACATCTTCCTCCCAGGTGGAAATGTGGACACAGCATACATAAATGAGGTTTTTTAGCCATTTTTTGCATGGATAAGTGAGGAATATTTTGCCATTTTTTGCATGGTTAAATGAAGATTTTAACAGAAGGAATGGAGATGGGAAGTGGCTGTGGAGCAGAGAGAAGGTGCTCACAGCCTCCTCCCAGGTGGAAATGTAGGCATTCATTTTTTTTAGCCATTTTTTGAGTGGATAAATGAGGATTTTAGCAGAAGGAATGGAGATGGGAGGTGGCTGTGGAGCAGGGAAAAGGTGGAAATGTTGGTACAGCACACAGGGCTCTCCACAGGAGAGACTAATTTTCATCCTTGGGAGGATGGAAAATGGTGTTGGTGCATCCTGGGCATCTGCTTGGTCCCAGGATGTGTTGAGTTTTCTCATTCAGCTGTGTAAAAATCTTCTAGCAGAATGTTGCCAATGTTTTGCCTTTCCAAAATCCCAGCTCCTCGTGCTTGCTGCTGTTTGCTTTCCAGGTTGTCTGGCTCTCCACGTGTCAAACTGAGCACATTTTGTGTGTATTTGTGCTTTTTATTGTTAAGGAGGTGCATGTCAGACCTGTCAGAGTTACTGAGCTGGATCAAAGCTCGTGTGCATCCAGAGTGGGTGATCCTGAGTTCTCAGGGAAATATCCCTGTTTTCCTTGCTGCTGTGATTTGGTACCACAATAGATAAAAGCTTATCAAATTCTTCTCGCTCCTCACCACAACTCAAACATTTTGGCCAGATAACACCTTTTCACTTCCTCATCTATATTTTAATATCTTCAATTGTTCTTTTAAACAAAAAAAATCTTTCCAAGGCAGTAAGCCATCCTTTAAACAAGCTTTCCTGCCAAATTCCTCATGCTGTATAGTTGCAAATACACCTCACTGCTTTCCCAAAACAACTTGAAACTTCTGTCCTTTTAAGGTTAAGTCCTTTCTCAAGGCACAGGTTTAATTCCTCTCCTTTTTCATAGTTTTGAATTTTGCACATTGAAATTGTTTTTTTCTGTGAATTATGTGTTTCCATCCCCAGGTTTGAGGTTTGCATGGAAAGATGTGAGGTTTGCATGGAAAGATGTGAGGTTTGCATGGCAAGATTTAAGGGTTTCAGTCCTCTGAATACAGAGACTACTTTGAGGTGCACAATCTGTTTTGTTGATGATAAAAAACTGCTTTAAAATCATCCTTGAATGGTATTTTCTTCCTAGTGGAAATGTGGAGGATTTGCCCTGTGCAGTTTCGTGTTCATATCCCAAATTCCTCCCACACCAGAGGTTTGCTTATGGGGTTTTTGCTGCCGGGCTGCTTTTGGGATGTTGTGTTCAATGCTGCCCCTTGAAAAAAACCCCAAAGAACAGGACATGTTGGAATCTGGGTGTATTTATCTCCTGCTCAGCCTCTTCCCACACCCTGGAGAGGATTTTGGGGGGGATTTAGGGGCAGAACTGTTTCCAGCATGGTTTGGGGTATTTAGCACTACCTGCTACTCAGATCACCCTTTACTGCTGATAGATTTTATCATATTTATGGTCATTATTTAGCCTTGTGGTGATGAGTGTGCAACAGATGTGTGTCAAAACCAAATTTTGTGTTTTCTTGGCACTTGAGGTTTTCCATGTTCTCCTGGCAGCCCTGTGTGTGTGAGGGCACGACTTGGCTCTTCCCTTGGCTTTGTAACTTAATTTAAGAGTATTTATATAACTCCCTAAATATGCATAATGCCTTGCAAACCCAATTATGGAGAGTTTATAGTCTGTGTTTGGACATAATGCAATGAGTGATGAAGTCATGGAAATGGGAGAGGACATTATCAAATAGGTTATGAGAGCTCATTTTGGTTCATCGTTCTCTGTCCTCTCAATTATTAACACAATCAACCCAAATAAAAACTCTGTTCTTTGCAAAACTCTTCTGGAGTGACCCATCTTTGTGTTTTACTGAGAGGTGTTTTCTGAAAAATCAAATAAATTCTGTTCTCCTTCCATTAATTCCTTTTCCCTTCCCTACTTGGGCTCTTGATGTTCTTTGAGCTGGTAGTGACAAAAACCAGAGCTTTGAGTCAGGAGCTGAAGCTGAAATTTCTCAGCAAGCAGAATCCTGAATTTAGAGCTTCTTTGCTTTTAATAAGTCTAATAAGCCTTTTCAAAAATTATTTTTAATTTTTTTTTTTATTTTTATTCTGGAATTACTTTAGCCACAGTCTGTCTTGCTGGCCAAATTCCCACCTCTAGCGATAGGAGGGCTCCTGGTTCAGGCTTTCAGGTGCTGGCCCCACCACATCCTATTCTTTAAAACACTTTATTTCTCTGGCTTCACCCTCCCTGTGCTGTTCCTTCAGCCCTCTGAGAACACCCCTTGATTCCTCTTTTGTGCAAAAAGTAGCAAGAAACCCCCTCACCTTTTCCTTATTAACTGAAATGGGTCAAGAGATGCCCTAAACCTTGAGCAACACCAAAAAATTTTCCTTACAGCTGTGCTTTGAAGGTGGGAATAAATATATTTGTGATGTGACAAGTCCCCATCAGGGGCTGGAATTGCTGGCAGCATTAAATGTCCCTGCTGTGCCCACCTCCAGCAGGAATATTCCCCCAGGCTGTGAGACTGGGAATGAAAAAAGGGGCATCAGTGATGCTCTGCATTAAACTATCCACATTGAAACTCTCAGCTCTGCAGAAAAAACAATTGTGAGAGGAAAATAAATTTATTTATTGGATAGATTCCCTTTCCTGGGAGAAAGTTTGCTGCTCTGAGAGGGGTTAAATGGATTATTTGTCTTCAAATTGAGGCTTTTTAGAACCAAAAAAAGTTATTGTAAATTGACCATAAATGAGTCTGCTACCTCCATTTTTTTTTTTCTTTAAGGGAAAAAAAATCTAAACATTTCCCTGGATGTGTTTAAAAAAAGACTGGATGTGGCACTTGGTGGTTAAATTGAGGTGTTGGGGCTGGGTTGGGCTTGATGATCTTCAAGTTCTCTTGCAACCCAACCCAGAGATTCTGTGCATTTTCCAAGTGATATTTTTGCAGGTTTGCAGCATTTGCTGACTTTGCAACATTCCTAACATTTTGCTGAAGGCACTTAAGGAAAGCACAGGCTGGGGAGGTGTTTTCAGAGAGCTGCACCTCAGATCTGGGCTGGGGCTGTGCGTGGGCGCTGCCTCTCACTGATGAGGATAAATGTGAAATCTCACCTCCGACCCCAAATGTTTCCTCTGGCTGAGCCACCCAGCTGCAGCCTGTCAGGTTGGATTAGGGCAGGAAGAAATATCCTGTGCAGAAATCAGGTGGCAAGGTCCAGGTTTGAGGCTCTCCTCTGACTAAACAGCTATTTTTTAGAATATAATAGGTTTTTTTAGGAACTTTAGTCACAGGTGTAAAGAGTCCTTCCTTTAGGGTTGGTGTCATTCCCATGTAAGAAATAATTCAGTGACACAGGGGAAAGGGGAATTCCTTGCATTAACTCTTTTGTGGCTCATGGTTTTGCAGGCTGTCAGGTTGGATAAGGGCAGGAAGATCCTCTGGAGAAATCAGGTGGCAAGGTCCAGGTTTGAGACTCTCTGGTGAATAAACAGCTATTTTCTTTTAGAAAAAAATTTAGGTTTTTTTTAGAAATTTTAGTCATAGGTGTAAAGAGTCCTCCCTTTAGGGCTGGTGCCATTCCCATGAAGCATGGAAGAAATAATTCAGTGACAGAGGGGGAAAGGGGAATTCCTTGGATTGACTCTTTTGTGGCTCGTGGTTTTGTATTGTCAGTGGATGCTGCATGTGAATTCTGAGGCTGCAGCTCTGCACATACCTGGAGAACCTGAGGGAAGAAAAATCCCCTGTGTGCTCCTGCTTCCACAGGCATGGAGAGGGAAGAAGCAGCTTTTTGAGAACCAGCCCCTGTTTTAGTATTTTCCCCTCTCCTCTTAAATTTCCTTTTATTTTTATCTTCAGTTTTGTGGATTTGCCTTTTATTTTTAAAGGTGACTTTGTCTCTTGCTTCCTTCTTGGTAGCTCCCCCAAAGGAAGGATCTGACTGAGATTTCCCATGGGAATGTGGGTTTCTGGGAGTCTTGGGAAGCAGTGTGTTCCTAGAAACTGTGGGATCTGCTGGGACGTGGAGCTGGGCGCTGATAAGGGAACACAAACAAAATCTGCGTTTGGCTGTTTGAAGTACAGAGACAAATGGGAGTCCTTCCATGGGGTGAAATGCTCCTCTGGGAGGCTCGGGGGTTTTTCCTGTTGAATCCAAAGCAAAGCAGGCACATGGATTCCTGCTCAGTGTGTTGGCACTGACACTTCTCACTTCCCACCTCTCCTTTTTCCAGTGACCCCCCCAGGGTCACTGCAGGCTCTGGGGTGCTCTGTGCAGTCATCCCTTTGTCACACCTTTGTGTCACCTCCCTGTGACCCTTCTTTCCTCTTTTTTTATGGATCTGATTGAACAGGACTAATTTCCTTGGAGGGTCTCCTGAGTCAGATCCTCCTCGTCTCAGAGAAGGGGCTTGGTGGGACTGTTACTTAGAAATGAGCAAATTGTGGAGAACAGAGACTTGTTTTGGATTTAAGGACCATAAATGATGTGAGGGATGGAGCAGCTCTGCTGGGAGAGCTGGAATTGTTCAGCTTGGAGAGGGAAAGGCTCCAGGGAGAGCTCAGAGCCCCTGCCAGGGCCTAAAGGGGCTCCAGGAGAGCTGGAGAGGGACTGGGGACAAGGGATGGAGGGACAGCACACAGGGAATGGCTTCCCAGTGCCAGAGGGCAGGGATGGATGGGATATTGGGAATTAGGAGTTGTTCCTGGCAGGGTGGGCAGGCCCTAGCACACTTTAGACTGAGCTCTGATGTGCTCTGGGATCACACCTGGAGAGATGGAGCGAAGCCCCTGCAGTGGGATTCTCCTGACTGCACAGTGTGGTTTGTCCTGTGTACCCCAATACTGTCCTTGCTAGGCTTCCTCTGGGAAATTCCTTCCTTTCTAGTCTAGGGCCAGGCAGCTTTGATTGCTTTTCCCAAGTATATTCCTGATAACATTGCTAATTCCCACCTCTCTGCATCTCCCAGGGGCTCTGTGGAAGGTGATAACCACAGCATCCATTGCAGCCAGGGATTTTCCAACACAATCGAGGCTTTCAGGACTTGTTGTGCCTCTCAGACCAGGTGTTTTGGACCCTACCTGAGCCTCTGAACCTCCTCTGGAGGGGTCTGGATCTGCTGTCCCAAGCAAATGTCCAAGACAGCATCTCACTGCACAGGTTCTGGCTCTGGAGATTGGGGAGCATTCACTCAATGTCAGAGGAGCTCAGTGTCTGGGTTTGAAAAGACAGGTGTCTGCTAAGGAAGGCAGGACCCTCTCCTGAAATGGAAAATGTAAACCTTGTCCCTCCCAATTATTATAATTTTGAAATTAAGGGGCTCTCAGGCAGAGATATGGGGATAGGAATAACAGTTCTTTAATAGGAAAATAAAAATACAAATGCAATAGTACAAAAAGATAAACAGAGTCAGACCATGCCCTGCCCCCTGTGTGTCAGGGAGGTGTCCCAGCCCCATCCCATGGGGGCTCAGCCCTCCTGCAGTGCCAGCT
>JAWWEX010000333.1:0-18447 GCA_035583215.1 Arremon brunneinucha
AACACACCTGGGCTGCACCTGCACATCTGAGCACACCTAAACACACCCGGACTGCACCTGCACACCTGAGCACACCTGCACACATCTACACTGCACACACACACACCTGCACACACCCGGACTGCACCTGCACACCTGAGCACACCTGGGCTGCACCTGCACTGCACACACACACCTGGGCTGCACCTGTACACATCTGCACTGCACACACAGACCTGAACACAGCTGGGCTGCACCTGCACCTGGATGCACTTGAACACACCTGAGACTGCACCTGAACACATCTGGGGCTGCACCTGCACACATCTGCACACACCTGGAACCATGCACACACCTGGGACTATACCTGCACTACACACATACACCTGCACACACCTGGGACTGTGTCTGTACACACCTGCACTATGCACACACACCTGGGACTATACCTGTGCAACCTGTGACTGTACCTGCACACAGCTGGACACACCTGCACTGCACACACACATCTGCATACACCTGGAACCATGCACACACCTGGCCATACCAACACCTAGGACTGCACCTGCTCACAGCTTCACTGCACACACACACCCACACATAACTGGGCTGTACCTGCACACACCTGGGACTGCACCTGCACACACCTGGGACTGTACCTGCACACACCTGCAATGCACACACACATCTGCACACACCTAGCCTTGCACACACCTGGCCCTGCACACACCTTCAACCCCACACAACTTCAACCCCACACTTGGCCTTGCCCTACACACACCTGGACCCACACATACATCCAACCTCACACACCTGGGCCTGCACACACCTGGCCCTATAAACACCTGGAACTCCACCTGCACACAGCTTCAATGCACACACACATCTGCACACACCTGGGCCTGCACACACCTGCAACCCCACACATTTGGCCTTGCCCTGCACACACCTGCACCCACAAATACATCCAACCTCACACACCTGGGCCTGCACACAGCTTCAACCCCACACACCTGGCCCTGCACACACCTGGCCCTGCACACACCTGCCCAGCTCAGGTCAGTAATGTCCCCAGAGCCCTTCTGCAGGTACAGAGCACCTCCTGTGCCCCAGTTCTGCCTGGCAGGTACAAACACCTTGAGCTGGGGTCTGCCAGCAGCCCAGCCCCGCTGCCTGCAGCCAGGTGAGGCAGGTGGGCAGGTGAGCAGGTGGGCAGGTGAGCTCACCTCGGTCAGGATGGTGGTCTCGTACGAGGGCTGGTACTTCTCCTTCTCGTGCGGCGTTCGCTTCTCCATCTTCTCCCGGTCTGTCTTCTGCTTCCGGTCCGCTCCCTTGGGCTGCCGAGGGACAGGTGCGACAGGTGTGGGGACACTCACAGGTGTGGGCACACCCACAGGTGTGTGGGACACCCACAGGTGTGTGGGACACCTGCAGATGTGGGCACACCCACAGGTGGTACAGGTGTGGGCACACACACACAGGTGTGGGCACACCCACAGGTGTAGGGACCCCTACAGGTGTGGGGACAACCACAGGTGTGGGGACACACAGGTGTGTGGGACACCCACAGGTATGGGGACACCCATACAGGTGGTACAGGTGGCACAGGTGTGCGGACACTCATAGGTAGCATAGGTGTGGGGACACCCACAGGTGACTCAGGTGGCACAGGCGTGGGGGACACCGACAGGTGGCACAGGTGACTCAGCCCTCCTGGAGCTTGGCACAGGGAAAAGGAGTTTGGGGAGAAGGTTGTCCTGAGGGTGTCTGCAGGGACAGGGGTGCAACCACCTGGAGACACCTGAAACCACCTGGAGATAGCTGTTACTCCCTGAATACACCTGCAACCATGTGAACACACCTGTAACCACATAAACACACCTGTAATCACCTGAATACACCTGTAACCACCTGGAGATGCCTGTAACCACTGAAATACATCCATAACCACCTGAATACACCTGTAATCACCTGGAGGCACCTGTAACCACCTGGAGATACCTGTAACCACTTGAATATACCTGAATACACCTGGAGACACCTGAATACACCTGTAACCACATGTACACATCTGTAACTCGCTGAATACCCTGTAGCCACCTGTAACCACCTGAAAATACCTGTAGCCACTTTGTACACACCTATAATCCCCTGAGTATATCTGTAACCTCTCTGCAGACACTTGTAACCACCTGAGACACCTGTAACCACCTGAATACTCGTAACTATCTGAATACACCTGTAACTGCCTGGAGATACCTGTAACCACCTGGAGACACCTGTAACCACCTGAACACACCTGTAACTCAAATCCCATGGGAAGCATGGATGTGGAACCTCCACAGGTATTCAGGTGTTCCCTTGGCAGACCCCTGCAGAAATCCCCTTACACTCAGCTGTACCTGCACTCACAGGTGATGGAATCTGGCCCAGGTGGAGCAGGGGAGGGCAGAGCAGGACCCCAAACCCCACTGACCCCTCAGGTGAACAGGTGAGAAAAGAGGAGCCAAGGTGAGATTCTGGGGGTGCTGCAGGTGGGGTGGAGTCATGGGCACCCCAAGGTGAGACCAGAGCGGGAACGACCCCTCCCTGCACCTGCACCACCTGCACCATCTACACCACCTGCATCACCTGCTCCACCTGCACCCGGCATCACCTTCATCACCTGCACCACCTGCACCCTGCACCACCTGCATCACCTACACCACCTGCACCACCTACACCACTTGCATTACCTGCACCACCTACACCTCCACCACCTGTATCACCTGCACCACCTACATCACCTGCACCACCTGCATCACCTACACCTCCACCACCTGTATCACCTGCATCATCTACACCACCTGCACCACCTGCATCACCTACACCATCTGCACCACCTACATCACTTGCATTACCTGCACCACCTACACCTCCACCACCTGCATCACCTACACCACGTGCACCACCTGCATCACCTGCTCCACCTGCACCACCTACATCACCTGCACCATCACCTGCATCACCTACACCACCTGCACCACCTACATCACCTGTGCCACCTGCACAACCTACACCCCCTGCTCCACCTGCACCATCTGTACCCTGCACCACGTGCTGGGGCTGTTCTTCCTACAGGTGGGAGGTTGCAGAGGCACCGGTACGAAGCGGGACAGAGCCCCAGGTGGGCCCAGGCGGGCACTCAGGTACCTTGAACACCTTGATCTGGCAGCTGGCGGAGTGCAGGTGCTCGGTGTACTCGCCGCTCTCGTTCTCGCGGAAGGTGTCGATCTGCACACGGAAGGGAACGCCCTTCTCGCCGCCGTGCTTGCGCAGCGTGAACTCCGTGCTGATGCAGTGCACCTGCGGACAGGTGAGCCTCCTGTGGGGCGGCCAGCGAGGGACAGGGCCCGGCTGGGCCCCACCTGGGTGTGGGACAGGGCCCAGTGTGCCTCACCTGGGTGTGGGACAGGGCCCACCTGGATATAGGACAGAGCCCAGGTGGGCCTCACCTGGGTGTGGGACAGGGCCCACATGTGCTTCACCTGGCTGTGGGACAGAGCCCAGCTGGGCCTCACCCGGGTGTGGGACAGAGCCCACCCAAATATAGGACAGAGCCCAGGTGGGCCTCACCTGAGTGTGGGACAGAGCCCACCTGGATATAGGACAGAGCCCAGGTGGGCCTCACCTGAGTGTGGGACAGAGCCCACCTGGATATAGGATAGGGCCCAGCTGGGCCCCACGTGGGTGTGGGACAGATCCCAGCGTCCCTCACCTGGCTGTGAGATAGAGCCCACTGTGCCTCACCTGGGTGTGGACAGAGCCCACCTGTCCCCTACCTGGATGCAGGACAGAGCCCACCTGTCCCTTGCCTGAGGGTGGGACAGAGCCCACTTGGATACAGAACAGAGCCCACCTGTCCCTCACCTGGGTATGAGGCACTGCCCATCTGTGCCCCACCTGGACGTGAGGCAGTGCCCACCTGTCCCTTAACTGGATGTGGGACAGAGACCACCTGTGTCTCACCTGGATGTGAAGCACTGCCCAGCTGTGCCTCACCTGGATGTGAGGCACTGCCCAGCTGTGCCTCACCTGGATGCAGGACAGAGCCCACCTGTCCCTTACCCTAATGTAGGACAGAGCCCACCTGGATGTGAGGCAGTGCCCACCTGTCCTCACCTGGATGTAGGACAGAGCCCACCTGTCCCTTACCTGGACGCAGGACAGAGCCCACCTGTGCTCACCTGGATGTGGGACAGAGCCCACCTGTCCCTTACCTGGATGCAGGACAGACCCTACCTGTCCCTCACTTGGATGTAGGACAGAGCCCACCTGTGCTCACCTGGATGAAGACCGAGGTCCTCTTGGAGGGGTCCCACAGGAACTCCACGGTGTTGAGCTGGGTGGGGTTCGCGCGGGGGTCGATGATGCCCACGGACATCGGGATATCTGCGGGGGAGGGGGGCACAGGTGAGGCCCACCTGGGACCTCCCAGCCGCCCCAGCCAGGTGAGACTCACCTATGTCCAGGATCCTGTCGCCAGGTCTGTTCCACCTCCAGCCCTCCAGCTGCTGGTGCTCCGTGTACTGCAGCCGCCGGTCGTGGAAAACCACCCGGAAGATGCTCTGGGGAAGGGAAACATCACCTGGGGCTGCCCTGACACACCTGGCCAGGTGTGCAGCACCTCCCTGTGCCAGAAAGGGGCAAAGGGAACCACCCTCCTCCCCCACACAGGTAAATAAATCTCCCAGCCCCACCCAGCTGCAGGGCCTTGGAGGGCACCTGGCTGGCACGGGCACACCTGGCCCAGGTACCCCTGGCATGGGCACACCTGGCCAGGGGTACCTGAGCTCTCTGCTCACCTTGACCAGCTTCCCGTTGATCTCGGGCAGCTCCCCGAGTTTCCTGTTGTCCAACATCCGGATCTCGTAGGATTGACCTGGGGACAGGAGGGCACCTGAGGGTTTCTGTCACCTGTTCTTGTCACCTGAGCTCCTCCTTCATTTGGGGTCCCACCAACCCAGACCTTCCAGCTGTACCTGAAAGCAGCAGGTACACCTGAACCTGTATCTGCCACCCTGCAGAGCTGCCCAGCACTGACCTGTACAGATACACCTTACACACACCTGGACACCTTACACACACCTGTAACCACCCTGCACACACACCTGTAGACACACCTGTACAGACATACTTTACATACACCTGTAGCCACCTTGTACACCTGCATCCACCCTACACACACGTGTACAAATACACCTTACACACACAGATACACCTTACACACACATGTATCCACCCCGCACACACCTGTACAAATACACCTTACTCAATCACACCTGCAGTCCTCTGCACCTGTACAGGTGTACACAGATACACCTTACACCTGTATCCACCCTGCACACACCTGTACAGATACGCCTCACACACATCTGCATATCCTCTGCACACACCTGTACAGATACACCTTACACACACCTGTAATCTTCTGCACATACCTGTACAGATACACCTTACACACACTTGTAACCACCCTGCACACACCTGTACAGACACACCTTACACATACCTGTAATTCTCTGCACATACCTGTACAGATACACCTTACACACACTTGTAACCACCCTGCACACACCTGTACAAATACATGTTCCACACAGAGATACACCTTACACACACCTGTACAGATACACCTTAACACACACAGATACACCTTACACACACCTGTAATCCTCTGCAAACACTTGTACAGACATACCTTACATACACCTGCATCCTCCCTACACGCAACTGTACAGATATACTTTACACACACCTGTATCCACTCTGAACACACCTGAATAGATACACCTTACACACAATCTGTAACCACCTTGTACACTTGTAACCACCTTGCACGCACCTGTAATCCTCTGCACATGCCTGTACAGTTACCTTACACACACCTGTATCCACCCTGCACACATCTCTGCACACACCTGTACAGACACACCTTACACACACCTGCATCCACTCTGAACACACCTGTACAGATACACTTTACACACACCTGCAACCACCGGCACACCTGTAAACACACCTGTACAGATATACTTTACATACACCTGTAACCATCCTGTATACCTGCATCGACCCTACACACACCTGTATATCCTCTGCACACACCTGCACATCCTCTGCACACACCTGCACAGATACAGCTTACACACACCTGTAACCACTCTGAACACACCTGTACAGATACACTTTACACACACCTGTACAGATACACCTTACACACACCTGTACAGATACACCTTACACACACCTGTAAGCACCCTGCACACACCTGTACAGACACACCTTACACACACAGATACATCTTACACACAGCTGTAATCCTCTGCACACAACTGTAGAGATGCACCTTACACACACAGATACACCTTACACACACCTGTAACCACCCTGCATACACTTGTAACCGCCCTACACATACCTGTACAGATACACCTTACACACACCTGCCTCCACCCTGCACACCTTGCACACCCCTGTTACCACTCTCCAGTCCCCCCCCCTTTAACTTGCTGAACCCCCCATGTGACTCCTGCTTCACCTGTGCTGAGCACAGCCAGGTACAGGCACTGCCCCCTCCCATTTCCCAACAGGAACACCCCAAAACTCAGCAATTCCCAGGAGAAACAACACCACAACAACACCTTCCACAGCAGAACCCGCACCCATCCAGGCACCTGTGCAGGACAGGTGGGGCTCACCTTGGTTGAGGTAGGTGAGGGTCTCGTCGTGCAGCTTGACGGCGGGCGAGGTGGCGGCGCACAGCACGTACTGGAAGGGCAGCAGCTTGTCCTGGCTCTCGGGGGGCAGGCTGGACTCCTCCTGCTTGAAGATGGGCAGGGCCAGGACGTCGCTGCGGACAGGGGAGAGTCACCTGAGACAGGTGAGCTGGGGGGGGGTCATGGATGCCTTCAATCCAACCTTGGTACCTGGAGGATGAGCCCCACCTGGAACCTGGCTCAGTCTCTGGATGCTGCCTGAGCACAGGGCTCCAGGTGTGCCCTGAACATTTGGCCTCAAGGAAATACACCTGTGGCCTGAATACACCAGTCAGCACAGGAGAGAGTCACTTGAGACAGGTGAGCTGGGGGGTCAGGGATGCCTTCAATCCAACCCTGGTACCTGGAGGATGAGCCCCACCTGGAACCTGGCTCTGCCTCTGGACCCTGACTGCCCTCAGGGCTGCAGGTGTGCCCTGAACATCTGGCCTCAGGGGCTCACATGAATACACCTGTCAGCATGAGAGAGTCACCTGAGACAGGTGAGCTGGGGGGCAGGGATGCCTTCAGTCCAACCTTGGTACCTGGAGGATGAGCCCCACCTGGAACCTGGCTCTGCCTCTGGACCCTGCCTGGCCTCAGGGGCTCACCTGTGGCACACCTGTGACCTGTGGCCTGAATACACCTGTGAGCACCTGGGTACACCTGTGAGCACTGCTGATCCTGACTCCAACCACTACAACAACCACAATACCTGCTGTAACTCCAGCCCTGCTCCCTCTCTGCTCCAACCACAGCTCCAGCCCAACGGCATCCTGAATCCAACCTGAATCCATCCCAATGGCATCCCAAATCCATCCAGAATTCATCTTTACTGCATCCGGAATTCATCCCAAATTCATCCTGAATCCATCCCTACTGAACCCCAAATCCATCCCAAATCCATCCAAAACCCATCCCAAATCCATCCTTAATCCATCCTGAATCTGTCCATCCTGAATTCATCTCTACTGCATCCCGAATTCATCCCAAATCCATCCCGAATCCATCCCAACTGCACCCCAAATCCATTCCAATGGCATCCCAAATCCATCCTGAATCTATCCTAACTGCATCCTGAATTCATCTCTACTGCATCCGTAATTCATCCCAAATTCATCCTGAATCCATCCCTACCGCACCCCAAATCCATCCAAAACCCATCCCAAATCCATCCTTAATCCATCCTGAATCTGTCCTGAATTCATCTCTACTGCATCCTGAATTCTTCCCAAATCCATCCCGAATCCATCCCAAACCCATCCCAACTGCACCCCAAATCCATCCTGAATCCATCCCAATGGCATCCCAAATCCATCCTGAATCTGTCCATTCTGAATTCATCTCTACTGCATCCTGAATTCATCCCAAATCCATCCTGAATCCATCCCAACTGCACCCCAAATCCATCCAGAATCCATCCCAGCTCCATCCCAAATCCATCTCAATGGCATCTCAGCTCCATCCCTATTGCATCCCAAATTCATCCTGAATCAATTCCTACTGCATCCCGAATCCATCCCAAATCCATCCCGAGTCCATCTCAATGGCATCCCAGCTCCATCCCACCTGCACCTCAAATCCATCCCAAATGCATCCTGAATACAACCCTACTGCACCCCAAATCCATCCCAACTGCATCCTGAATCCATCCCAAATCCATCCTTACTGCACCCCAAATCCAACCTAAATCCATCCCAAATCCACCCCAGTCCCAAACACAGCTCCATGCATTACTTCAGCCATAACTGCAATTACAACTCTAACCCAACTCCATCCCAACTCCACCCCTACTCCTTCCCAACTCCATCCCAGCTCCACCCCAATTCCATCCCAAATCCATCCCAGCCCCAACCCCAACCCCAACACCATCCCTACTCCAACCCAACTCCATCCTAACTCCATCCCAGCTCCATCCTACTCCATCCCAACTCCATCTCTACTCCTTCCCAACTCCATCCCAGCCCAAACCCCAACTCCACCCCACGCCCCCATTTCCCCCCTTGGTGCCCCCACTTTGGCACAGTTCAGGGTTCCCGTGTCCCTGGCACCCCCTGCCATGATGGGGACCCCTGGGGATTTTGGGGACCCCTGGACATTCTGGGGACCCCGGGAGATTTTGGGATCCCCCCAGAGATTCTGGGGACTTCCAGAGATTTTGGAGTCTCCACCAGGGATTTTGAGATGCCTCGTGGAGACCCTGGGGAACCCCCAGGATTCTGGGGACCCCTTGAGATTCTGGAGCTTCCCTTGGGGATTTTGGGGACCCCCAGAGATTCTGGGGGTTCTCCTGGCTATTCTGGAGACCCCTGGAGATTTTAGGGTTTCCCTTGGGGGTTCTGGGGATCCATGAAAATTTTGAGGTGCCTCTGGAGATTCTGGGGAACCCCTGAGATTTTGGGGCTTCCCTTGGGGATTCTGGGGACCAATGGAGATTTTAGGGCTTCCCTTGGAGATTTTGGGGACCCCCTGAGATTCTGAAGCTTCCCTTGGCGATTCTGGGGACTCACGGACATTCTGGGGTTTCCCTTGGGGGTTCTGGGGATCCACAGAGATTTTGGGGCGCTGCTGGAGATTGTGGGGTTTCCCTTGCGGATCCATGGAGATTTTGGGGTTTCCCTTTGAGATTTTGGGGACCCATGGAGATTTTGGGATTTTCCTTGGGGATTCTGGGGACCCATGGAGATTTTGGGGTTTCCCTTGGGGATCCATGAAGATTTCGGGGTTTCCCTTGGGGATTCTGAGGATTCATGGACATTCTGGGGACCCCCAGAGATTTTGGGGTTTCCCGTGGGGATTCTGGGGACCCCCTGAGATTTTAGGGCTTCCCTTGGCGATTTTAGGGATCCATGGAGATTTTAGGGCTTCCCTTGGGAGATTTTGGGGACCCTTGGACATTTCAGGGTTTCCCTTGGGGATTTTGGGGACCCCCAGAGATTTTGGGGTTTCCCTTGGGGATCCATGAAGATTTTGGGGTTTCCCTTGGGGGTTCTGGGGACCCACGGATATTCTGGGGTTACCCTTGGGGATCCGTGGAGATTTTGGGGTTTCCCCTGGGGATTCTGGGGACCCCCTGAGATTTTAGGGCTTCCCTTGGCAATTTTAGAGACCCATGGAGATTTTAGGGCTTCCCTTGGGGATTCTGGGGACCCATGGAGATTTTAGGGTTTCCCTTGGGGATCCATGTAATTTTGGGGTTTCCCTTCGGGATTCTGGAGACCCATGGAGATTTTGGGGTTTCCCTTGGGGATCCATGAAGATTTTGGGGTTTCCCTTGGGGATTTTGGGGATCCATGATTTTGGGGTGCCTCTGGACATTCCAGGGTCCCCTCCCTCTTCAGGTACCACTGCTGAGGTGACACCTCCAACCTCCAACCTCCAGCTCATTTTGGGGCTCCCCACTCCCCGCACAGCCCCTGCCTTCCCTGGGATCTTTTGGGGTGCCCTGTTTTGGGTTGCCCTGTGGGTTTTGGGGTGCCCTGTGGGTTTGGGGCGCCTGTACCTCATGCTGTAGGCGCCAGCGCCCAGCTCCTGCCCGATGCCCGAGAGGCTGGCGTCGAAATCCTGCACCAGCCCCGACTCGATCACCTCGTCCGCCAGCGGCAGCTTCAGCGCCCACGCCATGGCCCCGGCACCCCGAAACGGCCACCGGGTCACCCCCAAAAACGGGGGGTCCTCAGGTCACCCCAAAAATGGGGGGGAGGCAGGGGGTGCTCAGAAATGGGGGTGTCTTGGGGATACAGCAAAAGCGGGGTTTGAGGCACTTGTAAATGCGTGTGAGTGACCCTTGGGGTCACCCCAAAAAGGGGCTTGCAGGGGTCACCCCCAAAACCAGGAGGCCTTGGGGTCACCCCCAAACTGATGGGGTTCAGGGTCACCCCAAAACGGGGTCTTCAGTGTCACCCCAAAAATGGGGTTCCTCAGTGTCACCCCAATCTAGGGGCTCCTCGGGGCACCCCAACACCTCCCCCTGATTTCTGGGGGTACCAAAGCCCCCCCAAACCTCTTGAGGACCCTCTCTTGCAGTGATTAATTTGGGGACCCCCAAACCCCGCTAGCACAGGCGAACGAACCCCAAAACCCAGCAACAGCCCCGCTCAAAGGGAATACCTCGGGGGACCCCAAAAACCCCTGAGAGGTGACACCCCTGGGGGGCCCTGAGTTCTACAGAGCAACCCCAAGGGCTGCACCCAAGGGGACCCCAAAATCCTGCACTCCCTTCTAAGGGCTGCACCTAAAGGGACCCCCCCAAAATCCTGCACTGCCTTCAAGGAACTGCACTCAAAGGAACACCCCAAAATCCTGCACGCCCTTCTAAAGGCTGGGACCCCCAAAATCCTGCACTGCCCTCTAAGGGCTTCACCTAAAGGGATCCCCCAAAATCCTGCACTGCCTTGCACCGAAGGGGACCCCAAAATCCTGCACTGCCCTACAGGGGCTGCACCACTGGGGACCCCAAAATCCTGGACTCCTCTCCACAGGCTGCACCCAAGGGGACCCCCCCAAATCCTGCACTCCCCTGTAAGGGCTGCACCCAAGAGGACCCCAAAATCCTGCACTGCCCTCAAGGGGCTGCACCCAAGGGGACCCCCCCCAAAATCCTGCACTCCCCTCTAAGGGCTGGGACCCCAAAATTCTGCACTGCCCTGCAAGGGCTGCACTCAGGGGAACCCCCCAAAATCCTGCACTGCCCTCTAAGGGCAGGGACCCCCAAAATCCTGCACTGCCCTCTAAGGGCTTCACCTAAAGGGATGCCCCAAAATCTTGCACTGCACTGCACCCAAGGGGACCCCAAAAATCCTGCACTGCCCTCAAGGGGCTGCACCCAAGGGGACCACCCCCAAAATCCTGCACTCCCCTCCACGGGCTGCACCCACGAGGACCCCAAAATCCTGCACTACCCTCTAAAGGCTGCACTCAAAGGGACCCCCCAAAATCCTGCACTTGCCTGCAGCCAAGGGGACCCCAAAATCCTGCACTGCCCTCAAGGGGCTGCACTCATGGGGACCCCCCCAGTCCAGGCCAGGACCCCCCAGTCTGCGTCGGGACTCCCCAAACGGGCCAGGACCCCCCAAATCGGGCCAGAACCCCCAAAACCGGGACGGGACCCCCAGTTCGGGCCGGGACCCCCGAATTTTCGCCGAGACCCCCCAAACCGGGCCCGCCTCCCACGTTCCGGGCCGGGACCCCCCAAACGAGGCCGGAACCCCTCCCCAGTCCGACCGGGACCCCCAGTCCAGTCCGGGCCCGACCCCCGGTCCGGGCCGGGACCCCCGAACGCGCCGCTCCGCCAAGATGGAGGCGGCGGCCCCACCCCCGCCTCTGGGAGGGCGGCCCCGCCCCTCCGGCCGGCTCAGCCAATGGGATCGGGTCGTGCCGCGTGACGGGCGGTCACAATAACCAATAGAGAGCTGCGCGCGGGGCAGACCGCTCGGGGATTGGCTGGGGGGCGTGGCCGCGGCGGCGCGCGGCACTGGGCTCTGTGAGGCGTTGGGCTGTGCGCGGCGCCTCCCGCGGGGCCGCGGGTTCGAGTCCCGCTGCCGCCACTGCCCGGCTGCGGACGGGGCGGCGAGGAGGAGGAAGGACGGACCCCCCCGGCCCCCCAAATCCTGAAAAAAGGGGAAAGGAAAAGAAAAAAGAAAAATACTGTTTATTTCACACCACTACATCAAGTGCATCAGTCTGCCGCGGCCCCAGCCGGCGCCCCCGTGTCCCCCCCAGTCCCTCAGGGCAGGGGGAGCTGGGGAGGGGGCGCTGCCTCTGCTTTGGGGTTCACGCCCCCCAAACCCGGCGGAGATGTCCCCAAAATCCACCCACGGGACGTCCCCAAGGTGGGGGATCACCCCCAGAAGCCCCTCACGGGGTGGGGGACCTGCAACGTGGGGGTGACATAAATTTGGGGTCACCCCCGGTGAGCCGTAACATCGCCTCAGAAACACAGGAAAAAGGGCAAAACCCAGGAAAATGGAAATCGCTGATTTTGGGTGGGTGGGTGACACTCAGGGGGGGTCTGTCACCATATGTGTCACAGGTGGGGTCGTGTGTGAGAGGAGGGAGCGGGGGGCACACACAGGCACAGGTGGGCACAGATGGGCACAGGTACAGGCACGGGGACAGAGGGACAAGTCCGGCGGCCAAAGGGACAAAATCCATGGCGAAAGGGACAAATCCGTGGCCAAAGGGACAAATCTGTGGCCAAAGGGACAAATCCGTGGCCAAAGGGACAAATCCATGGCCAAAGGGACAAAATCTGTGGCCAAAAGGACAAATCCAGGGGCCAAAGAGACAAATTTGTGGCCAAAGTGCTGATGGCTGGAGGTCAGGGGGCTGTGACTGGTGGGACACACAGGGGGATTCCCAGTGCTCCCAGTTCAGGATGCTGAGGGCACAGGTACGGGCACAGGTACAGGCACAGGACTGGAGGGACACAGGGGCGGCCAAAGGGACAAAACCAGTGGCCAAACGGCTGATGGCAGGTGGTCAGAAGGGGACTGTGACTGGGAACTGGGATGTTCCCAGTGCTCCCAGTTCAGAGCGTGTGGAAGACATTGAATGTTGGACACAGGTACGGGGGTGCTGGACACAGGTATGGACATGGTGGACACAGGGACAGCTGTGCTGGACAGGGGTACAGGTGTGCTGGACACAGGTCTGTGTGTTGTGGACACAGGTACAGGTGTGGTGGACACAGGTCTGGGTGTTGTGGACACAGATACAGGCATTGTGGACACGGGTACAGGTGTGGTGGACACAGGTATGGGCACGGTGGACACAGGTGAGGACCTGGACACAGCTACAGGTGTGCTGGACATGGGTACAGGCATGGTGGACACAGGTAAAGGTGTGCTGGACACAGGCACCGGTGTGCTGGATGGAGGTAAAGGTGTGGTGGTGGAACCAGGTGACACAGGGACAGGTGTGCTGGTGGAACAGGTGGCAGAGGGACAGAACCGGTGCTCAAAGTGCTGCTGGCAGGAGCCTGGGGGGACACAGGGGCACTCCCAGCGCTCCCAGTTTAGGGCATGTGGGAGCTGCTGAGGGGCAGGTGAGGGCCTGGACACAGGTACAGGTGCGGTAGACACAGGTACAGGCATGGTGGACATGGATACAGGTGTGGTGGACACAGGTATGGGCATGGTGGACACAGGTGAGGACCTGGGCACAGCTACACGTGTGCTGGACATGGGTACAGGCATGGTGGACACAGGCACAGGTGTGTTGACAGAACCGGGTGGCAGAGGGACAGAGCAGTGCCCAAAGTGCTGCTGGCAGGAGCCGGGGGCGCTCCCAGCTCGGGGCACTGGTATTTGCTAAGGGGCAGAGTGGGGATGGACACAGATACAGTCATGGTGGACAGAGGGGCAGGTGTGGTGACAGAACCAGGTGACACAGGGACAGGTGTGGTGATGAAACAGGTGGCACAGGCACAGGTGTGTTGATGAAACAGGTGGCACAGGGACAGGTGTGGTGACAGAACCAGGTGGCAGAGGGACAGGTGTGTTGACAGGAACAGGTGACACGGGTACAGGTGCGGTGACAGAACCGGGTGGCAGAGGGACAGAGCAGTGCCCAAAGTGCTGTGGCAGGAGCCGGGGCGGAGCCGCGGGCGCTCCCAGCGCTCCCAGCCCGGCGCCCCGGGCGCTGCTGTACCCGGTCCGGTCCGGTCCCGGTGTCGGTGTCGGCGGGGCAGAGCCGGGCCGGGCGCGGCCCTCAGGGCACATGGAACACGTTCAGCTTGCTGGTGTTCTTGAGCGTCTGGCGGCGGTTGCAGAACCACACCCGCACCACCTCCCGCTCGTAGCGCAGCTCCTGCGCGATGCGCGTGATCTCCGCGCCCGTGGGCAGCGCGTTGCGCTCGAAGTGCGCGTTGAGCGCCTCCAGCGCCTGCGGCGTGAACGAGGTGCGGCGCTTGCGCTTCTTGCCCGGCTCGCCGCCCACGAACTCCAGCAGGTGCTGCTGCCCCTCGCGCTGCCGCTGCTCCGCCTCCCGCAGCCACTTCTCCAGCACCGGCTTCAGCTTCTGCGCGCTCTTGGGCGTGATGTCCAGCTTCTCGAACCTGCGGGGACATGGGGACATTCAGGGGGGACACTCAGGGGACACTCAGTGTGATGTCCAGCTTCTCGATCCTGCGGGGACACAGAGGGGACACTCAGGGGACACTCAGTGTGATGTCCAGCTTCTCGAACCTGGGGACATGGGGACATGGGGACACTCAGGGGACATGCAAGGGACACTCAGGGGACACAGAGTGATGTCCAGCTTCTCGAACCTGCGGGGACAGTGGGACATTCAGGGGGTGTATTGGGGAGTGATGTCCAGCTTCCAGAACCTGGGGGGACACAGAGGGGACACCCAGGGGACATTCAGGGGACACTTAGGTGTGATGTCCAGCTTCTCGAACCTGCGGGGACATGGGGACACTCAGGGGACACTCAGGGGGGACACTCAGGGGACACAGGGGGGATGTCCAGCTTCTTGAACCTGTGGGGACAGGGGGGACAAAGGGGACACTCAGAGGGGGACACTCGGGGGACACGGGGACACTCACGGGGGACAGGGGACACTCAGGGGACATTCAGGGACACTCAGAGGTGACACAGGGGACACTGGGCAGGGATATCTTGGGGCTGACTCCAGTTTATCAAACCTGCGGGGATCTGGAGGACACAGGAGACCCTCAGGGATGGGGACAAGGGGACAGCAGGCTGGGACTGGGGGTGACAGTGAGGGGGGGGCAAGGCCCAGCACCCTTCTCGGCCCATTCCCTTCCCTTCCTCACTTTCCTCCTTGGCTCATTCCCTTCCCTTTCTTGTTTCCTCCTCGGCCCCATTTCCTTCTCTTTCTCTCAGTTTCCTCGTGTCCCATTTTTCTCCTTTGTCCATTTTCCTCCTTCGCCCATTTTCCTCCTCTGTCCCACTTTCCTCCCTTGCTCATTCCCTTCCTTTTCTCTCAATTTTTTCCTTCGCCCATTTTGCTCCTTTTATCTCACTTTCCTCCTCTGTCCCATTTTCCTCCTTGGCCCATTTTCCCTTTTCTGACTTTCCTCCTTTGCCCATTTCCTTATTTTTTACTCTCAGTTTCCTTTCTTTTCTCAGTTTCCTCCTCCATCCCATTTTTTTCCTTTGCCCATTTTCCTTTTTCTCCAGTTCCCCTCCCTCCCCCTCTCCCCCCTTTCCCATTTTTCCTTTCCCCCTCTTTCCCCATTCTCAGCTTTTCTTCCTTTCCCAGACTTTTCCTCCTTCTCTCCAATTTCCTCCCGTTTTCCTCCCTTTCTCCACTTCTCCCTTCCCTGAATTTTTCATCTTTTCTCCTTTCCTCCTCCTGTCCCTGCCCCTGGGCCTGCCCCATGTGACCGTCCTGTCCCCTCACCTGCAGCTGGCCCTGTCCTGTCCCTGTCCCTGTCCCTGTCCCCATCCCCTCAGGTGACATTACCTGTCCCTGTCCTTGTCTCTGTCCCTGTCCACCAGGTGACATTACCTGCACATGTCCCCCAGGTGCCATTACCTGCACATGTCCCCACAGGTGCCATTACCTGTCCCTGTCCTCCAGGTGCCAATACCTGCAGATGGCCCTGTCCCTATCCCTGTCCCCCAGGTGCCATTACCTGTCCCCAGGTGCCATTACCTGCAGATGGCAGACTGGCTGTAGGCAGGGCCCTCGGTGGCCGTCAGCGCCTGCCCCACCTGGGTCTGGGTCAGCCCCAGCGAGAGGCGCCGCAGTTTGAAGTTCTTGGCGAATTCCCGGATTTCCTCCAGGTTGATCCCGTCCTCCTCGGCGCTGGGCGGGGCGGGGGGCTCTGGGGGGCACGGGGGGGGTGAGCCTGGGGCCGGGGACCCCAGAACCTGCAGTGCCCAGGGAGCCCAGAACCTGCTGTGCCCAGGGAGCCCAGAGTCTGCAGTGCCAGGGGACCCAGAGCCGCTGTGCCCCCAGACCCCAGAGCCCGCTGTGCCCAGGGAAACCTCCCCAGGGACCCCAGAACCTGCTGTGCCCAGGGGAACCAGAGCCTACTGTGCCCCTAGATCCCAGAGCCTGCTGTGCCACAGACCCCAGAACCTGCTGTGTCCAGAGGAACCAGAGCCCACTGTGCCCCTAGATCCCAGAGCCTGCTGTGCCCAGGGACCCCAGAACCTGCTGTGCCCAGGGACCCAGAGCCCATTGTGCCCAGAGCCTGCTGTGCCCAGGGACCCCAGAACTCGCTGTGCCCAGGAGAACCTGCCCAGGGACCCCAGAACCTGCTGTGCCCAGGGACCCCAGAGCCCATTGTGCCCAGAGCCCGCTGTACCCAGGGGAACTGGCCCAGGGACCCCAGAGCCTGCAGTGCTCCCATATCCCACAGCCCACTGTGCCCAGAGGCCCCAGGGCCTGCAGTGCCCAGAAACCCAGAGCCCGCTGTGCCTGGGGACTCCAGAAACTGCAGTGCCCAGAGCCCACTGTGCCCAGAGCCTGCAGTGCCCAGGAACCCAGAGTCTGCTGTGCCCAGGAACCCAGAGTCTGCTGTGCCCAGGAACCCAGAGCCCGCTGTGCCCAGAGCCCGCTGTGCCCAGAGCCCGCTGTGCCCAGAGCCTGCAGTGCCCAGGAACCCAGAGCCTGCAGTGCCCAGGAACCCAGAGTCTGCTGTGCCCAGGAACCCAGAGCCTGCAGTGCCCAGGAACCCAGAGCCCAGCATCCCCAGAGCTCACTGTGCCCAGAGCCTGCTGTGCCCCAAACCCCAGAGCCCGCTGTGCCCAGGAACGCAGAGCCAGTTGTGCCCAGGGACCTCAGTCCCTGTTATCTCTTTTCCCCTGGACCCCAGACCCAGTGCTCCCTCCTCCCAGCGGTTCTGACTCTGGTAATCCCAAAGACCCCAGGCCCTGTAATCCCCTTTCCCAGTCCCTGTTATCTCTCCCCAGTTCCCCTAATTCCTCTGCCCAGGGACCCCAGACCCTTTATCCCAGACCCCATTATCCCTTTTTCCCACAGTCCCTCTTATCTCTTCCCACACTTTGTTTATGGGATCCCAAAGTGTGGGATCCCACACTTTGCTATTCTCTTCCCAGGGATCCCAGACTCTGGTATTTCTCTTCCCAACCCTTTCCAGGGGAAAGTCTCTGTTAATCCCAGAAAACCCCAGTCCCTGTTATCCCTCTTCCCATTTCCTGTTATTTCTCTGTCCAGGGATCCCAAACCCTTCAGCCCAGACCCCCGTTATCCCTTTTCCCACGGTCCCTCTTATCTCCTCCCCCAGTTCTTATCTCCTCCCATGCTTTGTTATTCTCTTCCCAGGGATCCCACACTCTGATCTCTCTCTTCCCAAAACTTTTCAGATCCCAGTTATTACCAGGGAACCCCAGACCCCATCATCCTCCTTCCAAGGACCCCAGACCCCATTATCCCTTTTTCCCACAGTCCATTTTATCTCTTCCCAGGGATCCCACACTCTGATCTCTCTCTTCCCAACACTTTCCAGACCCCACTATTACCAGGGGACCCCAGATCCCATTAATCCCTCTCCCCACGAGATCCCAGTTCTTGCCATGCCCCTTCCCACTATCCCCCCTGAGCCCACCCCCACTGCCAGCGGTGCCAGCCCCTGCACTCCCCTCCCAGTCCCTCCAGTGCTCCCAGTGCCCCCAGTGCTCCCGGTGCCCCCAATTCCCCCAGTGCCCCCAGTGCTCCCAGTGCCCCCAGTTCC
>JAWWEX010000334.1:0-18229 GCA_035583215.1 Arremon brunneinucha
CAGCGGGGCCGTGCTGGTTCCCCATTCCCCGTTTCCCCATTTTTCCCCCAAATTTCCCATTTTTCTGAGTTTTTCCCCCATTATTTCCCCCTCAGGGAGCTGGCAGACCGTTTCGGGGTGTCGGGTCTCCCGGCCGTGGTGGTGCTGGCTCCCAGCGGGGCCGTGCTGGTTCCCCATTCCCTGGCTCCCCATTTTCCCCACATTTCCCATTTTTCTGAATTTCCCCCATATTTTCCCCCAAATTTCCCATTTTTCTGTATTTTTTCCCCAATCCCAGGGAGCTGGCAGAGCGGTTCGGGGTGTCGGGTCTCCCGGCCGTGGTGGTGCTGGCCCCCAGCGGGGCCGTGCTGGTCGCCGACGCCGTGCGGGAGATTCGGGATTCGGGCCCCTCGTGCTTCCAGGGCTGGCGCCAGGCGGCCGAGCTGCTGGACAGGAACTTCCAGGAGCCGCAGGAGCAGGAGCGCGAGGGATCGGCGCCCTCGCGCAGCCTCACCGAGCCCCTGCGCCGCTGGAAGTACCGCACCGACCCCGAGGAGGACGAGGAGGAGGAGGAGGAGGAGGAAGAGCAGCCGGAGTAGAGGCTGCGCCCTAAATCCTGGAAAAACGAGGGAAGAGAAGGAACGGCACCTCCAGTTTCAGCGTCTCCGTTGGAGGATTTTTAGGATTTTTTTTTTGAGTTTTTAGGGGATTTTTGGGGGATTTTTGGGGGATTTTTTGGAGATTTTTGGAGGTTTTTTTGGGATTTTAGGAGTTTTTTGGGGGGCTTTTTGGAGGTTTTTTTTTTTTGGGGGGGCTTTTTGGGATTTTTGGGCGATATTTTGGATGTTTTGGGGATTTTTTGGAGGTTTTTTTGGAAGTTTTTGGGGGTTTTTTGGAGGTTGTTTTTGGGGCTTCTGGAGGTTTTTTGGGGATTTTTTGGGGGCGATAACGAGATGCGCAGAACCTTCCGGAACGGCGCCCCCGAGCGCGGGCTGCACTCCCACAACGGCCACTTCACCGTGGATTCCTCCATTTAGGGGCTTTTGGGGATTTTGGGATTTATTGGGAATTTTTTGGGGATTTTTTTGAGTTTTTTGGGATTTTTTTGCAGTTTTTAGGGGGTTTTTTGGAGTTTTTAGGGGATTTTTGGGGGGATATCTTGAGGTTTCTTTGGGGATTTTTGGACTATTTTTGGGGAATTTTTGGAGGTTTTTTGGAGTTTTTTTGGGATTTTTAGGAGGTTTTTGGGATTTTGGGGGGATTTTTTGGGGTTTTTTGGAGTTTTTTTTTGGAGGATTTTTGGGGTTTCTTGGGGATTTTTTTAATTTTTTTTTTTTTAATTTTTGCAGGTTTTTCTGTGATTTTTGCAGGTTTTTTTGGGAGTTTTTGGAGGTTTTTTAATTTTTCGGAGGTTTTTGGTTGTGGCCCAACTCTGAGGTGTCGGGAATTTTTCTTGGGAAAGTCGTGGTGGAGCAAGGATTGTGGGGGTGAGGAGAATTCTGGATTCCTTGGGGGTTCCAGTGTGGGAATTTTAATGGAAAACTCCTGGTGGGATCAAGGATGAAGGAATTTTATGGGATTTTGGAGCATCTTGGAGGCTCCAGAACCAAAATTTCCATGGAAATCTCCTGGTGGATCAAGGTTGAGAAGAATTTTGGAGTTCCTGGGGGGTTCAACATCAAAATTTCCATGGAAAATTCAACAACAAGGAGGTTTTGTGGGATTTGGAAGAACTTTGGGTTCCTGGGGGGCTCGAGAACCAAAATTTTCTTGGAAAACTCCTGGTGGATGAGAGATTGAGAAGAAGTTTTGAGTCTTGGGGGGTTCCAGCATCCAAATTTCCACGGAAAACTCAAGAACGAGGCGGTTTTGTGGGATTTGGGAGAACTTTGGATTCCTTGAGGGTTCCAGAACCAAAATTTCCTTGGAAATTCCTGGTGGATCAAGGTTGAGAAGAATTTTGGAGTCCTTGGGAGCTCCAGTATCCAAAATTCCATGGAAAACTCAAGAACGTGGAGGTTTTGTGGGATTTGGGAGAACTTTGGAGTCCTGGAGAGCTCCAACATCAAAATTTCCTGGAAATCTCCTGGTGGATGAAGGATTGAGAAGAATTTTGGAGTCCTGGGGAGCTCCAGCATCCAAATTCCCTTGGAAAACTCAAGAACGAGGCGGTTTTGTGGGATTTGGGAGAACTTTGGATTCCTGGGGGCTCCAGACTGGATTTTTTCCCTGGAAAATTCCAGGTTTTTTGGGAAACCCTTGGAGCAGAATTCCCATTAAAGACTGGTTTTAACCCAGAGTCGTTTTTCCTTGGAATTCTCAGGGCAGAATTTGGGAATTATGAGGGCTGAAATTCCCCTGGAAATAGCTCAGAAATCCACCAAGATTTGGGAATTTTGAGGTCAGGATTTGGGAATTCCAAGGGCAGAATTTTCCCTGAAAATTCCACAAATACCAGGATTTGGGAATGCTGAGAAAAAGCCAAATTTTCCCTCTTTTCTTTTCAGCTCTTTTTTTCCTGATCCTGGAAAATTTCTCCATGTGAGTTCTGGGAATTGCCAGGGATCCCTGGGATGGAACCAGGGATTTTTCCCACCTTGGCTGCAGAATTCCTTGGATTAAATGCGATTTTTCCAGATTTTGTGGGATTTTTATAAGCAAAACTGAGGCTAAACACCCAAACCTGGAGCCCAGGATCTCCTCCAAAACTGGAATTGCTCCCAGTGGGATTTTTAAGCTGCAATTGCTTCATTTTCCCTTTAATTCCTTAATTTTTTCTTTTATTCCTTTGTTTTTTTCCATCAAATTCTTTCATTTTTCCCTTTTATTCCTTCAATTTTCCCTCTGTTTTTATCCCAAAAATGGAATCAAAGCTCGGGTTCAACTCCGGAGCCTCAAAATGACCCAAAACGGAGCTGTGGGCATAAAAAATTCCCAAATTTTTGGGTGGAAAAAGGGGAAAATCGGGAGAAATCGCGATCGATTGGGGGTGTGGCTTATTGAGGGGGTGTGGCCTAAAGGATATGGGCGTGGCCATGGTTACCATGGAGACACCATGTCGTTATGGGTGGGGTCGGGAGGGCGGAAATGGCTGCTCTGGGGGCGTGGTCATACGGGGGGCGTGGCTACAACTGGGAGGAATCATACAATGAAAAGGGGCGTAGTCAAATGGGGGCGTGGCCACAGCGATGGCGGGAATATTCGCCCCCACATGAAGGGGCGTGGTTTGTTATGGGGGCGTGGCCAAGCGCAAAAGCGGGAAGGGCGTCCCCACACGAAGGGGCGTGGCCTCCCGTGGGCGCGGCGCTGAGGGGGCGTGGCCAAGGCTGGGCGTGACCACAACGGCGGCAGCGCGGGGGGGGGGTCGGGGGGGGCGGCTCTGTGGCCGCCGGCTCGGCGCGGCTCCTGTCGCGCCCTGTCGCGATTTGTCGCGCCCTGTCGCGCTGTGTCGCGCCGGGCCCGCGGCTCCAGGCCCGCCCATGGAGGCCGCGCCGCGGTTGATGCCCGGGGTGGCCCTGGCGGGGTCTCTTCCGCCAGCACCTCCCCCCGCTGCCGCCGCCAGCAGCGGGGACCCGCCACCCTCAGGGCCGCCCTCAGGGCCTGCAGCGGGGCCAGCGCAGCCCGACAGCGGCGATGTCCTGCAGCAGATCATGGCCATCACCGACCAGAGCTTGGATGAGGCCCAGGCCAGGTACGGGCAGGGGACAGCGGCAACGGGGACCGGGAACACCGGCACGGCCGTGACTCAGCGCGGGGCCACCGCGGGGACACTGAGGGGACACCGAGGGGACACCGCGGGGACACTGAGGGGACAGTAAGGGGGCACTGAGGAGGGGTTTGTGGGGAAACTTCCCCGCTATTCGCGGCTTTCCCGCTCCGTTCAGGGCCCCGCATCCCGGCTGATGCTCCCGTGCCTTCCCCGCGTCCTTCCCGCTCTGAGGGCAATTCACGGGGATTTGCCCCATTCCCAGCAGGTTTGCCCCATTGCTGGGTGTTTTTACCCCATTCCGAGGGGTTTTGCCCCATTCCCAGCGCGTTGGCCCCATTGTCGGTTGTTTTTATCCCATTCCCACGGTTTGCCACATTCACAGAGTTTTTGCCCCATTCCTGGTGTTCCCCCTCATTTCCAGTAGGTTTTGCCCCATTTCTAGTGTTTTCCCCCCATTTCCAGTGGGTTTTGCCCCATTCCCAGCAGTTTTGCCCCAGTTCCTTTGGTTTTCCCCATTCCTGAAGGGTTTGCCCAATTGCCAATGTTTTTGCCCCATTCCCAGTGAGTTTTCTCCCATTGCAGTGATTTTTGCTCCATTCTCAGTGACTTTTGTCCCATTCCCGAGGGGTTTTCCCCATTCCCAGCAGTTCTGCCTGAGTTTGTCCTGCCTGACCCCACTGGGAATGGGGTAAAAACCCACTGGGAATGGGGCAATACCCACTGGGAATGGGGCAAAACCACCAGGAATGGGGCAAAAGCAATGGGAATGGGGGCAAAACCCACTGGGAATGGGATAAAACACACTGGGAATGGGGTAAAAACCCCAGGAATGGGCAAAACCTGCTGGGAATGGGGCAAAATCACCCAGCAATGGGGCAAAAATCCACTGGGAATGAGGAAAAAACTCCAGAATTGAGAGAAAACTTCAGGACTGGAGGAAAATCTCACTGGGAATGGGGGAAATCCCACTGGGAGTGAGGGAAAATCTTCAGGAATGGGAAAGCTGGAGCTGTTTGGGGCTGGAATTTTGGCCAGGATGGGGTGGGACCTCCCCCAATTTGGGATAATTTGGAATAAATCCTCCATCCACCTCCAGGAATTCCTGAATTTTAGGGGAAACCAGCACTGCGAATGAGCAGAATTCCAGGATTTTGGCGGGTTCTGCGTTCCTTAATTAACTGAGGGTAATTAACGCCTCATTAGCTGCTGCTCCGGGAGGGAAATGCCTCAAATCCTACAAAAATTGGGCTTTTTTGGGGTGTTTTTCCCAATTCCCGCGGGTTTTGGGGAGCTGGGAGTGGTCCCTATTCGGGGGGCTGATAAAAGTCCCCGTTTTTCCTTATCTTGCCCCAAAATTTGGTCCCTTTTGGGTGCGGCAGCCCCAAATTCCAGCTGTTTCCGTGGATTATTCGCAATTTCAGGGGGAGTTTTCCCTCCAAACCCTCAAAATTAGGCATTAAAGTAATTTTTTGGGTTGCTTTTTGAGATGAAATTGTCAATTTTCCCTCCAAAATTCCCTTTTTTTTGTCATTTCCTGGCGGGTTTTTTTTGGCATTCCCTACCTGCAGCTCCTGTAGGGATTCCCTAAATTTGGATTTCATGGAATACTGATTTGGGATATTCGGGATAATTTTGAGTTTGTTGGGAGTTTTATTTCCCACAAATTGAGGACTGAGCTTTTTTTAACCCAAATCCTTTCAATATTAACCCAAACTCAGCCATCCTGTTCCCGATTTTCCAGCATTTCAGTGGAAAATCCACTTTTATTTCCCCCTGCCTGCAAAGTTTGTTGGACTTGAGGCGTTTCCACCCATTAATTAGGGATTAATTAGTAATTTTCTATTAAAAATGCAAATGTTTTGGGGTTCCCAAGCCCTTGTAAAGTCCCAAAATTGGGAATTTTAAGATCCAGGCTCCCAATTTAGGACGGGAAGCGGACGCGGCAGGGAGGAGCCGGGAGGGACTTAATAATGAATAATTAATTAGTAATTAATTATTAATTACCTGATTAACCAGCGCTGCCTTAGGGGACCCCAATGGAAGGTTTTAGCTCCAAAATGGGGGGGTTTTGGTGAGATTTTTCCCTCACATTCCCGGATTTTTTAAGGACAATGGGATCGGAGCCGCCTTTGTTCTCCGGCCGCGGCTCCGGGTTTTTCTTTTCCCGCCTTTTTTTTTTTTTTTTTTAAGGTGAAATCCCGAATTTTTGGGACAAAACCCGCGAGGTTCTGAGGGAAAAATTCCAAAGATTTGAGGGGAAATCCCGGGATTTGGGGCGGGGCTGATGGGGAGCCCGGATTGGGGAGGTTGGCAGGGCGGGACAATCGGGATTTGCTGGGGAAATGAGAGAAAAGTGGATTTTTAATGGGTTTTCTGAGGGGGAAAAGGGCTCGAAAGCAGCAAGAAAAAGGGATTTTGAGGGTGTTTCTACAGAGGATTTTTCCCAGTGGAATTTGGGCCCAAAGCCTGGAAAATTGAGGAATTTGGGGAATATATATTAAAAAAAAAATCAATTAAATTCGGCTTTATTTAAATGTAAATAAATACGTTTTTCTGAGGTAAAAGACGGTTCAAAGGCAGCAAAAAAAGAGATTTTGAGGTGGATTTTGCATCCAGTGGATTTTTCCCGGTGTTTGTTGTGGAATTTAGCCCCAAAATTCTGAAAAATTGGGACTTTTACTTCCAGAAAATTCAGATTAAACCTGAAAAAACCGCCCAAAATTCCCATTTTCTCCCAGATTTTCCCATTTTTTCCAGGATTTTCCTCACTCACCTGCTCTTCCCACGACGTGACCCCAATTTGGGTTTTTTTCCATGGATTTTGGGGCCGATTTTTCCATGTTTTTTGCAGGAAGCACGCCCTGAACTGCCACAGGATGAAGCCGGCCCTGTTCAGCGTCCTCTGTGAAATCAAGGAAAAAACAGGTCTGGATTTCTCCTTTTTATTTCCATTTTTCCCTCAAATCCCACTTTTTCTCCTCAATTTCTCCCCATTCCACTTTACCCCAATTCTTCCTCACTGATTCTTCATTAAAAGTTGATTTTTTTTTTTTTATTTTAAGCTGAAATTTGATTTTTTGGGGGTATTTTTAAGGGAGAAAAAGGAAACTTGGGAGTTGTTTTATGGGAAAATTCCAGGATTTGGGAGTTTTTTTAGGAAATTCCCTCTGGAATCTGGAAAGTTCCAGTTTTTTCTCTACAAACCCAGAAACTTCCAAATTTTTCCCCAAAAAATTTGAAAAAAATCAACAAACCCCATATTTTTTGTTCATTTCTCCTCATTTTTTCTTCCATTTTTTTTCCCCTCACACCCCACTTTAACTGAATAGGAACATCAACCTGAAATGAGGAAATCCCAAATTTTCTTCCCAAAACCACTGTAAATGACAAATCCTCTTTTTTTTTCCCCTGTTTTTCCTCATTTTTCCCCCATTTTTTCCTCATTTGCCCTCCATTTTCCCTCATTTTCTTCCCCATTGTCCCTCTTTTTTTCCCCTAATTTTTCCTTCTTTTCTTTGCCGTTTCCTTTCCTTTTCTTCCTGATTTCCCCTAATTTTCTTCACCATTTCCCCTCATTTTTTCCCATTTTTCCTCACTTTTGTCCTGGTTTTTCCCCATTTTCCCCTCATTTTTCACCCTTTTCTTCCCCATTTTTCCCTTATTTTTCCCCATTTTCCCCTCATTTTCTTCCCAATTTCCCCCCTTATTTTCCCTCTTTTCCCCTCATTTCTTCCTCCTTTTCTTCCCCATTTTCTCTTCATTTCCCCCATATTCCTTCATTTTTTCCCTGCTTTTCCCTCATTTTTCCCTAATTTTTGTCCTGTTTTTTCCTCATTTTCTTCCCCAATTTCCCCTCATTTTCCCCCCTTATTTTTCCCCATCTTCCCTCCTTTTCTTCCCCCTTTCTCCCCCTTTTCTTCCCTATTTTCCCCTCATTTTTTCCTCATTTCCCCCCCATTTTCTTCCTTGCTTTCCCTCCTTTTCTTCCCCCTTTTCCCCTCATTTTTCCCCCCTTTTCTGCCCCATTTCCCCTCATTTTTTCCCCAATTTTTCCCCTCATGTTTCCCCTCACTTTTTTTCCCGCCCTTTTCCCCTCAGCGCTGGCGGTGCGGGGCCCTCCGGAGGAGGAGCCGCCTGACGCGCAGCTGCTGCGCCTGGACAACATGCTGAGGGCTGAGGGCGTGGCCGCCGCTCCCCGCCACAAACCCCCCAAAATGGGACAGGAACCCCCAAAAACCGGACAAGAACCTCCCAAAATGGGACAAGAATCCCCCGAAATCCCCGAGGAACCCGCAAAAATGGGAGAGGAGCACGGAAAATTGGGAGAAGGAGGCGGAAATGTGGGTGTGGGGCCCGGGGCGGAGCACTCGGATTACCGAGCCAAGCTGGCCCAGATCCGGCACATCTTCCACGCCGAGCTGGACAAGTACGAGCAGGTGATCCCAGAGGGGAAATTTGGGGATTTTGGGGTTTTTTGGGGGGTTTGGGGGTGGGGGAGGTGGAGGGGGAGTGCGGGGTTTGGTGGAGTCTGGTGGGGGGGAGTTAAGGGGGATTAAAGGTGATTAAAGGGAAAACTAAAGGGAGTAAAGGGAAAATTGAATGGGATTAAGAGGAAAATCCAAGGGAATTTAAGGAAAAAATTAAGGGGAATTTTGTGGGGGTTGGATGGTGGGAGGGGAGGAGAGGGAGTTTGGGGTTTGGTGGAGGGGAGTTAAGGGGGGATCAATGGGGATTAAGGGGGAAATTAAAGGGAAAATTAAATGGGATTAAGAGGAAAATCCAAGGAATTAAAGGAAAAATTCAAAGGAATGAAAGAAGAAAATTAAAGGGAAAACTAAATGGGATTAAGAAGGAAATTAAGGGAAAATTAAATGGGATTAAGAGGGGAATTAAAGGAAATTAAAGAAAAAATTAAACAAGATTAAGAGGAAAGTCCAAGGGAATTAAAGGAAAAGTCCACAAGAATTTAAGGAAAAATCAAAGGGAATCAAGGAGAAATCAAAGGGAACTAAGGAAAAAAATCAAAGGGAATTAAAGGTTTTCCCTCATTTTGTCTACAATCCCATTTTCAGTTATAATCCGATTTTTACAGAGCATTTACATGTTACAATCCCATTTTTGCAGAGCATTTTAAGGTTATAATCCCATTTTTACAGGGCATTTCCACATTAAAATCCCATTTTTGCAGGGTATTTTCACGTTATAACCTCATTTTTACAGGGCTTTTCCACATTAAAATCCCATTTTTACTGAGCATTTCCACATTATAATCCCATTTTTGGAGGGTATTTCCATGTTATAATCTCATTTTTGGAGGGCATTTCCACATTAAAATCCCATTTTTACAGGGCATTTGCATGTTAAAATCTCATTTTTGCAGGGTATTTCCATGTTATAATCTCATTTTTGCAGGGCATTTCCACGTTAAAATCCCATTTTTACAGGGCATTTCCACGTTAAAATCCCATTTTTGAAGGGCATTTCCTTTTTAAAATCCCATTTTTGATGGGTTTTTTCCCCCACCTTGACTCCACACCCCGTTTTTTGCCCATTTTTGCCCTAAATCTGTATTTTTCCCCCCGTGCCAGGCGTGCAGCGAGTTCACGACGCACGTGCTGAACCTGCTGCGGGAGCAGAGCCGCACGCGGCCGATCGCGCCCCGCGAGATCGAGCGCATGGTGGGCGTCATCCACGGCAAGTTCAGCTCCATCCAGCTGCAGCTCAAGCAGAGCACCTGCGAGGCCGTCATGATCCTCAGGTCCAGGTTCCTCGATGCCAGGTGAGGGAATTTTGGGGAAAAATGTGGATTTTTGGTGAAAAAAATGTGGATTTTTGGTGAAAAATGTGGATGGTTTTGTGTTGGTGTCAACCACGGCAAGCTGAGCTCAAGCAGAGCTCCTGTGAGGTCATCATGATCCTCAGGTCCAGGTTCCTCGATGCCAGGTGAGGGAATTTTGGGGAAAAATGTGGATTTTTGGTGAAAAATCTGGATGGTTTTGTGTTGGTGTCAACCACAGCAAGCTCAGCTCAAGCAGAGCTCCTGCAAGGCCACCCTGATCCTCAGGTCCAGGTTCCTCCATGCCAGATGAGCCAATTTGAGAAAAAATTCCTCCAGTTTTGGGGTTTTGGTGGAAAAATATGGAGATTTGTTGGGAAAATGTGGATATTATGTGAAAAATGTTGGTATTTTTGGTGGGCGTCATCCACAGCAAGTTCAGCTCCATCCAGCTGCAGCTCAAGCAGAGCTCCTGTGAGGCCATCGTGATCCTCCATGCCAGGTGAGCCAATTTTGGGGAGAAATTCCTCCAATTATGGGGTTTTGGTGGAAAAATTTCAATATTTGGTGAAAAATATGGATGTTTCTTGGTGGATATCATCCATGGTAAGCTCAGCTCAAGCAGAGCTCCTGCGAGGCCATCGTGATCCTCAGGTCCAGGTTCCTCCATGCCAGGTGAGGGAATTTGGGGAGAAATTCCTCCAATTATGGGGTTTTGGTGGAAAAATTTCAATATTTGGTGCTGAACAAGTATTTCTAAATGGATTTATTAATTAAATTAACCTCCAATAAATGGATTTATTAATTAAATTAACCCCCAATAATTTGATTTTTGCCCCATTTCCAGGCGGAAGTGGCACAATTTCAGCAAGCAGGTGCTGAACGAGTATTTCTGAATTGATTGATTAATCAAATTAACCCCCAAGAAATGGATTTATTTCCCATTTTAACCCCCCAATAACCCAGAATATTTTGATTTAACCCAGAATATTTTGATTTATTTTTAATTTTCAGGAGGAAGCGGCGCAATTTCAGCAAGCAGGCCACGGAGGTGCTGAATGAATATTTCTGAATTGATTTATATTCCATTAAACACCCAATAAATGGATTTATTTCCCATTTTAACCCAGAATATTTTGATTTATTTTTAATTTTCAGGAGGAAGCGGCGCAATTTCAGCAAGCAGGCCACGGAGGTGCTGAATGAATATTTCTATTCCCACCTGAGCAATCCCTACCCCAGCGAGGAGGCCAAGGAGGAGCTGGCGCGGAGGGGCGGCATCAGCGTCTCCCAGGTCTGGGCAAATCTGGGGCAAAATCCCGGGATTTTGGGAAAATTCCAGAATTTGGGAAAATTTCCAGGATTTTGGGGGCAAATTCCCAGGATTTTGGGGGCAAATTCCACAGATTGGGGAAAATTCCCAGGATTTTGGGGGCAAATTCCGAGGATTTTGGGGAAATTTTGGGGATTTTTGGGGCAAATTCCCAAGATTGGAGGCGACTCTCAATGTTTTGGGGCAAATTCCTGGGATTTTTGGGCAATTTCTTCAGATTTTGGAGTAAATTCCCAGGATTTTGGGGCAAATTCCAGGGATTTTGGGGCAGTTTCTTAAGGTTGGGGAAATTTCCCTGGATTTTTGGGCCAAAATCACTGGATTTTGGGAAAATTCCACAGATTTGGGGCAATTTCCCTGGATTTTTGGGGCAATTTCTAAAGGTTGAAATGATTTCCCTGGATTTTTGGGCAAATTCTCCAGATTTTTGGGCCAAAATCACTGGATTTTGGGAAAATTCCACAGATTTGGGGCAATTTCTTAAGGTTGGGATGATTTCCCTGGATCATTTGGGCAATTTCCCAGGGATTTTGGTGCCAGTTCTTGGGATTTTTGGGGATGAGTCTTGAGATTTTGAGACAAGTTCCCTGGATTTTGGGGCAAATTCCTCGGATTTTTTGCCAATTTTCTCCCCTAACAAGATAAAAATATTGGGTTTTTTTTTTAATTTCACCCTTTCCTTCACCCCATTTTCTGTTTTTACCCCACCCCGGGTGTCCAGCTGGTTCGGGAACAAGCCCATCCCAAATATTGTTGGGAAAATCCCATTTTAACCCTGAAAAATCCCAAATATTGTAGAGAAAAATCCCATTTTAACCCACAAAATCCCAAATTTTGCCAGAAATACCCCATTTTAACCCCAAAAACCCCATTTTAACCCAAAAAAAAAGCCATTTTAACCCAGAAAAACCCCAAATATTGTTGGGAAAATCCCATTTTAACCCGGGAAAATCCCAAATATTGTCAGTAAAACCCCATTTTAACCCCGAAAAATCCAAAATACTGCAGGGAAAATCCCATTTTAACCCTGAAAAACCCCAAATATTGTTGGGAAAGTCCCATTTTAACCCCAAAAACCCCAACTATTGTGGAAATGACCCAATTTTCTGTTTTTTTCCCCATTTCCAGGTGTCCAACTGGTTCGGGAACAATCGCATCCCAAATATTGTTGGAAAAATCCCATTTTAACCCGGAAAAATCCCATTTTAACCCGGAAAAATCCCATTTTAACCCCATAAAGCCCCATTTTAACCCCATAAAGCCCCAATTTTGTGGATCTCACCCCATTTTCTGGTTTTTCCCCACCCCAGGTGTCCAACTGGTTCGGGAACAAGCGCATCCGCTACAAGAAGAACATGGGCAGGTTCCAGGAGGAGGCCGAGGCCTACAGGGGCCGCCAGCGCCCCTCCCCCCCCTCCCCGGCCTCAGGTGGGCGGGGCCAAAGCTTAATTAACACTGGGCTAATTAATGAGGGGCTGGGAGTGATGGGGGATTGGTTATTCCTCTTTATTTTGGTTTATTTTTGATTTAATTTGATTTATTTTTGATTTGTTTTGGTTCATTTTGGCTACTGGAGCCCCTCCCCCTGCTCAGGTGGGCGGGGCCAAACCCTAATTAACGCTGGGCTAATTAATGAGGGGCTGGGAGCACTGGGGGAGTTGTTATTCCTCTTTATTTTGAATTAATTTTGATTTATTTTGGTTTAATTTTGGTTTATTTTTTATGTATTTTTGATTTATTTTGGCTACTGGGACTCCTCCCCCTGCTCAGGTGGGCGGGGCCAAATCTTAATTAACACGGGGATAATTAATGAGCAGCTGGGAGCACTGTGAGAGTTGTTATTCCTCTTTAATATGGGTTATTTTTGATTTATTTTGGTTTATTTTGACTGCTGGAGCCCCTCCCCCTGCTCAGGTGGGCGGGGCCAAACCCTAATTAACACAGGACTAATTAATGACAGGTGGGGAGCATTGGGGAACTCGTTATTTCTCTTTAGTTTGATTTATTTTTGATTTATTTTGATTTATTTTTGATTTATTTTGATTTATTTTGGCTACTGAAGCCCCTCCCCCTGCTCAGGTGGGCGGGGCCAAATCTTAATTAACACTGGGCTAATTAATGAGGGGCTGGGAGCATTGTGGGGTTTGATTTTCCTTTTTACTTTGCTTTAATTTGGGGGTTTTCGTTCTTATTTTGGTTCAGTTCTGTTTATTTCATTTAATTTTATTTCCATTTATTTCCTTTATGTTTAGTTACTTTAATTCTGTTCATTTCCTTTATATTTAATTTTATTGCCATTTAATTTTATTTATTTATCTCCATTATTTTTTCCCTTTTATTTCCTGTTTTATTCACTTTTATTCCTATTTTAAATCCCTTTTTTCTCCCTTTTTAATTCCATTTATTCCCCATTTTATCCCACCATTTTTGGTATTTTATCACCATTAAAATTTTTAATTTTAATTTCATTTTTGGGGGTTTTTTGTTGTTTTTTCAGCCTCCTCTGGGTCTTTTAAAATGACAAATTCTGGGGATTCCTTCCTGAACCTGCAGCCCCTGAGTTCCTACCAGAGCCCTCCCAGCGTGCAGAACCAGGTGAGGAAATGGGAAAAAAAAATCAAAATTTCTGCCCTAGAAAATTGGGAAAAAAAATCCAAATTTCTGCCTGGAAAAATTGGGAAAAAATCCGAATTTCTGCCCTAGAAAATTGGGGAAAAAATCGAAATTTCTGGCCTGGAAAATGGGGAAAAAACAGGGGAAAAAATCCAAATTTCTGCCCTGGAAAATTGGGAAAAAAATCTGAATTTCTGCCCTGGAAAATTGGGAAAAAAATCTGAATTTCTGCCCTGGAAAATGGGGAAAAATTATTCCTATGAAAACTCTGACTGGGAAATTCCCATTTCAGGAATTTTTAATTCATTTTTTCCCTTTTTTTCCCTTTTTTCCCCCATTTTCAGTTGGATTTCCTGCAGCAGCCGGGGAGGTTGGGGAGCCCTTTGTTCTCCTCGCAGCGCCTCGAGGTCAGTTACTTTTATTTTTATTTTCATTTTGAATTAATTTTAATTTTTTATCATTTTTATTTTTATTATTTTATTTCCCCCAACATGGCAAATGTTGGGATGGGGGAAAAAGCTGGGAAAATGGAATTTAATTGCTCAACTTTCAAGTTTTTAAAGCTTTTAGCATATGTAATATTATTTTATATTTAATTTCTATTATAAATGTAATATATAAAAATTATATTTATTTATATACAAATTACTGTGTTTTAGTGAGATATACATAAATTTATATATATTACAAAATGTATTTGTAAATATATATTTATGAATATATTAAAATACTAGTCATATAAATAAACATTCTTATTTATTAATGTATTTACATTTTTATATAAATACATATTCTATATCTTAATTTCTATTATAAATAACTATTATTATTACTAATAATGCACATTAAATACATTAAATGATGTATAAAAATTTAGATTTAAAGGCATAAATTACATATTTAATATTTTAAAATACATTTGACATTAATATTAAACATGAAATAAAAGTATAAATTTATCTCATTATATTTACATACATTTATAGATAAAAATAATATATCAATGAAAATTATTTATAAATCTATTAATGCATTAATTATTATAATACACGAATATTTATTACATTTATATTAATATATGTTAATGTATTAACTGTTATAATATTATAATATTATCTATTAAAATATTATAGAATATTATAATTACATTGTATTTACATTAAATTATGTTGTTATTTATATAATTATATCAGTAATATATTTACATAATTATATAATTATATGTAGAATAAATTATATTTTATAATTTATTGTACTATAAATAATGGTTTTTTATATTTTTATAAAATATTTTATAAAAAATGATTATATTTACATTAAATTATAAACATACAAGTAAAGGAAAAATAAGTTTTTTTGGGGGATATCTATTTCCTTTTAAAACCACCCTCACCTCCAAACACACAATGCCCTATAATGCCATTTACAGGTGATTTTGTGATAATTAATGCTAATTAATATGAATTAATTAATTTAACTTGCTGTCCCCTCAGGCCAATGGCAGCTGGCCGGACGCCGCCACCCCCTCGTCCATCACCGACCCGGGCAGCGACGCCTCCAATTAAAGAATTTTTAATTCCAAGGACCTTTATGAGAGGAGAGAGGTCAATTAACGCTAATTAATCACGGGCCGATAGAATGATTGACTTCTAATTAATTAATTACCTCAGACCAAGCCAATAGATTGTGATGGCAGCGACACCTCTACCTCTCAATTATTTATATAACTTCATTTCACCTCAGAAAATTCCATTTTTTTAAGGAAAAAACTTTGGATTTTACACAAAGGACCTGAAGAAGAAGGAAAAAAAGAAGTCTTGGTGTTTTTCTCCAGCTTTACAGTGGAAAAAATGGATTTATTTTAGTTTTTGTCTGGTTTTTTACGCTGGGATTTCTGTTCTAGGTGAGTTAAACCCCTCATGTTGTAATTGGATGTTCTCTGTATCGGAATTTTCTACAGGAAATTTCTATAGAAAATTCTACAGGAAATTTCTATAGGAAAATTTTCCTAATTAAGGAATACAGGAATTTCTGTAGGAAATTCTACTGGAATTTTTTCTTATTAATTAATGGAAAAGTTCCTTTAGCAAACTTCTCGCCGGACATCGCTCGCAGACCGGACCTTCCACTGGTGTCATCCTAAGGGATTTCATATCGGAAAATTCTACTGCTTCACTTTTTCTGCTGAAAAAGTCCAAAAATAAAATGAAAAATCCCAAATTTACCACAAAACAGCCGAACCACGGGATTTCCCCATTGGAATTCAAGGGGGTTTGTGCCGTTCTGGTGCTGTTCTCAGAGTCCACCCCTTTCAGTTGAGATTTTATCAAAGAAAATAAATTTCCAAAGCCTTTTTTTTTCCTTTTTTTTCCGTTTTCTCCTCATTCATTTTTCTCTCAGGTTTGAATTCGGCGGGCGGGAAGATCGTGAGGGATGGGAAAAGGGCGGGAAGATCGTGAGGGGAGAGAAAAGGGCGGGAGGATCGTGAGGGGTGGGAAAAGGGCGGGGAGATCGTGAGGGGTGGGAAAAGGGCGGGAACGCTGTGAGGGGTGGGAAGATCGCGAGGGGCTGCCAAAGGTTGCGAATAGCGTGAGGGGAAGGTACAGGGTGAGAGTTGAGACGTGGTGGGAACGGCGTGAGGAGCGCGGAAATCTTGAAGAGGGTGAGGGATGGAAGACGAGAACATGAGGGGCGGGAAGAGTGGAGCGGACTCTCCGCCCGCTGTGAGGGCAGGCACCGCCCCGCGCCTGCTCCGTGATGGCGGCGTAGCCGGAGCTGGCTCCACGCATGCGCAAGCGCTGAGGGCAAACGAGCGGCGGGAACCCGCCATGGCGGAACCAGTGGCAGGAGCCGGCGGCTCCCCCGGCCCGGCCGCTGCCCCGTCCCCGCGGGGTTCGGCCGGGCCACAGGAGGATGAGGTGAGCACCGGAGGGGCCCGGCCCGGCCGGCGGAGCCGCGGGGTGGCCGCGGTTCCAGGCTGGTAACGGTTTTTCCCCTCAGCGATGCCCCGGCGGAGCCAACCCTGATGAGAGCGGAGGAGCCGCGCCAGGTAAGGGCAGGGAAAGAAATCGCTGCTCTGTGTGGAGGGAGGGGCTGGTTTGGGTGATTTTGGGGCTTGGGAGGTGGTGAAGCAAAAAGTTGGGTTTGGGGGAATTTTGGGCTTTCTCCAGTCTTGAAAATTCCAGGATTTTGGAGCAACTTTTTGGGGGTTTAAGGCCCTGGAAGTGCCCAAAAATTCCGGGATTTTCAGGAGCTGCTCCATCCCGGGAAATCCCAAAACCTCCAGGATTTGACTAAACTCCCGCTTAAAAATAAAACCATAAAAGCCGCGTTCAGCGCTCTGAAATCCTCAATAAAACTCTTGCCTTTCATGGATTCAGAAACCCCGAGGGGGCAGCGCAACCTGAGCATCATGGAGTCTCTTTTTCCCTTTTTTTGCGCTGATTTCTGCTCTTTTCCCTTCAGACTCGGCCTCGGCAGCGGACTCTGAGGGAATTTTAAAATCGTTTCATTACTATATAACTTTTAAAATTTCAAAAACGAGTGATTGACGTTTTTCACTTCCTCAAGGATCAAGAAACCCCGAGGAGCCCGGGCATCACCGAGTCTCTTTTCCCCCTTTTTTTTTGCTGATTTCTGCTCTTTTCCTCTCAGCCCCGGACCCTGAGGTGACTTTAAAGCCTCCCAGCACCAAGGGCACGCCGAGCTCGTCCGGCAGGAAGAGAAGAGCCGCGCTCAGCCCCGGCCCGGAGCCGGGTTCGCTCCGTCTGTCCCCGGCTGCCGCCTCCCCTCAGGGCAGGCGTTTAATACTTTTAACCATTTAACCAAAATACTTTTAGCCATTTCATTACTTTTAAAACACAAGCGTTTGGCGTTTTTCAGCCCCTCATGGTACCAAGAAACCCCGAGCGGGCAGCGCAGCCCGTGCTTCACCGAGTCTCTTTTTCCCTTTTTTTTTGCGCTGATTTCTCCTCTTTTCCCCTCAGACCCGGCCTCGGCAGCGGACTCTGAGGGGATTTTAAAATCATTTCATTACTTTTAAAAATTTAAAAATTTAAAAATTCAAAAACAAGTGATTGACGTTTTTCACCCCCTCATGGATCAAGAAACCCCGAGCGGGCAGCGCAGCCCGGGGTATGACCGAGTCTCTTTTTCCCTTATTTTTTTGCTGATTTCTGCTCTTTTCCCCTCAGCCGCGGACCCTGAGGTGACTTTAAACCCTCCCGGCACCGAGGGCACGCCGAGCTCGTCGGGCAGGAAGAGAAGAGCCGCGCTCAGCCCCGGCCCGGAGCCGGGTTCGCTCCGGCTGTCCCCGGCTGTCCCCTCCCCTCAGCGCCGCCGCCGCTCCTGGCGCCGCTCCAGCCTCAAGGGGCGCCGCTCCCGCCGCCGCTCGCTGCCCCCCGTGCACCGCGAGGTCACCGGTGAGCCCTCATTAACCCTTCATTAATGCGCTTTTAATTAAAATCCTTCTTGGGGGTGACCGGGCGGTTCTGTCAGTGAAGTTTTTTTGCAGGTTCTGGGTTTTTTCCCTTCACTTTTGGTTCTTCTTATTTCACGTTTTTCTCCTTTAATGGCATTTTTTCCCTCTTTCTTTTCCCACTTTCTCCCCCTAAATGGGATTTTTTTCCTCTTTAGTTTCCCCTAAATGGGATTTTTTTCCTCTTTCCCATTTTCCCCCTAAATGGGATTTTTTTTCTCCTTTAATGGGATTTTTTTCCTCTTTCTTTTCCCACTTTCTCTCCCTAAATGTCATTTTTTTCCCTTCTATTTTCCCCCAAATTTGGTTTTTCCTCTTTCCTTTCCCACTTTCCCCCTAAAT
>JAWWEX010000335.1:0-18055 GCA_035583215.1 Arremon brunneinucha
CTCCTGCCTGCTGACAGCTCCTGCTGCTCCAGCTGCTTCTGGATGCTCTCCAGCACATCTGCCAAGGGTTTCTTTGGTGGTGGCCAGAACTCTTTGGGAATCTCCATGGCTCACCACAGGGTATCTGCTTTCTCCCTCAGAGCATCCTGGCTGTGACTGTGGCTGTTGAGCATTTCTGTCAGATGCTTCAGAGCTTGTTTGGCCACTTCTTGTCTTTGCTTTGTCTTCTCCAAGTGCTTTTTCTGCACCTCTTTAGCGGTCGTATTGTCATTTGTTATTTTCAGGAGTTTCTGGAGTGCTTTTTCTCCCAGGAATTCTGTACTTCACACTGCAGCCTGAGGTAGTCTTCATATTCCAGATGTTGCAGGGCTTCTCTATGCTTGATTCCCAGGATCTGCGTCACTTTGGGCAGCCAGTATCCAGCATCCAGTCCTTCCTTCTGGAATTCTTCTGCCAGGAGCTGCGTCATTGCATCCTCCTCCTGTGTGTCCTCCTGCGAAACCATGACTGTGGAGGAAGAACAGAGACTTTCCCTTGAAATGGGGGTTTTGGGAGTTTTCTTAAGTTACCAATATGGATTAAGTATTTAAATTTGTAGAATTTTAACATTTTACTTAATAAATTTATGCCCTGGTACAAAGGGCAGAGAAAAAGGCAAATTTCTGAAGCTTCCTGTGATAAAGAACAATTTTAGGAGAAGACCAAGAAATGCAAGAAACCTAGATAAAAGAGCTCCTCTGTCATCAAGCTGATCAAGTCTGACAGATGTACTCAGATAAGCACTAAGGGATCAAAGCGCACACCCAAAGGAGAAAAGTTCAAAAGTTCAGTCATGAGGAAGACCATGGCCTTCAGCCTTACAGACCACCAAAAGAACACCATGCAACCACCATCATGAACAACGCATGCTCAGAAGGGTATGAATTTAATTACCATGGGAGGTGAGGACAGGCAGGGCCAGAGTGACGTGTAACGTATTGCATACAGAACAATTTGTGAATAAATTGTAGCTCAGACCAGGGCTCAGGGCACAAGTTTTCACAAGAGGTATCTCACTTGTGCCGGGCACTCACAACACATACCTACGTCATAACTACATCAGGTTGTGGAGTCTATTTATTCTGCATATCACTTCACGCTTAGGTGAAGGTATTGTCAGAGGCCCCAGGCTCCTGGAAGAGGCTCTGCAGCAGCTGTGGCTTGGGGGCTTGCTCCCACTAGGCTGCTGGAGCCAGGCCTGGGATGGCACAAGAGCCAGTGTCTCCTTCCCAGCACCCTGGATGTGCCCGTTGCATTCCTGTTTGCAAGATCAACCCTGAAGCTGAGTGTGTATCCCAGAGACTGCACAGACACACAGAGACACAAACACAGACACAGAGAAACACAAACACAGACGCAGAAACACAAACACAGACAGACACGCAGACTCACTCAACCACACAACCTACCCTGGACAAGGTGCTGCCTTCACCATCACCCACATCCTCTCAGCAGAACTCCTCCATCCACAAGTGCAGACAGCCGGGGGCATTCCTGGCTCCCTGGAGCACTGGCACAGCCCCTCTGTCCATCCAACAGTCCTGCCTGCATCCTGCACCCTCTGCCCAGCCCACGGCTGCCCTGCTCGCTGCCTGGCCCAGCCTGCTGCTCCCAGCACCCGGAGGCAGCGCTCACACACTCCCCCCATGGCACCCCACACTCCCCAGACACACTCCCCCCATGCCCCCAAGGGGCTCTGAGCTGTGCTCCTGCTCCAGCTGCCAGCGCAGCCCCTCCCTCGCCCCTCTCTGGCCTCTTCCCAGGAGCTGCTTCCTGGCACCCTCAGGGGCCCACCCCAGTGCAGGGGGAAAATCCACCTTGTCCCTGCCCACAGTTGTGCCTGAGACATCCTGGTGACCCATCAGAAGTGACTGGAGACTCTGGGAACCAACTCAGAGAGGTGCCCTTTGTGATCTGCTGCTCATTAGCACAGAGTGTCTCATCAGCCAAGTGCCCATTGGTGGCCATCTTGGCTTCAGCCACCACGGAACCACCAAATATAAAATCTCTCCTGACAGGTGGAAAAGTGCTCAGCAAACCTTCAGCCCTGGCCTTGAGGGGAGCAGATTTCAGGCTTCTCAGGGCAAGTTACACACGGCCTCTGGAAAACTGTTCCGAAAGTTTCTGGGGTTCGCCAGTGCTGGTCTATTTTGTTTGAAAAATCTCTGAAGGACAAGTCAGTCATGAGTCACAACCAGCACAGGCTCAGGAGGGGGAGCTCCTTCTTGGCACACTGAATTTCTTTTTATTATAGATGAGTCATGAGATGGTTGGCTGTCACAATTAAGGGGTGAATGTTATATGTATATTAAGAGAAGTTTTGTAGATGTATAGTTATGTTACTGTGATATGTGTCCCGTTCCACCCCCATGTGGTATCACAGGATGGCCTTGGTAGTCGGAGCATTTGGAGAGGGTTGGCTTGTTCCTATAGTAACACCTGACCTCCAGTCAAGATGGAAGAAAATGATCTCTACCACTAGACAGCAAGGAAGGAGTCGACTGACAGGACTCTAGGAGGGGCTAGAGATATAAAAGGGAGAGCATCCATTTTGAAGAGGAGCACGTGGCTCCCAGTAGTCATGGGGGCTCCCAGTGTTGAAAACCTTTTCCTTATTCATCCTTTGCTGTAATTTTTATTAAGGTTTAATATACCTTTGAAATTTTAAAAGTAAGCAGTTGTTTCTCACAATGGTCTCTTATCTGGAATAAAAACTTCATCTCTGTGGCTGTAGGAGATTTGAAAAGAGAAGCGCACCCTGCCACAATTTTGGCAGCTTGGTCGAGATCTACTGTGACCAGTGGTGAGTGCAGGTATGCCCTGGGGACAGCAGAAGCCTAAATAATGAAAAAGAAGGAGATGACAAAAAAGCAGACGAAAATTGTGAGTATTTGCATGTGTGTGAGAGTCAGAGAGTGTACTCAGAGTGAGTGTGAGATTTACTGGACTCAGGGGAGCTCAAAGACACCTGGGGGGTGCCAGGTTTAGAACCACCAGACTTGGGGGGCTTGAGAACACATGGCGGGGGTGCCAGATTGAGACCTACGGGACACAGGTGTGCTCAAGAACACCTGGGGGAATCAGGTTGAGAGCTACCAGACTTGGGGGTCTTCTGACCATGCTTGTGCAAGCGGTAGGAGTCTTTATAGGGCTCCATGAAGCGCAGCAGCTTGGGCAGCACCTGGGGTGGGGCCTGACTCTTTGTGTGCAGCTCGTGTAATTTTCTGAGCAAGCTAAGGCTGGGGTCACAGTGGGCCAGACCAGCCACTGAGCAGGGAGAGGGGAGGAGCAGCCACTCACTGCAATGGGAGTGGGTCAGAGACACTGCTCGATGAGCTGGAAGCAGAGCCACAGATTGCTGAGCGGGGAGTATGGTGAAGATGCCACTTGCTGAGCCTGGACCTGGTCAGGGCCACCACTCGCTGAGAGAGGATCAAGGCAGAAGTGGGGCTGTACCGGTTCCCCGGTAATAACTGCTGACATAAGGCTATGGGACCAAAACATCAAGCTGAGGAGGAGAGGAACGGCAGGGAACAATCCAGTGATATGGAGGCCCCTGGACCTAATAGGCGAGGTTTTATTAACTTTTTGGAAGAGAGATTAAGTATTTTCTCTCTTTTCTTTCCTTTTTTATTGCCGCCTTTTCTTGTTTTCTCCCCCCCCCCCCCCCCGTTCTTTTTCCCTTCTTAATAAGGTGGGCTTTGCTGGGAGAACTTGTGCTTAGCCGACTGGGGAGGTGGGCTCTATTGGGAGAGGATGTGGTTGGAAAGGCAGGCTCTTTCAGGGGGAAGACCTTTGATTGGCCTTTCAGGATGGGACTATGGGTAAGTAGGGTATCCCCAAGGGGAGAAGTAGAATTTGAGGAGGTACCAATAGGTACACCACCAGATAGCCCACTGGAAAGGAAACTAGCCTGGCAGAAATATGACCCCAATACCAGAGATAAGGGCAAGCTCAAAATAATTCAATACTGCATAGTAGAATGGACCAGAAGGGAAGTTAGGCACAATCATGTATACTGGCCGAGATATGGATCAGAAGAAGGATGGCTATGTTGACCATTAAACAAATATGTAAGAGCTAAGAAACCACTCAGTCAAGAAGAGAGAGTTATTGCTGCCTGCTGGGAAAGAGAGGCTTCACTCTTGAAGGTGAGCGTGTTTAACGTGTCAGAGAATAAAGAATAAAATGCTGTTGTGGTGCCTTTTTATTTCATGGCTTGTTGATGTCAATAGTCGGTTCCAGTTCACCCCCTGTATTTTGTATTTCCCTAAGCTGGACTATTCCCAGGTTATATCCCTCCCCTTTTACCTTTTAATCATTGCAATCCCCACCCAGTATTCCAATGCCTTCCCTATCCATCACTCTGCCCCCTGTTCTGGACCTTTCCCTGTCAGACTCCTGCAAACCCTTCCCCTGCCAGTTTTGCCCGCTGGAATTCCCCTAATGTATGATGCTCCATTCGTCCATGTGACCTGCCCTCTCCACCCCCTTATTCCCATTGGTCCCTGAATTTTATTCCCCTCTTGTTGCTCCTCCCTCTTGGATTCCCTATTGGTTTAGACATTATACCCACCCCCATTCTAGTGCTGTATAAAATCCCAAACTCACTGTTGCTTGGGGCTCTTCAATTCCTTTTCCTTTTGGTGAATAAGTCTTTCTCAGAATTTCACACTAAAGGCCTCCCTCTCCTCTTTTGTCCACTCCCTGACACTGACAACCATTCTAGCTGTAGAGGAGACAGTTCTAAGGCTCAGCTCCCTCTATTTTGAGGGGAAACTATTCGCCACTCATGGCACTGCATTGCTCCTGAGCCAGCCATGGACTCCAGTGCGGTGTCTATTGGTACCCAAGGTGAAGCCTCCCCTCAGGTCCCAGACCCCATGAAGAGATTGTGTGCTTGTTTGTGGATTACAATTAAACCCTTTGGCCATCAGCTATCCCTGTTGTAACAGGCCGGTTTCTGCCTGACAGTGCTCTTGCGGGTGGAGATGAGAATCCTTAGAACACCAAGGACTGTCTCCGGGAGCTGAACTTCATCTGCAGCGCCTCTATCTGGTCGAGACTAAAGGTGAGTATCCCTCAGTGGGGACCGATCTTTAGGCAGGGAAGTGTATTTTGTCTTGGAGAACCTAAAAGCCACATTGTGTACTTGGCTGTGGAATATACCCTATCCTTCAGGATAGTCTCCTGGACCCTTATTTTTAGTTAGTTGTTTTCACGTTTTGCTGTGAGTGGAGTTAGAGGTTGCTGTGTGGACTGGGAATCTAAAATGGGTGTTAGGTTATCCATGTGGTATGGAGGGGCTTGAGAGCTGGCCTGCAAGCAAAGCTGAGTTAGTAGAAGAAATAACAATTGATGATTTTTGAGTGTATCCATAGCAAGGCAGAAGACAAGGCCGTCAGCATGGAAACCCATTAAAAAAGATGCGTGAAAATTTTTGTAAGCAAGATTACATGCATAAGTAGATGTGTGTACGTGCCTTTTTAAATTTCTGTAAAACTTTTGTCAATTATATTGATGCTAATTGCTTTGCACCAATGAATATCATAAGTTATTGTGATGTAGTTAATAACTTCATATCACTCATTGTTAAGAGTATATTAGCTGGAGAACATGCAGAATAAAAAACTTCTTTCTTCTTGGACCCTCCTCACGTGTGTATGTCACGTCCGACCTAATGGTGAAATTGGTGACCCTGACGTGATGGAACTGCCTGGCGAGGGGCAGTGAGTTTGGAGCCCAGCAAAGCTTAGAGCAGCAGGGTGCAGCTGCCAGTCCAGACCTGATTTTCACACTTGGAATAAAGGTGGAACAATTGAACAATAGGAACAGGAACAATAGGAAATAATTTAACAAATGAAGAACAGATTGTTTTATCTCCCTGGAAACCTTTGTTAAAAAGAAAAAGAGGTAAAACTGCAGACTATGTTCTGTGTAGTATTTTAATTTGGGCAAAGTCTCAAAATTTTAAGACTGATGCAACTACTGCTTTTAGTGTTAGAGCTTAGAAAGAAGTTGGAGAAACACTCTGGAAAGTAATTCACAATGGGGATAAAGAAACTGCGGATCTATCTCGTACTTGGAGGTTGCTTTATAACATCTTAAAGGAGTGGAAAGCAGAGCAAGATAAAAAAGACTTGGAAGAAGTAGAAAGAGAATCAGAGGAGGAACTTGAAGTTGCTGAGGAGCAGCAGAGGGGAGAAGCTCAGCCTGAGAGTTCTGCTGGAGTTTTTTCTACAGAGACTCTTTCTAAGTCTGGTGCTACAGGAAATGAGCAAAAAGTTGATAAGGCTTCTTAGTGTTCGTCTTTAAAAGGCTTTAAATCCACGTACCCTTCTGCTACCCAGCAATTAGCTGAACTTAATGTTAAATCTAACTCTGAGTCTTCAGCACAGCAACTGGCTAAGATGACCTTAACAAAGAAACAAATTGAGCCATCCTCTCCTTTTCTTGCTCCTGATTCTGAACTGCACAAACAAATGAAAGTATTACCTCTTTCTCCTTCTTTGTCTTCTGATTCTGATAGTGACAATGAAAAAATTACAGAGATTGAAAAATCTGAATTAATGCATACTTCTGTTTGCTGTAAAACTGGTAATAGAGATGAGCTTGGTAAAAGTAGTAATAGAAATAAGCTTAGTGTTTTAAAAACTCTGCTTTCTGATTATGTTATTGTAATTGTTCGTCAGTCTTTTCGGTGTTGAGAATATGTTCAAAGGAAAGCAGTTTAGACAGGAGACTAAAATTTAGTAAGAAAAATAAGCCCACCAAAAGGCTCAGATGCTCTCGATATAGATGTTGCTAATGGTAAAATAGCTTTTCCTGTGTTTAAAGCAATTCCTAATTCAAGACAAAATGATAGACATGAGGTTTTTGCATAGAAAATTGTGCAAGACCTTCAGTCTAAAGTAGCTAAATTTGGTATTAATTCTGCTAAAATAATGCAATTAATTTGTATTATTAATACAGATTTGCTGTCTCCTTATGATATTGTACATTTGGCTACAGTTTGTTTCAAACAGTACAGTATAGAGTATTTCAAAACAATTGAAATTAATTCACTGAGTGAACAGTTTTAAATAATTTGACACTACCTCAGCAAAACCCTCCTCATGCTGTAAGAGTTGATATTTTGCTTAGTCAAGGGCCTTTTTCTAATCCAGATTTACAAGCATGGTGAAATCCTCTAGTTTTAACACAAGCTCAACAATTAAGTATGAGTGTTATAACTAAAACAATGGAAATAGTGGCTCCAAAACCAAAATATGTCACTATAAGGCAAAGTCTTAAAGAGTCTTTTCTGCAATTTGTAGAAAAAAATTGCTGCAGCAATTAAAAAACAAGTAGAGGATGAAAATTTAAGGCAAATTCTAAACAAGTAGTTAGCAAGAGATAACGCAAACGAAGATTGCAAAAAAATTATTGCAGCACTGGCAGGAAATCCCTCTGTCCCTAAGATGGTCACAGCATATTCAAAAGTTGGCACAGTTCAACATAAAATGACTGCATTAGCAGCAGTGCTAAGGCCTTCACTAAAATGTTTTTCCTACAGAGAACAAAGTCATTTACGATCACAGTGTCCTAAAAATGTTGAACAAAAAGTGAAGTCTAAAATGAATCTTACTTATGATCAATGTAGTAAAAATAAGCACTTTGCTAAACAATACAAATCAAAATACCATGCAAATAAACAATTGTTACAAAAAATCAAGAAAAACCCACGACGGGATGCATATGGACACAAATACCTCAGCAACCACAAGCCCTCCCAGCACTGCAAAGTTATCTATTTGTAAACAATACTCAGAGGCAACAGTTAGCACAGCAAGAACTGATATACCCACCGCCAACACAATAACTATCAATACTCATGATGATGTTAAAGTACCTTTGCAAGCATAGAGACCTATTGGTAAAAGTCTCAGTGCTCTTTTAGTTAGAAGATCTAGTGCTACTTTAATAGGACTTAATGTACATATTGGAGTAATGAATGTTAATTACACAAGACTAATTTGTGTTATGATTTCAACTAATTATCCACTAGTTACTATACCTAAAGGAACTTGTCTTGCTCAAATTGTTCCTTTTTTAAATTGTGTTCCCAAAACAGAAAATAAACTAAATTCCACTAGAAGCTTCAAATCTACTAGGGTGCCTCAAGTTTGCTAAGCACAACGAATGACAGCTCATCGACCTACATTAACGTGTACCTTGACTTCTGAAAATGCAAGACCTCAGCAAATAAAATTGAATGGTCTGCTAGACACGAAAGCTGATATTACAATTGTGTCTTTACACTCGTGGCCACCACAGTGGCCAGTGCAAGCAAATGACACTGGGGTTGTTAAGCTAAAAGGCACCACAGTTGGTAGAATTTCACTTAAAAATATTTTGATCACAAATCCTGAAAAGCCAAAAGCAACTGTAAAGCCATATATTGCCTCTACTCCTTTGAATCTATGGAGTCAGGATTGCCTTAGTCAATGGGACGTGAAAATTACCACAGAGTTCACTGTGTTACAAGGTGTTCAACAACCCTGTCTTGTTTTAACCTAATTGTCCACCAAACCTGTGTGAATCAATCAATAGCCTCTGACTGGTGAAAAATTAATTGTCCTACAAACGTTGGTTCAAGAACAATTAATTGCAAGTCATATTGAACCTTCATGCAGTCCATGGAACACTCCTGTGTTTGTTATAAAAAAGAAATCTGGTAAGTAGAGACTTGCACATGATTTGAGACAAATTAATACTGTAATGGCTACCATGAAAGCTTTACAGCCTGGTTTACCATCCCATACTATGATTCCTATAAACTATAAAATTATTGTGATGGATTTAAGAGATTGTTTTTTCACAATTCCCTTAGCTGAACAAGACAAAGAACAATTTGCATTTACAGTGTCCACAATTAATCATTGCAAACCAACACAAAGGTATCAATAGAAATTCCTTCCCCAAAGAATGAAAAATTCTCCTACCCCTGTCAGTGGTTGTAACATGGACATTGTTTCCAGTAAGAGAGAAATTTCCTGATTGCTATTGTTATCATTATATGGATGATATTTTAATAGCAGCCAAAGAACAAGAGCAGTTAACTGATTTGCAATTTTTTGCTATAACTTCTTTAAAAAGTTATAGCCTGTGTTTAACTCCAGAGAAAATTCAGACTGTTAAACCTTGGAAATATTTGGAAGTTGTATCTCAAAAACAAATGAAACCTCAAAAAATTCAAGTTCAAAACAGTGTTGAAAATTTGACTGATGTGCAAAAATTAATAAAATCACATAATTAAATAAAACCTTATTCAAGACTTACTAATTCGCAATGACAGCCTCTTTTAGAAATGTTGAAGGGGTCAGAAAATCCTACTGATGTCCATGTACTACCCCAGAAGCTCTTTCTGTTGAAGAGGTTGAGAAAGCTCTGTGTGAGAAACTTATTTCTCACATTGATCTGACACAAGTAATGCAGGTGTTCATTCTGATTGACAAGATAATTCCTTTTGAAATTCTTGAGCAGTGAAATGATCAGTGGAAGGATCCTTTACATATTCTAGAATGGTTGTTTTTACCTTTCAAACCTGTGAAAACTGCTCCTAGTCTTTTTGAATTGATTGCTGAAATTATTAAGGCTTGGAAACGATGTGTTGAATTATTAAACCAAAATCTTAAAAAATTTGTTTTGCCTGTCCAGAATTAGTATTTTAAGTGGTGTCTTGCCAACAATTATCAGTTGCAAGCAGCTATGGCTCTTTTCACAAGACAAGTGTCTTATCATTTACCAAGTCACCCCTTGCTAAATTTTTTCCAAGAAGTACCTGTTAGTCAGAAACAATTGAACATGAGAAGTCCTGTGAATAGAGCAACTGTTTTTACAGGTGGTTCTAGGAAAACATAAAAAGCTGCAGTAATTTAGAAAGTCAATTGTAATTAGCGACATCTAATCAAATTTCAAACAAGATCACCTTAAATTGTTGAATTGTGAGACATGGCAACAGTTTTTCAGTTGTTCCCTCAAGCTGGGAACATTGTTACAGATTCTGTGTATGTAACAGATTTGACCAAAAAGTTAGATAAGGTTGTTTATCTGGAATTAATCATCGTCCTTTATTTGAGGTGTTGCTGGAATTGTAGAATACAATCCAGCAACCCACTAAACCATATTTTGTACTACACGTTTGTAGTCACAGTTCTTTACCAAGATTTTTCACTGAAAAGAATGCTGTAGCTAATGCTCTTGTTGCCAATACCGCTTTAACAGTTCCTAATTGTAAACAACAAGCAATTTTGTCTCATCAGATTTATCATCAAAGAACTCAAGCTCTGCACTTGCAATTTGGCCTTAGTAACAATAATGCTCATTCAATTATCACTGCATGTCCTGATTGTCAAAGTCCACATGTTCCTGTATATTTTAGAACAAATCCCAGAAAGTTGCAAGATTTGCAACTCTAGCAGACAAACATTACTCAAATTGCTGATTTTGGGACATTGAAACATGTACATGTGTCGATTGCTACCTTTTCTCATGCTATTGTAGAAACTGCACATACAAGTGAAAAAGCTATAAATATTATTCATCACTTTGAAAAGGCTTTTCCTGTTTTAGGGGTGCCTCAACAAATTAAGACTGATAATAGATCTGGTGGTGTTTCTCAAAAAACAAAGCTTTTCCTTTGTTGCTTCAGGTGTTGTACATAGTACAATATTCCTCATTCTTCCACTAAACAAGCTATTGTTGAATGCGCCCATGGCACATTCAAGCATCAGATTCAAAAAAAGAGAATGCAAATAAACCCCCCCAAGCTCAATTAAACAAAGTAGTTTTTGTTCTGAATTTTTTATCCTACAGGGAGACAACTTCTTTACCTCCTTTGTTTTCTCATTTTTCCTCTTTAATTTAAAAAAAAAATCTAAGTTGCAAAAGCCTGTTCAAGTGCAAATGAGAAATTTAATTAGTGGCCAATGAAGCAGTCCTGTAAATTTAATACACTAGAAGAAGAGATATGCTTATGTCTCTACAGAAAATGGACCACCTTAAATACCTACTCCTTGGGTTAAACCTTATCTGGAGCACACCAGAGGGAACAGCATGGAAGATTCCACTACAACTGAAAAAGAACATGTGAGTAACACTGGCTGAGGCTGCACATCAAGACGCGCTGCACCTGACAGTTTCCAGTCCTAAAAATCCATTCTCTACCTGTCTTGTTAGTGTACCTCTTAATAACTAGCCTTATCCCTCACAAGCTTTTAATTTTAACCCTGTACACAAAATAAATCCTGTACACAATATAAATTTCTAAGATAATATCTATGTACACTTGCCTCAACTTTCCATTGAGTCACAAGAGCTAGAATTTCTGGGATCATTGCAAATGGATGCTTGTGCAATTTTTAGCTACAAAGGAGAAGACAAGACAACAGAAAGGCAGTCTCAAGATGTAAATACACTAGACATTTACAGAAATGCAAGCTTGTTGTTTAATTACACCTCATACCCCATATCACGTGCCTTTGATGTATCTTTGCAACTACCAAAAAGTGTGTTTTTAATCTGTAGTGTTCGTCCTTGAGTTGGTATTCCAAGGAAGATAAGAAAAAGTCCCAGCAGTTTGGAGCAGTTAACTCTATTGACACCCAACATAAAAATGATGCATCAAAAAACAAGAAGCAAGCAATCACTTCAGCATAAATTTGCTTCTCAATACCAGGATGAAGTGGCTTTTTAGGGACCTGGTTCTATTGCTTCTGCATCAGTTTTTGCACCTGGAGTAGCTTCAGCTTATGCTCTGTCTTCCTTAAATAAGCTTAATTGTTGGCTTGCTAAGCGAAGCAATGACACATCTGTAGCTTCAAGTACATTACTGCTAAATGTAAACAGCATTAGACATACAACATTACAAAACAGAACAACTATAGATTTCTTATTGTTATCACAGGGTCATGATGCCAAAATTTTAAAAGTATGTGTTGCATGAATTTATCAAACCACAGTAAATCAATCTACAAAAATATTGCAAACTTGAAAGAGAGAATCAATCACTTACAAGTAAATGACAAATGGAGATAGCTGAATAGTTTTTTCAAAAGCTAAGGCATCTCTAAGTGACTTAAGGCCTTGTTGAAAACTAGATTGTTAATTTTGTTGGTAATTGTAATTATTGCTCTGTGTCTCCCTTATCTGCTTGGATTTTTGCACCAGGCCCGGCAAAAATCCTTGTCAGCTGTGTTTGTTGCTCAAATACAAAAAGGGGGAAGTATGGAGGGGCTTGACAGCTGGCCTGCAAGCAAAGCTGAGTTAATAGAAGAAACAACAATTGATGATTTTCAAGTGTATCCATAGCAAAGAAGAAAACAAGGCCATCCGCATGGAAACAGATTAGAAAAGATACATGAAAATTTTTGTAAGCTAGACTACATTCCTAAGTAGATGTGTATACGTGACTTTATAAATTTCTGTAAAACTTTTGCCAATTATATTGATGCTAATTGCTTTGCACCACTGAATATAATCACTTATTGTGATGTAGTTAATGACTTCAGATCATGCTTTGTTAAGAGTATATAAGCTGGAGAACACACAGAATAAAATATTTTTTTCTTCTTGGACTCAGATCATGAGTGTATGTCATGTCCGACCTAATGGTGACAAACAACAAGAGTTCATCTGTGAAAGTAATGCAGTCATAGCTCAAGACATTTCTTTGGACACAGATCAAAATATCTGTCACTTTGATGTTCATCCTAACAAGACTTCTGAAACAGTCCTTATATACATAGACAATGGGTGTGCATGCTTTAGAATTGCTTGTGATATTGTATTTGTAGCAAACATAGTAGTGGTACTAAAAATCATTCAAATTTTTGTGCTTGTAACTTTACCAAAATTGCAGGTTGTGATTTTTCTTATGAAGCTCCAGTTACCTCTCACTACCTTTTACAGTCCAGTTACGCACTGATTCCCAAACTGAAGCCTACTCAGTTGATGTAGGATGTTCCTCACTTGTATAAGGCAATTGTTGCTCCATCAGGACTTAATTGAAATTTTGGAAAAATCAAGAAGAATGGACACAAAACCCTGGTAACTGTTCATCACAATGTGAGACAAATACACCATGTCATGGAAAGAGTAAGGAAAGATGTCAAGCACAGGTGGTGGGATACACTTTTTGGGTGGTCACCTACAGCCACAAGTGTCCTGAACAATATGTGTCATCCCATCCTTATCCTTTTGATTCTAGTTTTGATTGGTTTTATTTTATCAGCAATCTTATTCACGATGAATTGGAGAATGATGAAATGGTTGACAAAATTGATGTCTATAATTATTGCACACAACTTGGCTGATGTCCTCTTCACTGTGGACATCCCCAAGACTGTTGACACAAGGCAATTATAAATTAGAGTGTGTGCTTTGAAATAATCTTCAATTTTCTTTTTTGATTTGTGAAAATTAGTTTTGATTTTTAGTGAATTGTTTTGAAAAAATATTTTAAATTAATACTTATTGTATTTGTTTATTGCTATATTGCTTTTGATTATATGTGATTTGTTTTGATTTTTTGGAAAAATTTTGTTTTAAAATAATATTGTTTTAATTAATGTTATTTATATCTGTTTATCATTTCTATTTTTCCCTGTTTCTATCTTTTCTTTTCCTTCTTTTCTCTCTCTCTCTCTCTCTGACATACTGTCTCTGTTTTCCAGGATATTGTACCAACATTTGACGAGTCCTGGAGACTTTGCAACGACCCTATGGAACCCTGCTGATGAAGACCCCTTGAAAACTGTCGTGAGTCACCGGGTGGTTTAAGAGATGGTCTGGAGTTCCCCTCATTTGCCTCACCACCGTCCCAAGGACAGACATCGGGACCCTGGGGACCCTGATCAGATTCTGGCCTGCCAGTGGTGGATGAATGCCAAATAATCCTGAGGCCTGAGCAGAGTTCTGGCCTGCGAAGTGATTGTTCGCAGCTTTGTCTACAGTGACTGCTTCTGGCAGGGCCTTTCAAGGGGGGGACACGCCCTATATGCTAGCACCTGTTTCATCACAATAACTTGTGAATTCCCCCACCTCTTGGCCCAGTTGGACTCTGCTGGGGTTACCTTTGGTGGTCTCTCCACGGACGACCCCTCATCTGCCCTTCAACTACCGTGACTGAAGTCTCTGTGTGATGGACCGAGACATGAAACCCCTACATAGAAAAGTTCCTCCTTCCCAAGGACTTAAACTGAAACCCCTAACACAGAGGCGATGTATGGGGGAGCTGACCTGACCAAAGCAAGATATTTGCCTGCATTGGTGGCCATTGGACCAAGAAGACAATGGTTCTCGCCAGTGCTGAGAACATGGACTGTCTGTATCTGTCTTCAATGCCTTCTTTCCCCCTCAGCGATTTGAATAGACTTATTCTTTATTGTATCTGTTTCTCCTCAATGGTTTCGCGATCTGTTCCCCCTCCCTCAGCAATGGACTATAACAGAACCTTGAGTTAGCAAGGTTTTTGAGATCTCCCTGATGTGACAGGCATATTCCTTCAGCTGGACTACAAAGGATTTCATCTCTATGCTTGGTAGCTATATTCCTCTCTCTCTCTTTCTCCCCACTCTTTTCTATTCTTTTCCTTTCCCTAATTCCTTTAACGCATTTACTGTGGTCATTCCATAAAGGTGCATTTGTTTTGATTGATGCTGCAATCCCCTTTCCATGTTGATTTTGCACTCTTAGATCAGTAAAATGAACCGCCATGACTCCCCGCACGTAGAGCGGATCATGACACAATTGGGGGAACCATAAATTCCCTAGAAAGTCCACTAATTGACACAGACTGTTACTCACTCAAGACTGTGCGAAATACCTGGACTTAGAAAAAAAGATCAGAGACGCAAGGAAAAAAGGAAAAAGAGAGGGGGTATACATTAGAAGGGGGTCTGTATTAGGTGTTTTGGGAAGTCTGTATGTTTCAAGTTCCTTAGCCAATGTGGAAAGAGAGAGGGAAATGTGGCTGGGAAATTAGGATAAAAAGGAGACTACGTCCCCTAGAAATTTTTATAAACCCCAGGGGAAATGGTCCATGGCCTCTCCCTTTATTGGAATAAAGTTACAGGACTCCTCTGTCTCATTATGGACATGAACATTTTGGACCAATTTTCTTGAGAAAACTGTAAAACAACTCGAGAATTGTGCCAGTATCAATTCACTTGGATACTGGAGAGGTTTATTTAATGCACCAATCCTTCCTGAGCATTCAGCTTCCACCCCAACAAGGGCACAAGACCCTTACCAGCACAGGAATCAGTTCCACAGGCTTGGAATCAGGTATAGATCTGTGGGCTCCTGCACCCTTCCAGAGCCTTCAGGGGCAGCTTTCCCTCAGGAATCCCTGCAGATTTGGGCAATCTGAGCAAGGGCTGTGGGCTCTGATTCCCCTCACCCACCTCACAGCAGATGATCCCGTTGCTCCCAGCCTTGGCTTCCCAGCAGACACCGGCAGCCGAGGGCCCCAGCTTAGGGGACACAGCACAGCAGCAAGGGCAGGCTTTGGGTACACGGTGGGTGTGGAGAAGAAGATGGGAACCCCTTGAGAACTCAGGACAAAGAGCACCAGGAAGGAAAGTCCCAAAATCCTAAATGAGGAAGAGCAGACAGTCGGGAGAAGGCAACCCATGAACACAGAGGATTCATTCGAGGGAGCACTGCAGGCCAGCCCTTCTGCTCTACTGGGGATTGCCCAGGCAGCAGAGACTCCAGAGGGCTCTTCTGGGGAGGTGACCAGAGCAGGGTTTCACCTGGGACCTGCATCCATGTTCCCCCACCAGAAGGAAGCTGGACATGCTGGAGAGGTGGGACCCAGCAAAGCCCCTGAAGGTGAGCAAGGCCAAGTGCAGGTGCTGTCCCTGGGTCAAGGCAATTCCAGGCACAGACACAAGCTGGGAAGAGAATGGATTGAGAGCAGCCCTGAGGAAAAGGACTTGGGGGTGCTGATGGGTGAGAGGCTGTGCAGGGAACATCTGTGCTCTGGGGGCAGTAGGCAAGGTGAGGAGGGGGCAGAGCCAGGGGAACAGCACTGCCAATGGGACATGTCATGGTTTGACAGGAAGTGAGTTTTTTGCGATGCTGTGGTGAAACCAATAGGTGCTGAGATTTGAATATTGGCACCTGGTATGGCCACTGAAGACATGGATATGCCTCTCAGAACACAAGGGTTTAAAAGCAGAGAACTCCCAGGAAAACTTTCTCTGGTTCCGGCGGTAAAAGAGGTCAGAAGTCCCCTGCCTGGCTGTGGGCTGGGCGGGGAAGGGGAAGCCATGTCGCCGGGTGAGGTAGGCTGGGCCTTGGACAGAGAGGAGATGTTGAAGACCCCTGCAGGATGGAAGGGTGGAGGAAAATTGGAGAGTCATCAGGCAGCCCCCCCACCTAGGAGAGAGAGAGCTGGGGTCTGTGCCTGTGCCACCTTGAAATTTGATAGCATGGCAGCTGGCTGAGAAGTGGGGGGTGTGTGGAGAAGGTGCCTGGCAGGGCAGCCGTGGGAGTTCTGGAAAGGCAGAGCCTGAAATTTTTAACCCTTTTCTTGGATGATGGAAACCATACAAATGCTAATCCTCCTGCATCTGAATGAGAAGAGAGATAGAGATAGGAGGAAATGGGCCACGAGAGAAGTGGAGAACAATCTTGGGTGGGTGGAGGTGATGTAGTGGCCTTTGGCTGGAGTGTTTTGTATAGCCATGGACAGAACCTGTGACACAGAAACTGCATTTAGGGGGAGGCAATGGCTTGGAGCCAAGAGAGTGCAGTGATCTTATGTGAAGGAGTGTGTGAACAGAGACGACGGGTGAGGAGGGTGGTGCTGGTGCCCTCCGTCTTAGGGGAAGAAGAAGAAGATCTTTGTTCTCGAGACCTGTCGGCCCCAGGGGGTGAATTTGGGGGGGGGGACAGGTGTCCTGAGAGGTGGTGCATTTTTTGGAACTGGGCAAAGCATCCTTAAAAGGGGAACCCAGCTCTGGTCCAAGCGCAGTGGTGAGAGCACTGGGCATGGAAAGAAGATGTCATGATGGCAAATGTTCTCCAGGTGGTGCCATGTGTGACATGGAAACACAAGAGGTTTCAAATGTGTTTCCAGGGGAAGCCTATGGTACAAGAAGGACTCCTCTCTCCTTTACAAACTGAGAATTGATTATCTAAAGGGTGGTGATGGACTGAGAGTTGAGGATCTGAGGGGTGGATGTATAGGAAATTTGGTGGGGGGAGGAGGAATGCTTTTGGAAGGTTCTTATTCTGAGTTCTGTGTGTGTTTCTCTTTATATATAGCTGTAAGTGAATGATGCTTTTCTTCTTCATTCCTAAGTTGGAGCCTGCTTTGCTTTATTCCTGGTCACATCTCACAGCAGACACAAGGGAAGATACATTTTCATGGAGGCACTGGCATTATGCCAGTGTCAAACCATGGCAGGAGAGCAGGGCCCTGTCCCACCACTGCCCACATCACGCAGCTGGGGGGAAGCTCAGGGCCCAGGAGAGGGGGGAGAAGCAGCGCTGGGCTTGGATCCCAGCAGGCACTGAGCCCCCTCAGCAGCTCGTGTGATTCCACCAGCAGGATGGGGACAGGAGGGGGACAGCAGAAACAGGAAAGGCCACTGGCTCGAGATAAGGGCAGTTCAGCAGCAGAGGAAAGTTGGGTGTGCTGACAGAGCATAGGAGGGATTTCAGACACCAATTGTTTTCTTTGGGTTCATGTCCAGCTGCTCCCTGGGCAGCAGAGCCTCAGTGCAGGACAGCTGCTCAGGATGGGAACTGCTGGCTCAGGGTCACTGCTGGACCTTGTCCACTTGAGCCACTTGTCCCATCCCTGTCCTCTCCCAAAGTGCTTTCCACTGGAGCACTTTGTGGGGCTGTCCCAGGGACCAGAGCGCTCGGGGTGATGATGCTTAGACTGTAAGAGAGGAGAATCCCACCCTCCCTGCATGGGCAGGAAAAGGAATGATCCCCCCGGCTCCTGCCTTCAGGGGAG
>JAWWEX010000336.1:0-17932 GCA_035583215.1 Arremon brunneinucha
CTTGCTTTACAGTGCCAAGGCCAAAGCCATTATCAACAGCAACAAGGCAGGCTAATGCAGGAAATGTGCATACAAGAGCAACTTTCATCAGTAAAGTGTTGTCCAAAATTGGAGAAGTATGGCTAGGAAGTGAGGAGAAAACAAATACCTCACGATATCATAGGTAAGCAACCTTTTATAAAAGTTACTCTTAAGCTGCATGTTTGGAGAGGGAGGTGGAGAGAGAGTGAGTTGTAGGAGAAGAGAAAGAGATTTCAGTTTGAATTATGTTAGTTTTTTGGTGGGAAGGTGGACATGAATAAGCTTTGTTTTGCCTTTCTGCACCTATATAACAGCCAACAATCAATTCCTCGTGTAGTGTTTGGAGAGTTTTTCTGCTATGATAATCTTCTCTATACGCATGCACATATTTACATTATGGCAAATGTGTTTACAGTGTTTAAGAAGCTGAAACTCAACCTGTTTGTCACTACCATGAAGCTCTTGGTGTACCAACTTTTATAGACTCACTTGTGTGATCCTCACAGTAATCTTTTACCAGTTCTTGCTTGGTTATTTAAAAATAAGCAGAATTAGCGAGAGTGGAGAAGAGGCTTAAAATTGTCAAGTGATTGTCCTACATGGGATGTAGTTAGATAAACTTTAATTCTGATATGGCTGGGCTTTGAGGGAATAAAAATCGATTATGTTTTCATTTTCCTTCTAGTCCTAGAACTACAGAGCCAGCAGTCAGTACACATCCTCTCCCTAGTGCAGAGTTGCCTGATGCATTTCTTGGGACACCTATTACAAAACTTTCTCAAAGGTGTTCAAGGTATAGTAGATCTACAGACTTTACATTTCAAAATTGTATTATTTATCATGTATATACATGTGCATGTGTGTATGCTTTTTTTGGTTTACCAAGGATTGTGTTGAATTTAGTGTTGTATCTCAAAGAAAAAGTCAACTTAGGGACAAAATTAGGTACACAATTTGAAATGGTCCCTGCATTGAAATGTAGATGAGTTTTCTCCACTACTGAGAATTAGGTCACTTGTGCAACATAAAATTGGGTATTCTTATGTCAGAGGCAGGGATTTAGGAGATTAGATGTGAAATGTAAAGAAATAATGAAAAAATGCTCCAAAGTGCCTGTCACTTGTTTGTGGGACTGATTGATCACCCCCTGCAATGAGGTTGTATTTCTTGTTTGTCCAGTGTTTTTGTTCTGCATCATCTGAGATAATCACAGCATGCTTTTTTTCATTTATTAATTGATGTTCCAGTTTAAAATGAGTATTTTAACAGGTTGCTGGATTTGGTGGTTCGTCCTGTTCCTTCCCGCTCTGTGGCACAGGAGGAGAGCTGGCAGTCCCCATGCAGAGCTTCCACTTCTTTTGTGGCATCCAGCCCCCTGAGAGCAAATACACAGCGCTCCAGCTCCCAAAACAATCTGCCAAGAGCATCAGAGTTGAATTTACTGGAAACTCCTCGTGTGGTCAAGGTTTGTATTTTAAAAACTCAGTAGCAACCAACCAAATGAAAAACTTCTGAGGTTTGTTTTAAATGAAATCACCAAAGTATTTAGTAGAAGTGCTTCTGGATTGAAATTTTTAGTATGCACGTGGTTATTACATACATAGCCCTTTTGGAAGCACTAAGTTGGGAATAGTCTTTAAGCAGGAAACTTTACTTCTCAGTTGAGACAGCTTGTCCCATAGCTTTGTGAACTAAATTTATTTTTATTGTATGGAACAATTCCATCTTTTCACCTTCTTGTGAAGTACCATCCATACTAATGAACTAACTTCATCCTCCTCTTTTGAAAACCCTTTCAATACTGTAAAATAATCTGAGATAAGAACAGCTGAATGCTTCTACATGAAGATGTGTAGGTATTTCTGCAGCAGTGTCACTTCCTCTTGTGTGTGGCTGATTAATTAAGGAAAAAGCTGTGTCTGTTTCTCTGCAGAATGGCTTCAGATGCAGTGATTAAAAATGCTACTGTGCAGAGTGAAGTTGTGTGCCTTTTATAAGAACAGTGTAGGAATTGCAAAAATTAGTGGATAGGAGATAACATTGCAGAAAACAAGATGTCACTCATATCCTTGTTTCCTGGAGAAGTAATTTTGAAAAAATAACGTTTATTTTGTTGGCATTACAAAGACAAATGAAGGGAAATAAAAAAGCATGCATTTTTATCTTTAAAATGTCAGTATTTTTGGAAGAACAGTGCAGAGGCAAAACTTTCTGCTGCTATAAACCCAGTTCACAGTTTAGGGTAATTATATTTTTGTAATTTAGGCACAGTCTTTGGTTTTGATGATTTAACTGCTTCTAAATTAAGTGTTTTTATTTCTTTTCCTAGAGAGCTAAAGTTTTGGCCACATCATCTGGTTTTCCTGGGTTTACTCCTCAGTCTATTCTCAGGTCCAGCCTTCGCACTACACCCCTAGCAACTCCCTCTGCATCCCCAGGACGATCAGTTACTCCTCCTCTACGAGCAAAGGAACCTAGAATATCTTTCAGGGAAGAGAGCTCCCATGCAAAGTGGACTGTTGGGGTAAGCTGGCCTGCAGTTAGTGAGTTTTCAGATGATGCTGTGATTTAATTTAGAATTATCTATATTCCTTACACTGAGAATCTGGATTGTGAATCAGAATGGCAGAATTTGGTTAAAAAAAAAAGATTGTGTTATGCTAGACATTTTGTAACGTCATGTTCTTGCAGGAGCATACTCATAGTAACATCAGGGACCATGGTGGGTTTTACTCAGATGTTCAGATTGTTAGTTCACCTTTCAGCTGTACCTTTTCAAATGGTAGTGTTGCAGGAAGGTAAGGAATATAGATGGAGCCTCTTGTTTGGGTTTGTTAAATTTTGTAAGTTGAATATCTGGGAAAGTAACAAAAGTCATAAAGATGCATTGACTCTCAACCTGTCATTTTGCAACGTTGGATTTACTTAAATGATGGTAAGAAGAGACTCCTGATGAAGAGAACTGTAGTGTTTTGTTCTCTCAGTCCTAAAGTTCTTGGGTTAGCTTCTTGCCTTGCACCAGGGATAGTATCCATGTAGTTTTCAAATGCAGTGGGTCCATCTTGACCAGCTGTGGTCCCTTCTGCTCCTGCAGCTGTGTAGCTGGATTCTGTGGTTCAGCCCATCAGCCAGTTGCCAGCATAATGTGCCCAAATGGGGGGCACAAGAGGGGCATGTGCTGCTATCCCATGTGTGAGCAGCTCGTGTATGTTACAAGGAGCTGCTCAATTGTAACAAGATGTACTCTCTCCTGTATGAAATTCTTACTAATAGTGGCACTATGGCCAGATTAATTTGCTTGTTCCATGCTACAGGCATGGCTGAACACCAGCATGTTTTAGTCATGCATATGTGTTTGTTGAAAGGGCAACCATAAAATAGAGAAATCTTGAGCTAGGGTTTTACTAGGCAAATCTTTGTCTTCCTGAAAACACACTAGTAAACCCAGTGAAGAGCCTTCAGATGGCATTGTGAGCAAGACTGATTTAATCTTAATTCTTCAATGTCATGGAAACTCAATAAGCAATCTAAAGTGTAATAATTTTTACACTCAGCCTTAAATCTAAGATAATGCTAGAATGAGAATTAATTTTGCATTGCTTCACTAAGAGGACATGTGGAACTTGAAAATATCAGTATTTGTTGGGGTTTTTTTATTTTGCTTTGACAACAAGGAGGGTCATGCTGCCGATCTGAACTTTTATTTTAGGTGACAGAAGATGATAAAGCACTATTTGGAACTTCATCTGAGCAGCATCAAGGCTTGGTAGAGAATGCTTGGTCTGAAAGCAGAACTAAACCAACTCTGTTTACTCTGAGCAGTCCTGGAGAAGATCGTGCTGAATTGCAGGAGTCTTTAGAAAGCGTGGCTGGAGATGATTTGGAGAAGATGGATGTCAGCAAGGAAAATAGTAACTTCTCTGTCAGATCAGACCAGACTACTTTGGAGTATCATGATGCACAGTCACCTGGTGATTTTGAAGATGATGTCATCTTTATATCTGCTAAACCAGCTAATTCTTCCTCTGAAGCAACTGTTGATGTTCAAGAATTGGAGAAGGAGGAAGAAAGTGAAATGTTTGAAGATAAACCTTTCCGGATAGAACAACCAGATCCTTCAGGGCAAAGAAAAGAAGCAGGTATGTTTCATCATGTGATAACCTAAGTTTCTGAATTTTTTAAATGTCTTCAAAATATTGAGTTACTGAAGAGTGCAGCAATTAATGATGAGTTTTCAAGTGCTCTAGGCTTTTAAAATTACCTCTGTATTTTAAGTTCTTTTTTTTGGTGTCCTGGACCTTATGAATGTATACTTTCCTTGGCTGACTTTTTTTTGGTGCAGTTGCAGCTGAAAGGCAACAGTGTGGGAGTTTTGAATAGGATACACGTGTAAAACTTTGGCTTCTGGTTATGTGTTAGGAGTACTTCTATAATTTGCAGGAATTTTTATGTTGTTTGACTGAAGTTGTTCATCAGGCTTCTTGTTCTACTGGAAAGAGCACAGGCCATCTTTGCCCTTGAAGTCTTGGTAGCATTATTTTGTTAAGTCCCTACCCTAGATGACATGCATAAAGGATCACTTTAAACTCATATGAGCAGTTAAAAAGAAGTGATGTTGAGTGCAGCAGGGAAGTCATCTGTCTCTTCATTTTGTAGGATTTATGGAAGAATCAAATGCTGAATATCAGACCCTTCCTGAGTATAAGCCAGTGTTTAAAGCTGCTGAGGCTGCAACTTCTGGGGCTGAAAATGAAGGGTGAGCTTATGAAGTAGATACATCTTTGGGTTCACACAACATACAGCTGCTGGTTTTTCTGTGTTTGAAAACTGTTTTTGACCTGAGATTAGTTCTTCCTGTGTTCTTATATGTAAGGGCCTGTCTATTCCATTCTGTCTGTGACCAAAAGTAATCTGACATGAATGTCATACATATTGACTAGCTGGCAGTTTGAGCCTTTTTTCTCAAATCATTGCAGACCACAAAGTATGATGATAAAGACTTCATTCAACAGTCCCATACAGACCTTGTGAGAGTTACTAAGCAGATGCTGTGAACATAAGCCCTGGAATTTTTTTTCTGAAAATTGTGTAGTTAAAAATGAATCCTGAGATTCCTGTAACTCCAGTGGGTTTATTTTGGAGTTTGAATGCTTTCTGACAGTATTTTTACCTAATTTTTGTTTTCTGTGTGTGCTCAACTAGCATCTATTTGTTTATTGAAAGGGAAGCTGTTTTCTCACCAGGCACTTTAAAAGCTGCAGCTGCTGAGTGATAAAGAATGTCAGCAATGAGAGAACCTTTAATTTCAAGTGGTAACTTTCACCTGTACAGACTTAGGTTCAGTTGGTTCTGAACCTCTTATTGTAGTTGCCTTCTTTCCATAGAAGACAAATAATACATTATTCTGTAATACACCTCTGTTACATTATTATCTAGTGTTGGATGGCTGGAAAGAATGTTAAGTACTTGATTGATTGCATAAAATGAGTTACAAAGTGAATTACAAATTGAGTCACAAATTGAATTATGTTGATAGAGGAATTCCTAATTTTTCTTGTATTTTTTTTGTGATTTGAAACTTGAAGATTTTGCAGTGAGAAAGTAACTTGTAAAGCTCTTAAAGGTGTGTTTTCAAGCTTTATGATGAATTTCTCTCTTTTCATGAAGTGCAACAACCTACCAGGAGTCTGAAATGGCCTCTTCATCAGAAGAAAAAGCCATACTGGTTGCAACAAACCCACAGCTCGCTGAATCCCCGGAGGCAGACAGTGAATGTATGTTGGAAATGTTCTGTGTGGTAGGGTAGCAGAGCTCCTCAAGTGAAATGTGTAGTTTGCCATACCACTGTAGGTGTCTCAGATAGAAGTAGTAGTAGCATGTTACTGCTAACTTTCATTAAACTGTAGAGAGAACACCCTCCTTAAAGAAAGTCCTTGGAGAAAGTGCATAGCGAATCTTTTCATTCTTGATCAAAATATTGAGATGCTGGTAGAACTTAAAGTGTTATAAGGAGAGATCAGTATTTATTTTAATGTTGTACACCACTACCAATTTATGTGCCATGGGATGTGCTGCTTGATTTACTATTTTAAAAGATGATGCATCCTCAGTATTCAGACTGAAGCAACTGTCTTCCAGCCACATTTTCCTCTTTTTTTCCCCTCCATGGGCTTGACAACTGATTTTCTCCTCTTCCTTGCTGTGGGGCTGCATCCTTTACCTGACCTGTAGTTGTCACAGTTTAGACCCAGTCGACAACTAAGCCCCACACAGCCACTCACTCATTTCCCCTGGGTGAAAGGGGAGGAGAATCAGAGAGCTAAAGGTGAAAAAACTCCTGGGTTGAGATAAAGACACCTTAATAAGGAAAGCAAAAGTCTTGCATGCAAGTCAGGCAAAACAAGGAATTCATTCACCACTTCCCATTGTCAGGCAGGTGTTCAACCATCTCCAGGAAAGCAGGAAAATGGGTCATGGGAAGGAAGACAAACACCATAACTTCTAATGTCTCCTGCTTCTTTCTTCTTTCACCTGCCTTTTATGCTGAACATGATGCCATATTTTATGGGATGTCAGTTGGGATCAGCTGTCCTGGCTGTGTCCCCTCCCATCTCCTCGTGCACCCCCAGCCCACTCACTGCTGGCATGGTGTGAGAAGCAGGAAAGGCCTTGGCTCTGTATAGGTGCTGCTCAGCAGTAACTAAAACATCCCTGTTATCAACACTGCCTTCAGCACAAATTCAGAATAGAGCAGTACCAGCTACTGTGAAGAAAATTACTATCCCAGCCAAAACCAGCACAATAGTTTTAGCTTTTGGAGAAAGCCCAATATATGTGGCTGGATGGAGAACCATATTGTTTGCTCTTGCTAGCTCTGTTACTTCTTTTTGTTTAAACTTAGATCATTTATATAAAGGTTAAGATAAAATTCCATAAATCTCTTCTAGCTGTGATAAGTATCCTTGACAGTGAGGACATGGTCAGTGCTCCGTCTCAAAATCGCCTTGAGGGCAAGGGTGTGGATTTACCTGAAGAATGTAACCCTGAAGCAGCTGAAGCCGAAGAAGTCCCTGTTTCTAGCAATCCTCCAAAAACTGAGGAAATTAATGTAAGTAAACTATTTTCCCATTTTCTACACAATAGAACAGTTTGCAAATTGAGGCCTGTTCTGTTGACAGTTTGGAGGCACTCAAAAATGTGTCTGTTTCTTGAGCTGCTTCACACAAGTTAAAAATCTCAGTGTTGTAAGGGCAGATGTGTTTTTCTCTTCTGCATTCTCTGTTCCTATAACATGAATGGGACCTGTCAAGACTTAGGCCTTTGAGAGCAAATTGCAACCAAAACCAAAATGAAAGCCTAAAGTATTTTTGAAACCAGCTAGGCATTCATTTGATTTACTTGAATTCAAACTTTATTTTACTTAAAAAATAGTTTTAATGTTAAAGACAGTAAGAAAGTTACAGGAGTGCAGCTGCTTTGTACTGGTAACCAGTTACCAAAGGACAAAGAGATGTGGGAACCCATCTCAGAATTTAGGTGCTTAGGTCATTTGTTCCTTCTTAACACACAGAATTCCCAGTAATGAGCATATTTTGGTGGAGGTATTTAGTAACTATGTGTTATCTCATGCAATCCAAATGACTCCTCGAGGTGCAGTGTTGAGTTGTTGGATGTGATACCTGGCCAGTGTAAGCGCTACTGTCAGAACTATCATGACTGAATCTTTAAGCATTGGGTACCCAATTGTATTTTACCCTGTCAGAGGCAGTGGGTCACTCTCCACTGCTCCACAGCCAGAGGGCACTGCAATGCAATGGGCATCCCTGGCTGTGTACACACCTTGTGCTGGAAAACTGCTCCTGGTCATGGGCGGTGGCAGATGGTCAGTTCTGAAGAGAAATATCAGAAACAGAGCAGGTGAATTGCGCTCAGGGACTGCTCTGATCCCTGTGCCTCAAATACATAAACTGTCAGCTGGAGTACAAAAGCACCTTGTTTCACATTCAGGGGTGGTCTTAAGGGAACTGTCCTCAGTTTCATCTAGCTCAGTGTGAAATTAGTCTGTTTGGTATTGAATGAAGTGTTAACAGACATTTTTTAACTTTAGGTTATAGAAGATACCTCAGAACCAGCGCCTGAAACATCACCATATAGTGAGCTAGATCCATCAAATGTTCTTCATTATAGCTATGAAAATATAGAGCAACAGTTTGCATGTGATTTGCCTGACAACAAAGATAGTGAATGTGATGCAGCTGAGGGAGATGGCGACCTTTTTCTATCTCAGAATAATTTTACCTTAGTTTTGGAAGGAGAAGAAGGGGAAGCAGAAATGGGAGACCCTACATCAGTAGATGCTTCTAAACCAGATGACACAACAAAAGAAGAAAAGCCTGTGTCCAATTTAGGAAATACTGAAAGCCAGGAACATGTTACAAACTCAGTGTCCACTGTAACTGGTGATCAGGAATCTCAAAATATTGCAGAGTCACTCCCATATGTGCCTGAACCTATTAAGGTTGCCATTGCTGAGAACTTACTGGATGTAATCAAGGACACGAGAAGTAAAGAATTTACATCTGAAGTTGTAGAACAATCAATCCATGAAACCATAGGTAAAAAGGTAACTAGATTCCAGAAGGCAAAAGCTCCTTTAACACCTGTGCTAGAAGCAGTGGGAGAGGAAACCAGCAGACATCATTATGGCACTGCTCCAAGAACACGCACAAGGGGACGGCTGGGTAGAAGTCTGGGTGTTCTGTCAGCTGACACTCAGCAGCTGCTGAAGACAGACAGCCCTGCTCTGCTTGGCCTGTCTCCTCGGAGAAGTACCAGGCGAACAAAAGAAGCACCTGAGACTCCCAGGCTCCAGACAGAGGAAAATGCTCAAGAGGAGCAAACCCCTGTGACACCTGTTACTCCTAGGAGAGGTAGGAAACCTAAACTGTCCAATTTAGAAAAAACAGAGAGCAGCCATTCTGATGGACAAACCTTGTCTGACAGTACACGGCCTGTTACTCCCAGGAGAGGATTAAGGAGAGCAAAGGAAGCTGCATCTGAACTCCAGGAACAGCCTAATGAGGAAACGCCTCTTGCTGAAGGCAACATTACTGCTTCTTTCACTTCCAGAAGGACTAAAGGAGGAAAAAGTTTAGGTGGAAGTCCAGAAACTGGTAAGAGTGATACTGATCATCAAGTAAAATCAGCTGTCAGTCCCAGTAGAAGTGCCAGAAAGATGAAAAGCTTTAGTTTACAGTTTACTGAAGATACTGTCAAGGATCAACAGGTGCAGCTTAGTGACCAACTCCTTTTACCAGTGCCAAGTAAAAGAGGCAGAAGAAGAAAGATTAGTTCATCAGAAGTTTCAGAAAATTCTGATCTTGATGTGTCTAAATCATCTATTCCTCAAACAGAATTTAAACTTCCTGTCACACCTAGAAGAAGTGCTAGGAAGGCGGCACAAAACGTCGTGGCAGACCAAGAGTCTGCCTCTTCTCAGGAAGACATACATTTAGGTGTGAAGGTAGAAACCCTTCATACTCCTAAGAGAAAAACTAGGAGAGTGCCACAAGAGAACCCAGAAAAAGTGGATACTCATGAACAAACTCCTGCAGAGCCAAGTGAGGAGCCAGCCACACCCAGGACTACAGTGAGGACAGGGCGTCGGGGCAGGAAGAGGAGATCAGTGTCAGTGGAGACCTCCCAGGGACCTGGGGGCAGTCCTTTGCTGCTGGAAGACATAAATCCCTCAGGACAAGATCAGACATCCAGAGCTCTGACTGATCGGGTTACAAGGACCAGATCCCGCAGGACTACCATCCATCAGAAACTGGCTGTTGAGGAAAATGAGGCTTTCCTTTTCTCTCCTCCTCTCACAAAGCTGACAAAGAAATTTGAAGGTAGGTGCACTATGTTTATATGCAAAAGAGGGCATAGCCTCTTCTTTAAACCACTGAAAACAAACTGTGAGGATGGCTTTAAGTATTGTAAAGAATGTAAGCATGTGAAAGAAAAAATTTGCCAAGAGGCAGTTCACCTTTTGGCTGAAGTCTGTGTGACTGCCTGCTTAGTTCTGGTAGAAATAGATTATGAAGCTGATCTAAGCCATGAAATTAAATTTAAGCTATATTTTTGTAAGGAACTTAATTTCTGTCACATTTTGAAAACCAGAGATTATTTGTGAATATGTGATTGCCACCCCTTCCCCCCCAACAGAGATATAAAGGATGTGTGTTTCCAAATTCTGTTCAGTTTTCAAGTTCAGATGAGCTGCATCTTCCAACAAACTGTACAGTTGTTTAATTGTGTGATTCTTTTTCATGAGTGTACACTTTGTCAGTGAAATTACTGTACATAGGAATCTTTTCATTAGAGTACATGATAATTTTTTTTTGAAATGTGTAAGGACCATTGATGCCTCTGTGGAGTAGAATGTCTTTGATTATGTAGGTGCTGGTAAAATCACTGCATCAGCTTAGTTTTGTTTCGCTATTTTTATGGTAAAAGAATGAATCCCAAGAGGCAGTTACTGGGGGGAAAATGCCTTTGCATGGTGTGTTTATAAAGCTGATTGGACCTTTATTTTGGGAAGTTATTGTGCTCTTATTTGTCAGCTGTAATGTAATATTACTGTCCCTCATGTATAATGTATGTGCATGCTAACAATGCATTGTCATTTTAGCTGGGAAAACAGACCACCCTGTGCAGTTCCAGGATTTAGACCCGGATTTGTCTTCTCAATTTGTCTTTTCGCCCCCTCTTTTGAGGTCAAGGAGAAAAACTGTAGCTAGCATCTCCCGAATTGTGAAAGAAGCAGTAAGTAAAAACTCCAGTTGTCCCATGTTCTTGATTTAATTCTGTACCATTTTTTGAGATCATGCTTTGCCCTTTTCATTGGAAGCATATCTAAAAAGAGCTTTAAATGAATCAGCTCAAAATTTTATTATTTTTCTTCATGAGAACTAGCTATGAAAGTCAGTTTTGAATCTATGTAAATCAAGAATTGATAAATACTGTTTTGCTTTTAGCAAAAGGCATTGTGGCTCTCTTTAAACTTACTTCATATGTTATCTGTTAATTTCAGAATTTTAACTTTTAGGATGGTAAAATAATTTGATGTGGAAGGTTTGTTTTTGCAAACAAAGGGTACTTTTGGAAATAACTTGCATGATTTCATAATGAAAAATATTATTCCATAGATGTCTAAGAACTTGTTCATGAGTAACATTTTTGTTGTTTTAACATAGGAGCTTCCAGCTAAAGAAGAAGAGGATACCAAATCCATAGAGGCCGGGGTAAAGCAAAAATTGAAGAGAGGTAGAACTCCAAAATCAAAAATGAAGAAAGGAAGCAAGTATGAAATAAGTTCTGAACAGTTGTTTGCATTTCTTAATGTGATGGTGACTCAGCTGTTAAGTGCCTGACTTACTTCTTCCTCACTTGGCTGTGCAGGTCTTCTCTCACTCCATCAGCCTGTCCAGCTCAGCCTGCTGGTCTAATAGGCACCTTTCCCCATTCATGGGTGTGGTTTGCTAATGGAAATGGAGGAGGGAGGGAATAGAAAAGGGCAGGTGGATACTAATTGCAGTGATGACATTGCAATGCTCTTTCATTGTCTTATTCCACCTTATGAACTCACACTCTTCCAGTTCAGCTTCTCATACAAGGTGGGAGATGGCCAGACAAGGAATAAAGGGAATGTGGAAGCCAAACTAACCTGATTTATGTACCTTTTTTACCTTAATTCCATCTATAAAGAAGACCATGCATTTTTTAAATTGATTTTGGAATTCCGTGTCGTTTTTTTCCTTGATTAAATACTGTTAGTACTGAAAAATTGATTTGATGTCTTTCTTTTCAGAACCACAAAAGATTCTTGGTCACCTCCACCAGTTGAAATAAAATTCATCTCTCCTTTTGGAAGTCCAGTGGATGGAACAAAAACCAAACAGAAAGAAACTACAGATGCAGCAGGGAAGACCCTAAGAAAGAACAAAAAAAGACTGTCTAATTTTCCAAAGCCAGTTGTGCGCCGGAAGATGCTGTAACTGTTTTTTTTTAAGTTTATAATGTACACCACTGTTTGTAAAGTCATCAAAATTGTGTGAATTAGTAAAAAGAAGAAAAATCATCTAATTTGGAAGAGATAATTTATATAAATTATTGTAAAATTTCATAAAAAATGGTCTTCAGTAAGTAACTCCATATGGAGTGTGATTTCCTCAGTCAATGCAGTTTTCTATTTTATATTAAGACTTCATACATTTATATAATATGTAAATACAGCTTATTTTAGGAATGTTAAATAAAAATGCATACTTCTCAATGTGCTTACTGTCTGATAGCTTTTTGAGGGAATATTGGGTTGAATGACCTGTATTGCTCAGAACTTTTAATGTTGGTTTGTGGGAGTTACAGACTCCCAAAAGTGATTCCAAAAGCTTTTAAAAAGTTTTTTTAGAATTCCTGTAACAAGTAAACATTTTAAACATAGTAGTTTTAATTTTAAAATTACATTTGACCTTCTGGCACAAATAATTGGACTTAGAATACAAACTGGTAATTCTTTACATTCACGGTTGAGTTGTACTGTATTGAAGTCAGAATGTAAACAATTGTGTTTTAAGCTGTGCAATATATTTTTTTTTGTATTTGTCTTAAACTTTGGGAAAGCTGCTCTTTAGTTCATAAAACCAGATCACACCTCAGATGTGTCATTATTTCTTAAAATCTGTTGTCAGCAAAAAGTTAACTGTACAGATGGTGTGATACTTACAATAGCATATCAGATTTAAAGGGATACTACCCGGATACTTTGAAATTTGAGCCAAAATTATTTTCGTAATATGACTGCTACTATAATTGAAATGCTTACTGTCTGTAAACATGCTTTGCAGTATTTGAAACCTGCATATCACAGCAATGAAAATCTGATGGTAAAGCCTATATAATAGTCTGAAAAAGGTACAAAAATGTACAGAAATCTTAGTTACAAACCGTATTTTTGAATAATTATTTCATTAACAGTGTTGGGTTCAGGAGTATATGTCCCTATGAAGTTTCAATTTGTATAAATAAAGTCACAAACCTATTCTTTTAAAAGCAGACATGGAAGTACTATTTTGATGTGCAGTCTTTTAGACAATGGATTATTTTTCTGTATGTTAATTTATATATGGATGCAACTTTGAAGACTACAGAATGGTGGAACCTGATATTAAACTTTTCAATTAGTAAAAACTACTACAGTTATTCAAGACATAAGTTATTTATTAACTAATAGCTTGTACGTAGTGAATGAATGTATCAATAACAGACTAAGCTTGTGAAAGAAGATTGTTCTGGGGCTGTGATTTTTCTGTCTCAGAACAGATCATTCTAGAGCAACAATTGCATGCACTTGAATATTTTTCTCCTTGGGGAAGTATTCATGACTGAACGAAAGCTTAAAAAAAAGTCAAAAGTTAAAAATGTGAAAGTGGCAGTAAATTGAGACCTTTTGAGTCAAGTTAGTAATTATTTTTTCTGTTTATTTTGTACATGAGTGGCTATAAATATGGTCAAAGAGGAAAGGGGAGGGAAGTTTAGCAATTTTTATATTCACATTTCTCAGAAGTGCAGTCAGTAGCTCAAAATGGGGTAAAAGGTCAAATTTTCAATATTGGAATAGAATAGAGATGACAAATCTGACTTCTTTTTGTAGCGTGCAAGAGTATTTATAAAATACTCTGATTATTGTCAAATTGAATTGACTGATGAAATGCTAGGGAAGATTGCTTAATAGGGTTTTGATGCATTTCTGTAATTTATACTTATATATGTATATTTTTTGTATGAAAATTATTTAGAAAAAATGAAAATATAGCATTAGCTGATTTTATTAGTTTTTAGCGTCTATTTTATTTACACCTCAGCTAAAATATTTGTCTGTGCTTAGGAAGAAAGCAAGTAATAGCAAAAGACAATTGGCAATAGATTTAATAACTTCCTAAAGGTTTGCATTTTTCTAGTAACTTTTTACTTCAAAGGAGTTTTAATTATGTGTTGAAATGTTTTACTGTTTTTTCTCTTTTGTTGTAACTTGGATTTGGTGCACAGTTCTCCAGTGCAGACCAGTTTCCCCAAGGAGCAGTTTGAAAAGGAGCCTCAGCATAATGTGTAACAAGGAGTGGGCACAGAAATTTGAGGGACATAGAAGGAAATGGAGGCAAAACCAGACACTGTGACTCTGTTTAGGGGCTGAGAAAAGGAAGAAGCTGGGGAACAGTGTTAAGGCACCAGCTCAAGGATGGGTTTATAATGGAGTGGAGAAAATAGACTTTATGTGGGTGCTCTCTGTGTAGGCTTGCTATATATGTGAAGGATGAGTGGAAAAGATTTGCAGCTGTTTGCACATGGATCTGAGAGGGAGAGAGCAATAGTGCCAGAGAAGGGCAGGAGGGACCTGTGAGAGGAGGTGGGATGCATTGTGGTGGCAGATGGACATAGAAGGCTGTGGGGGCATAGAGATGAAATTTTCCAGCAAACAAGGTGGGAATTTCACAGGAGCTACAGTTCATTGCTAAATAGAATATTCTGAAGGTTTTCTATAGAAAGGGAAGTAATTCCTTGATTCCCTAATGTTTTTATCCCCAAAAAAGTGCTGGATGGCTAAAAGCTGAAGCCAGATTGTGCATCTGTACCTTTGGGGTGTAACCCCAAAGAAAACTCCACTAGAAGGTTGACCACCTTGGGACAGCAGAATCTTAGCTTTCAAGAAGAATAAAATGGGATGCAATGGCAGATTTTATTTCCAGAAAGCACACAGCGGGAGATATTAGTGACAGGAGTATGGATAACATTAGGGCTGTTGGAAGGTATTTTGTAAGAAAAGAAATGTTACAGTGAAAATTATTCTCTTGAGTTACCTCACAAACTTTCTTTTCTTCGAATATTCATAAGCTAAGGCTGGTGAAAGTACTTGTTCTATGTTATAACATGAAGGAGAGTTAAATCTATTTTACTTTCAATAGGCACTCAATGCTTGAAGTACTAATTGATTCATGTTGACTTTGTTTATTTGCCTTCATATTTGTACATGTCCAGTGTGCAAATAAGGGCACAGATAACTATTTATTCCCCCATCAGAACTTCTTCACGTGGAAGGCTACTCTCAGGGTTGTCAGTGCAATAAATTTGTTTGCTGCAATTTTCTTACTTCCCATGTAACTAATATATAGCAAAGTTGTTGATTTCTGGTGGGGGGAATAAAAGCTATAGCAGAAAACAACCTACAGGTTCTCATGAGTAGTTAGGCAATGCTTGCAACCAGTTAGTCTAGGGCAATCTGAAAATACTGAAATAATAGAATTTTAGGTAATAGGACAGTGCTTGTTTCTTCGTGCTTTTGTCTTCTGTGCAAGCTTCAGGGTTTCCATTCCAGGAATGCTTTTCTCACCAAAGTAGTCAAGATAATGAATCCCTTTGATGTGCTTAAAGATAAATGTTCTGTGGTTCCTGTGGAATTAAAATTGTTCCTAAAATAAAATTCATTTTCCAGCACTGGGCTGTGTGGATGACCAATATGTGAGGTAGAGTGAAAAATGCAAGTTATGGTTACTGATGTGACTGTTCAGGTCAGTTCCTCCCTGGCTGTGTCATGACCAACAGCAGGCATTGATGTGCTGTGCATTGCTGCAGAACTTGGTTTAAACCTGATTTAAAACATGAATTATTAGTGAATGTCTGCTTGCTTGTGTTTTGATACTGCAACTGGGATTTTAATAACAGTGAGAGAAGGATGCAGGAGGTGGGTGTGTGATTTCTGTGAAAAGCAACAGCACAAACATATATAATCCCAGGAGGCTGGGGCACTGAAAAACCTTTGCTTTTGACCTGACCTGTTCTGGCTTCTGACCCCGATGTCTCCCTTAAAGGACAAGAACAGTGTGCTCATCTCAGCAGGACCCAACAGTTACATGGGCCAGGTAAGATCTTACTCAAAGAAGCAACTAAAATCAGTTTTCACTGTTGTAGACTGGTCAGGTTTTTTATCTCTCCTTATTAACATTCACCTAAGCATAATGCACGTATCTGGTGTTCATAGGTTTGAAGTGTTATGTAGTGTTACCTACATTTCTGTCATCCTGGAACTGAACACCAAAATGTAGCACCTGCTCTCACCCAGAATCACAGAATAAACTGAGTTGGAAGGGACCCACAAAGATCATTGAAGTCCAGCTTCTGGCCCTGAACACGCCATGTGCCTCAGAGCGTTGGCCAGCATTTCTTGAATTTTGTCAGGCTGTGCTGTGACCACTTCCTTGGGGAACCTCTTCCAGTGCCCAGCCACTCTGGGTGAAGAACCTTTTCCTAATACCCAGCCTAAACCTCCCTGACAACTTCAGGCCATTCCCTCAGGTCCTGTCACTGGGTACCACAGAGAGGGGATCAGTGCCTGCCCCTCCTCTTCCCTCACAAGGAAGGTGTAACTGCACTGAGGTCTCCCTCAGAGGCTGAACAGACCAAGAAACCTCAGCCACTCCTTATACAGTTTCCCCCTAATCCCATCTTCCTTGCACTCCTCTGGATGCTCTCCCAGAGTTCAGTACCCCCTTTCCGTGGTGACTCCCGGGCCGAGGGTGCCCGGGTGCCGGGGATGGATGGATGGATGGATGGATACGTTGTTTCTGGGAGCAGCCGGCCCAGCTGCCCGGGCAGGCCCTGCCGGTGGAGGCGGGGCATGCGCCCGGCGCGGCCCTGACAACGGCATGGCTGCGGCTTAGCCGGGCTGCGGCGCTCCTGCAGGCGGCCCTGCTGCTGGCAGCCAAGGACTGCCTGGCTGGCTGCTCTGGGAGTTAAGGTGTCCGATGTAGTTTTGGACAAACAGTGGTGACAGGCCTTTCCTGGTGTGGCGCTGGTTTGCTGGTGTGGTGGAGAGAACAGAATCCTTAAACTGGCAGGAGAGAGTCAGCAAACACCAGGCCCTGTTGCATGGGTTGCTGGTGTTGCTGCAGTTGTTCTTGTCAGGTTGCTGATTGTAAAAACCTGTTGGAGAATTAAATGTTCCAATTCCACCTGGATACAGCCTTGGGCAGCCTGCTCTAGGTGGTGGCTTGAGCAGCAGGGCTTGGACGAGCAGCTCAAGTTGGATGAGATGGCTGCCAGTGGTTCCAGAAGGCCATTCTAGAATTCTGTTGTAAAGCCAAGATTGTAGAACTTGTGCTGGGAGGGACAAGCAGTGAAATACCTCACTGCTGTGTTCTGTACTGAACCCCTTGGCACCTATGTCTGTCTGTCCAGGTAAAGGAAGCAGTGTAGAGACAAGCATTGACTCAGCACAGACTTTAGGATCTATTGCTTGCTGAGCCATGTTAGACAGGCTGTAACTCTTGAATGAAACCAGAGTTGAGTTAGACAAGAGCCACAGCAGATAGCTGGGTAAATTTACCCTAATGTCCAATTCTGATTTGTGCTGGTTTTGTTTCCTCACTTAAAGGAAAATCAAACCTTTGGTCTGCATCTAATACAGAATCTTAGCTGTTGGGAGCTATTGGGATAGAGTGCTGAAATCCTTTCTAATTCTTATCTTCTGCTATAGGTTTATGCTTCCTGGCAATCATAAACTTTTTAAAATATTATTTTTCTGAGATCAAATCTTGCTAAAATGTATGAGTGGACTTGAAATCGGTGTGTTGTTTTATTCCCTGTTATTTATCTTGTTCATCCCTCTGTGTACTTTTTCTTGATCTCATGGGTATCAGAAAAGCTCAAGATTCTCCTCGTGCTCTGCTGTGAGATGAAAAACTGTCCCAAGTGCCATTTCTTTTGAGCAATAAAGAGCTACAAACGATGTCTGGGAGATTTGTCACTGCATACTGATGAAGCTTGGGTCAGTCTCAAAGGTATTTATGGCTGACATGAGTCTCTTTGC
>JAWWEX010000337.1:0-17472 GCA_035583215.1 Arremon brunneinucha
CTATTTTTTCTTCTTGCCAAACACTTGGCAGACCTCCGTACAACTTCTAGGACACGATGTGAGATGTTTTCTGTTCTGGCACAGTTTCTCCTTGCCAGACATAGCGGAAAAGCTTTTTGTTATAATGTAGACCAGACGAGAGGCTAATGACTAAGGTACTGAGCTCCCCTTAGAAAAGCACTGCTCCCGGGCGTCTTTCGGCAGAAGCCGCACTCCAGAGAGCACTGTGACCGGCACAATCGTCATTGTGCGAAGAAGCCGCTTCTTCGCCTCCGGGAGCCGGAGAGAGCGGCAGGTTTACAAAAGAGAAGAAGGAAGTTGCACAACACTGGGATTGTGTGCGCAGCTTGCTAACTGATAGAAAACAGTAATTTGCCACTCTCCTGCATTTTCCAATGTCATGAACATTCGATTGGAAGGTGTTTTGGACAACTTTATTTTCCTTCATGCCAAACACTCGGCAGGCATCCGTGCAACTTCTAGGACACAATGGGCGAAGTTTACTGTGCTGACACAATTTTATTTTGCCAGATATATTGGAAAAGCTTTTTACTAAGATGTAGACGACTAGAGATGCTAAATACGAAGGTACGGTGCTCCCCTTGCCTAAGCGATGCTGCCGGGAGCCTTTCGACAGAAGCCGCGCTCCGGAGAGCACTGTAACCAGCACAATCGTCTTTGGCCGAAGAAGCCACTTCTTCGCCTCCGGGAGCTGGAGAGAGCCGCAGTTTCGCAAAAGAGAAGAAGGAAGCTGCATAACACTGGTATTGTGGGCGCAGCTTGCAAACTGATAGAAAACAGTAACTTACCACTCTTCTACCTTTTCCAAATCATGAACATTCGATTTGAACGTGTTTTGGACAACTTTCTTTTTCTTCTTGCCAAACACTCTGCAGACCTCCGTGACTCTTGTAGAACATGATGGGAGATATTTTTGGTGCTGGCACAGTTTCTCCTTTCCAGAAATAGTGGAAACGCTTGTTGCAAGGATGTAGACCACAAGGGATGCTAAAGATGAAGGTACGGAGCTCTCGTTATAAAAGCCTTGCTCCCGGGCGTCTTTTGGCAGAAGCTGCACTGGGATGAGCACTGTGACCGGCACAATCGTCTTTGCGCGAAGAAGCCGCTTCTTCGCCCCAGGGAGCCGGGGAGAGAGGCAGCTTTGAAAAAGAGAAGAAGGAAGCTGCACAACAGTGGGATTGTGTGCGCAGCTTGCAAACTGATAGAAAACAGTACCTTGCCACTCTCCTGCCTTTTCCAAACACATGAACATTCGATTCGAAGGTGTTTTGGACAACTTTCTTTTCCTTCTTGCCAAACACCCTGCAGACCTCCGTGAAACTTCTAGAACATGATGGGAGATGTTTTCTGAGCTGGCAAAATTTCTCCTTGCCAGACATAGGGGAAAAGCTTTTTGCTAAGATGTAGACGACAAGAAACCTCAAATACGAAGGTCCGGATCACCCCTTGGCTAAGCGCCGCTTCCGGGCATCTTTCGGCCGAAGCCGCGCTTTGGAGAGCACTGTGACTGGCACAATCGTTGTTGCACGAAGAAGCCGCTTCAACGCCTCTGGGAGACAGAGAGAGTGGTAGCTTCGCAAAAGAGAAGAAGGAAGCTGCACAACACAGGGATTGTGTGCGCAGCTTTGCCAGCTGATAGAAAACAGTACCTTACCACTCTCCTGCCTTTTCCAATCACATGAACATTCAATTAGAAGGTGTTTTGGACGACTTTGTTTTTCCTCCTACAAAACACTCTGTAAAGTTCCGTGCAACCTCTTGAACACGATGTGAGATGTTTTCTGTGTTGGCACAATTTCTCTTTGCCAGACATAGTGGAAAAGCTTTTTCCTAAGATGTAGAACTCAAGCCATGTTAAAGACGAAGGTACGGAGCTCCCCTTAGGAAAGCATCGCACCCGGGGGCCTTTCGGCAGGAGCTGCACTCCGGAGGGCAGTGTGAACGGCATGATCGTGTTTGCGTGAAGAAGCCTCCTCTTCCCCTCTGGGAGCCAGAGAGAGCAGCAGCTTCGGAAAGGAGAAGAATAATACTGCACAACACTGGGATTGTGGGCGCAGCAGTTTGCAACTGATTGAAAACAGTACCTTACCACTCTCCTGCCTCTTCCAATCACATGAACATCCGATTGAAACTGTCTTCTGGACAACCTTCTTTTGCCTCCTGGAAAACGTTCTGCAGACCTCCGTGCAATTTCTAGAATGCCATCAGAGATGTTTTCTGTGCTGGCACAATTTCTCCCTTCCAGACATAGTGGAAAAGCTTTTTGCTGAGATATAGGTGAGAAGAGACGCTAAATACGATTGTACAGAGCTCCCCTCGGCTAAGCACCGCCCCGGGCGTCTATCGGCAGAAGCCGCGCTCCGGAGAGCACTGTGAGCGGCACAATCGTCTTTGAGCGAAGAATCCGCTTCTTTGCCTCCGGGAGCCGGAAAGAGCGACAGCTTCGGATAGGTAAAGAAGGAAGCAGTACAACAACGGGATTGCATGCGCCGCTTACAAAGTGATAGAAAACAGTACCTTACCACTCTCCTGCCTTTTCCAATGAAATGAACATTTAATTGGAAGGTGTTTTGGACAACTTTCTTTCTTTTCTTGCAAAACACTTGGCAGACCTCCCTGCAAGTTGTAGAACATGATGGGAGATGTTTTCTGTGCTGGCACAGTTTCTCCATGTCAGACATAGTGGAAAAGCTTTTTACTAAGATGTAGACAACAAGAGACGCTAAAGACGAAAGTCCGGAGCTCCCCGGAGCTAAAAGCGGCTCCCGAGCATCTTTCAGCAGTAGCCGCGCTCCGGAGAGCACTGTGACCGGCACAATTGACTTTGCGCGAAGAAGCCGCTTCTTCGGCTCCAGGAGGCAGAGAGAGCGGCCGCTTCTAAAAGGTGAAGAAGGAAGCTGTACACCACTGCGATTGAGTGCGCATCTTGCCAAATGATAGAAAACAGTATCTTACCACTCTCCTGACTTTTCCAATCACATGAGGATTCAATTGGAAGCTGTTTTGGACAACTTTCCTTTTCTTCTGGCAAAACACTTGGCAGACCTCCCTACAACTTGTAGAACACAATGGGAGATGTTTTCTGTGCTGGCACAGTTTCTCCCTGCCAGACATAGTGGAAAAGTTTTTTGCTAAGATGTAGATGACAAGAGACGCTAAAGACGAAGGTCCAGAGCTCCCCAGAGCCAAGAGCCGCTCCCGGCCGCCTTTTCTGCAGAAGCCACGCTTTGGAGAGCACTGTGACCGGCACAATCGTCTTTGGGCGAAGAAGCCGCTTCTTCGCCTCCGGGAGGCGGAGAGAGCGGAAGCTTCAGAAAGGTGAAGAAGGAAGCTGTACATCAGTGGGATTGAGGGCGCATCTTGCCAACTGATAGAAAACGGTGCCTTACCACTCTCCTGCATTTTCCAATCACATGAGCACGCGATTGGAAGCTGTTTTGGACAACTTTCCTTTTCTTCTTGCAAAACACTTGGCAGACCACCCTGCTATTTGTAGAACACGGCGGGAGATGTTTTCTGTGCTGGCACAGTTTCTTGCGGCCAGACATAGAGGAAAAGGTTTTTGCTAAGATGTAGACGACAAGAGACGCTAAAGACAAAGATCCGGAACTCCCCGGAGCTAAGAGCCGCTCCTGGGCGTCTTTTGACAGAAGCCGCGGTCCGGAGAGCGCTGTGTCCGGCACAATCGTCTTTGCGCGAAGAAGCCGCTTCTTTGAATCCGGGAGGCGGAGAGAGCGGCAGCTTCGAAAGGGTGAAGAAGGAAGCTGTACAACACTGGTATTTTGTGCGCCGCTAGAAACTGATAGAAAACAGTACCTTACCACTCTCCTGCCTTTTCCAATCACATGTACATTCGATTGGAAGGTGTTTGGACAACTTTGTTTCTCTTCTTGCAAAACATTCTGCATACCTCCCCGCAACTTGTAGAACACGGCGGGAGATGTTTTCTGTTATGGCACAGTTTCTCCCTGCCGGAGATAGTGGAAAAGCTTTTTGCTAAGATGTAGATGACAAGAGACGCTAAAGACGAATGTCCGGAGCTCTCCGGAGCTAAGCGCCTCTCCCGGGCATCTTTCAGCAGAAGCCGCACTCCAGAGAGCACTGTGACAGGCATAATCGTCTTTGTGCAGAGAACCCGCTTCTTTGCCTCCCGGAGCCGGAGAGAGCAGCAGCTTCGGTAGGGTGAAGAAGGTAGCTGTACAAGAGTGGGATTGAGTGCGCATCTTGCCAACTGATAGAAAACAGTACCTTACCACTCTCCTGCCTTTTCCAATCACATGAGCACTCGACTGAAAGCTGTTTTGGATGACTTTCCTTTACTTCTTGCAAAACACTTGGGAGACCTCCCTGCAACTTCTAGAACACAGTGGGAGATGTTTTTTATGGTGGCACAGTTGCTCTCTGCCTTGCAGAGTGGAAAATATTTTTTGCTAAGATGTAGACGACAAGAGACAGTAAAGACGAAGGTCCGGAGTTCCCCGCAGCTAAGAGCCGCTCCCGGGCGTCGTTCAGCAGATGCCGCACTCCGGAGAGCACTGTGACTGGCACAATCGTCTTTGTGCAAAAAGAAGCCGCTACTTCGCCTCCGGTAGCCGGAGAGTGCAGCAGCTTCGGAAAGGTGAAGAAGAAAGCTGTACACCACTGGAATTGAGTGCGCATCTTGCCAACTGATAGAAAACAGTACCTTACCACTCTCCTGCCTTTTCCGATCACATGAGGACTCGATTGGAAGCTGTTTTTAAAAACTTTCCTTTTCTTCTGGCAAAACACTTGGCAGACCTCCCTACAACTTGTAGAAAACGATGGAAGATGTTTTCTGTGCGGACACAATTGCTCCCTGCCAGACATAGTGGAAAAGCTTTTTGCTAAGGTGTAGACAAAAGGAGAGGCTAAAGACGAAGGTCCGGAGCTCCCCGGAGCTAAGATCCTCACGCGGGCGTCTTTCGGCAGAAGCCGCGCTCCGGAGAGCACTGATACCGGCACAATCATCTTTGCAAAAAGAAGCCGCTTCTTCGCCTCTGGGAGGCAGAGAGAGTGGCAGCTTCAGAAGGGTGAAGAAGGAAGCTGTACACCACTGGGATTGAGTGCGCATCTTGCCAACTGATAGAAAACAGTACCTTACCACTCTCCTGCCTGTTCCAATCACAGGAGCATTCGACTGGAAGCTGTTTTGGACAACTTTCCTTTTCTTCTTGCAAACACTTGGCAGACCTCCCTGCAACTTGTAGAACAGAATGGGACATGTTTTCTGTGCTGGCACAGTTTCCCCTTGCCTGATATTTTGGAAATAGTTTTCTGCAACTATGTAGATGAGAAGCGACTCTGAATACGAATGTCCGGAGCTCCCCGGAGCTAAGAGCCGCTGCCGGACGTCTTTAGGGAGAAGCCGTGCTCCGGATAGCACTTAGGCCGGCACAATCATCTTTCCAAAAAGAAGCCGTGTCTTCGCGTCCGGGAGCCGGAGAGAGCGGCAGCTTCGGAAAGGCGGAGAAGGAAGCTGTACAAGAGAGGGATTGAGTGCGCATCCTGCAACTGATAGAAAACAGTACCTTACCCCTCTCCTGCCTCTTCTAATCACACGCGCATTTGATTCGAAGGTGTTTTGGACAACATTCCTTTTCTTGACGCAAAACACTTGGCAGACCTCCCTGCAACTTGTAGAACACGATGGGAAATCTTTTCTGTGCTGGCACAGTTTCTCCCTGCCAGACACAGTGGAAAAGCTTTTTGCTAAGATGTAGATGACAAGAGACGCTAAAGACGAATGTCCGGAGCTCCCCGGAGCTTAGAGGCCCTCCCGGGCGTCTTTCGGCAGAAGCCGCGCACCGGAGAGCACTGTGACCGGCACAATCGTCTTTGTGCGAAGAAGCCCCTTCTTCACCTCCGGGAGCCGGAGAGATCAGCAGCATCCTAAAGGTAAAGAAGGAAGCTGTACAACAGTTGGATTGAGTGCGCATCTTGCCAAGTGATAGAAAACAGTACCTTACCACTCTCCTGCCTTTTCCAATCACATGTACATTCGATTGGATGCTGTTTTGGACAACTTTCTTTCTCTTCTTGGAAAACACTCTGCACACCTCCCTGCAACTTGTAGAACACGATGGGAGATGTTTTCTGTGCTGGCACAATTTCTCCCTCCCAGACATTGTGGAAAAGCTTTTTGCTAACATGTAGACGTCAAGCGACACTAAAGACGATGGTCCGGAGCTCCCCGGAGCTAAGAGCCGCTCCCGGGCATCATTCAGCAGAAGCCGCGGGCCCGAGAGCGCTGTGACCGGCACAATCATCTTTGCGCGAAGAAGCAGCTTTCTCGCCTCCGGGAGCCGGAGAGAGCGGCAGCATTCTAAAGGTAACGAAGGAGGCTGTACAACAGTTGGATTGAGTGCGCATCTTGCCAACTGATAGAAAACAGTACCTTACCACTCTCCTGCCTTTTCCAATCACATGAGAATTCGATTTAAGCTGTTTTGGACAACTTTCGTTTTCTTGTTGCAAAACACTTGGAAGACCTCCCTGCAACTTGTAGAACACGATGGGAGATGTTTTCTCTGCTGTCACAGTTCCTCCCTGCCAGACATAGTGAAAAAGCTTTTTGCTAAGATGTATATGAGAAGTGACGCAAAAGACAAAGGTCCGGAACTCCCCAGGAGCTAAGAGCCGCTCCCGGGCGTCTTTCGGCAGAAGCCGCGCACCTGGGAGCACTGTGACCGGCACAATCGTCTTTGCGTGAAGAAGCCGCTTCTTCGCCTCCGGGTGCCGGAGAGAGCGGCAGCTTTGGAAAGGTGAAGAAGGAAGCTGTTAAAGAGTGGGATTGAGTACACATTTTTCCAACTGTTAGAAAACGGTACCTTACCACTCTCCTAACTTTTCCAAATACATGAGAATTCGATTAGGCACTGTTTTTGAGAACTTTGTTCCTCGTCTTCCAAAACACTTGGCAGACCTCCCTGCAACTTGTAGAACACGATGGGAGATGTTTTCTGTGCTGGCGCATATTCCCCTTGCCATATATTATGGAAATAGCTTTTTGCTAAGATGTAGACGAGAAGCGACTGTAAAAACGAAGGTCCGGAGCTCCCCAGTGCTAAGAGCCGCTCTCGGGCGTCTTTCGGCAGAAGCCGCGCTCCGGAGAGCACTGTGATCGAAACAATCATCTTTGCACGAAGAAGCCGCTTCTTCGCCTCCGGGAGCCGGAGAGAACGGCCGCTTTGTAAAGGCGAAGAAGGAAGCTGTACAACAGTTGGATAGAGTGCGCATCTTGCCAAGTGATAGAAAACTGTACCTTACCACTCTCCTGCCTTTTCCAATCACATGAGCATTCGATTGGATGCTGTTTTGGATGACTTTCCTTTTCTTCTTGCAAAACACTTGGCCACCGCCCTGCAAATTGTAGAACACGATGGGAGATGTTTTCTGTGCTGGCAGAGATTCTCCCTGCCAGACACAGTGGAAAAGCTTTTTGCTAAGATGTACACGACAAGAGACTCTCAAGGCAAAGACCCGGAGCTCCCTAGAGCTAAGAGCCGCTCCCTGGTGTCTTTCAGGAGAAGCCGCGCTCCGGAGAGCACTGCGACCGGCACAATCGTCTTTGCGTAAAGAGGCTGCTTCTTTGTCTCCGAGAGCCGGAGAGAGCGGCAACTTCGGAAAAGTGAAGAAGGAAGCTGCACAACACTGGGATTGGGTGCACAGTTGCCACCTGATAGAACACAGTACCTTGTATCTCTCCTACCTTTTCCAATCATCTGAAGATGTGATTAGAAACTGTTTTTGACATCTTTCTTTCTCTTTTTGCAAAACACTTGGCAGACCTCCCTGCAACTTCGAGAACACGATGGGAGATATTTTCTGTGCTGGCACAGTTTCTCCTAGCCCGACATATTTGAAAAGCTTTTTGCTAAGATGTAGACGAGAAGAGGTGCAAAAGGGAAAGGTACCGAGCTCCCCGCAGCTGAAAGCTGCTCCCGCGCGTGTTTCGGCAGAAGCTGCGCTGAGGAGAGCACTGTGACCGGCACAATCGTCTTTGCGTAAAGAAGCCGCTTCTTCGCCTCCGCGACCCGGAGAGAGCGGCAACGTCGGGAAAGTGAAGACGGAGGCTGCACAACTCAGGGATTGGTTGCACAGCTTGCCAACTGATAGAAAGCAGTACCTTACCACTCTCCTGTGTTTTCTGAAAACATGAGCATTCGATTGGAAGCTGTTTTGGATAACTTTCTTTCTCTTCTTTCAAAACACTTGGCAGACCTCCCTGCGACTTCTACAACACGATGGGAGATATTTTCGGTCATGGCACAGTTTCTCCTCGCCAGATATAGTGGAATAGCTTTTTGGTAGGATGTAGACGACAAGAGACGCTAAAGACGAAGGTACACAGCTTCCCAGAGCTAAGAGCCGCTCCGAGGCGTCTTTCGGCAGAAGGCGCGCTCCGGAGAGCACTGTGACCGGCAAAATCATCTTTGCGGGAAGAAGCTGCTTCTTCGTCTCCAGGAGCCGGAGAGAACGACAGCTTTGGAAAGGTGAAGAAGGAAACTGCACAACACTGGGATTGGTGCACATCTTGCCAACGGATAGAAAACAGTACCTTACCACTCTCCTACCTTTTGCAATCACCTGAAGATGTAATTAGAAACTATTTTTGACATCTTTCTTTCTCTTCTTGCAAAACACTTGGCAGACCTCCCTGCAACTTCTAGAACACAATGGGAGATGTTTGCAGTGCTGGCACAGTTCCTCCTAGCCAGACATAGTGGAATAGCTTTTTTGCTAAGATGTAGACGACAAGAGATGCGAAAGAGAATGGTACCGAGCTCCCCGCAGCTGAGAGTTGCTCCCGGGCGTATTTCGGCGGATGCCGCGCTGAGGAGAGCACTGTGACCGGCCCAATCGTCTTTGCGTAAAGAAGCCGCTTCTTCGCCCCCGCGAGCCGGGTAGAGCAGCAGCTGTGGAAAGGTTAAGAAATAAGCTGTACAACACTGGGATTTTGTGCGCAGCTTGCCAACTTGTAGAAAAAAGAACCTAACCACTCTCCTGACTTTTCCGATCACATCAACAATCGATTGGAATCTGTTTTGGAAAACTTTCTTTCTCTTCTTGCAAAACAGTCGGCCGACCTCTGTGTAACTTCTAGAAAACAATGGGAGATGTTTTTTGTGCTGGCGCAGTTCCTCCAAGACAGACATAGTGGAAAAACTTTTTGGTAAGATGTAGACGACAAGAGACGCTCAAGACGAAGGTACTGAGCTTCCTGGAGCTAAGAGCCGCTGTGGGGCGTCTTTCGGCAGAAGCTGCGCTCCGGAGAGCACTGTGACCAGCACAATGGTCTTTGCGTGAAGAAGCCGCTTCTTCGCCTCCGGGAGCCGGATGGAGCGGCAGCGTCTTAAAGGTGAAGAAATAAGCTGTACAGAACTGGGATTTTTGGCGCAGCTTGCCAACTGATAGAAAACAGTACCTTACCACTCTCCTGATTTTTCCTACCACATGAAGATGTGATTGGAATCTGTTTTGGACAACTTTCTCTCTCTACTTGCATAACACTTGGCAGACCTCCCTGCAAATGATAGAACACGATGTGAAATGTTTTCTGTGCTGGCACAGTTGCTCCTAGCCAGACATATTGGAAAAGCTTTTTGGTAAGATGTAGACGACAAGAGACGCTAAAGACGAAGGTACCGAGCTTCCTAGAGCTAAGAGCCGCTCCCGGGCGTCTTTCGGCAGAAGCCGCGCTCTGGAGAGCACTGTGACTGGCACAATCGTCTTTGCGTGAAAAAGCCGCTTCTTTGCCCCCGGGAGCCCGTGAGAGCGGCAGCTTCGGAAAGGTCAGGAAGGAAGCTGCACAACACTGGGATTGGGTGCACAGCTTGCCAACTGACAGAAAACAGTGCCTTACTACACTATTGTATTTTCCGTACACACGAGAATTTGATTGGAAGCAGTTTTGGACATCTTTCTTTCTCTTCTTGCAAAACACTTGGCTGACCTCCCTACAAGTTCTAGAACACGATGGGAAATGTTTTTTGTACTGGCATATTTTCCCCTAAGCAGACATAGTTGAAAAGCTTTTTGCTAAAGTGTAGACGACAAGAGACGCTAAATAACGAAGGTATGGATCTCCCCAGAGCTCAGAGCCGCTCCCGGCCGCATTTTGGCAGAAGCCGCGCTTCGGAGAGCACTGTGACCGGCACAATCGTCTTTGCGCAAAGAAGTCGCTTCTTTGCCTCCCGGAGCCGGAGAGAGCGGCAGCTTCGGAAAGGTGAAGAAGGAACCTGCACAACACTGGGATATTGTGCGCAGCTTGCCAACTGACAGAAAACAGTACCTTACTACTCTCCTGCCTTTTCCAAACACATCAAGATGTGACTGGAAGCTGTTTTGGAAAACTTTCTGTCTTTTCTTGCGAAACCCTCGGCAGACTTCCCTGCAACTTCTAGAACCCGATGGAATTTATTTTCTGTGCTGGCACAGTTTCTCCCTGCCAGACATAGTGGATAAGTTTTTTGCTAAGATGTAGACGAGAAGAGATTCTAAAGATGGAGGTACGTAGTGCCTCGGAGCAAAGAGCCGCTCCCAAAAGCGTTTTGCAAGGATGTAGACGACAAGAGGCGTTAAAGACAAATATACCGAGCTTCCCGGAGCAAAGACCCAACTAGGGGCGTCTTTCCGGGGAAGTCACGCTCCAGAGAGCACTGTGACAGGCACAATCGTCTTTGCGCGAAGAAGCCGCTTCTTCGCCTCCGGGAGCTGGAGAGAGCGGCAGCTTCGGAAAGGTGAAGAAGGATTCTGCTCAACACTGGGATTTCGTGCACAGCTTGCCAACAGATAGAAAACAGTACCTTACCACTCTCCTGCCTTTTCTGAACCCATCAACATTCGACTGGAAGCAGTTTAGAACAACTTTCTTCCTCTTCTTGCAAGGCACTCTGCACTCCGCGGTGTAACTTCTAGAACACAATGGAAGATATTTTCTGTGCTGGCACAGTTTCTCCCTGCCAGACATAGTGGAAAACCATTTTGCTAAGATGTAGACGAGGTGTGATTCTAAAGACGAAGGTACGGAGCTCTCCAGAGCTAAGAGACGCTCCCAGGCGTATTTCGGCAGAAGCCGCGCTCCGGAGGGCACTGTGACCGGCACAATCGTCTTTGCGTGAAGAAACCGCTTCTTCACCTCCGTGAGCCGGAGAGAGCGGGAGCTTCAGAAAAGTGAAGAAGGAAGCTGCACAACAGTGGGATTTTGTGCACTGCTCGCCAACTGATGGAAAACAGTACCTTACCACTCTCCTGAATTTTCCAATCACATGAATGTTGGATTGGATGCTGTTTTTGACAACTTTCTTTCTCTTCTTGCAAAACACTCGGCAGGCCTCCCTGCAACTTCTAGAAAACGATGGGAGATGTTTTCTGTGCTGGCACAGTTTCTCCTTGCCAGACATAGTGGAAAATATTTTGCTAAGATGTAGACGAGAAGGGACGCTAAAGACAAAGGTACGCAGCTCCCCGGAGCGCAGAGCCGCTCCCAGGCGCCTTTCAGCAGAAGCCGCGCTGCGGGGAGCCCTGTGACCGGCACAATCGTCTTTGCGCGAAGAAGCCTCTTCTGCTCATCCAGACGCCGGAGAGAGTGGCAGCTTCGGAAAGGTGAAGAAAAAAGCTGTACAACACTGCGATTGTGTGCGCAGCTTGACAGCTGATAGAAAACCGTACCTTAACACTCTCCCGACTTTTCCAATCACATTAATATTCGATTGGAAGCTGTTTTGGACAACTTTCTTTCTCTTCTTGCAAAACATGTTGCAGACGTCCCTACAACTTCTAGAACACGATGGGAAATGTTTTTTGTGCTGGCATATTTTCCCCTAAGCAGGCATAGTGAAAAAGACTTTTGCTAAAATGTAGACGACAATAGACGCTAAATAACGAAGGTATGTATCTCCCCGGAGCTCAGAGCCGCTCCCGGTGTCTTTTGGCAGAAGCCGCGCTCCGGAGAGCACTGTGACCCCCACAATCATCTTTGCAAAAAGAAGACGCTTCTTCGAATTCACGAACCGGAGAGAGCGGCAGCTTCGGAAAAGTGAAGAAGGAAGCTGTACAACACTGGGATATTGTGCACAGCTTGCCAACAGATAGAAAACATTACCTTACCATTCTCCTGACTTTTCCAATCAAATGAATATTCGATTGGAAGCTGTTTTGGGCAACTTTCTTTCTCTTCTTGCAAAACACTTGGCAGACCTCCCTGCAACTTCTGGAACTTGATGGGAGATGTTTTCTGGTCTGGCACAGTTTCCCCTAGCCATACATAGTGGAAAAGCTTTTTGCTAAGATGTAGAGGACAAGAGATGATAAGGTGAAGGTACCGAGCTTCCAGGAGCTAAGAACTGCTCCCGGGCGTCTTTCGGCAGAAGCCGCGCTCCGGAGAGCACTGTGACCGGCACAATCGTCTTTGCGCGAAGAAGCTGCTTCTTCGCCTCCGCGAGCCGGAGAGAGCGGCAGCTTCGGAAAGGTGAAGAAGGAAGCTGAACGGAACTGGGATTTTGTGTGCAGCTTGCCAACTGACAGAAAACAGTACCTTACCACTCTCCTGCCTTTTGCAAACACATGAATATGCGATTGGAAGCTGTTTTGGACAACTTTCTTTCTCTTCTTGCATAACACTTGGCAGGCCTCCCTGCAAATTATAGAACACGATGTGAAATCTTCTCAGTGCTGGCACAGTTTCTTCTAGCCAGACATAGTGGAAAAGCTTTTTGCTAAGATGTAGACGACAAGAGAATCTGAAGACGAAGGTACCGTGCTTCCCGGAGCTAAGAGCTGCTCCCGGCCGTCTTTCAGCAGAAGATGCGCTCCGGAGAGCACTGTGACCGGCACAATCGTCTTTGCGTAACGAAGCCGCTTCTTCGCCTTCACGAGAAGGAGAGAGTTGCAGCTTCGGAAAAGTGAAGTAGGAAGCTGTACAACACTGGGATTTTGTGTGCAGCTTGCCAACTGCCTGAAAATAGTACCTTACCACTCTCCTGCCTTTTCCAAACAAATGAAGATGTGATTGGAAGCTGTTTTGGGCAACTTTCTTTCTCTTCTTTCAAAACACTTGGCAGACCACCCTGCAAATTCCAGAACACGATGGGAGATATTTTCCGCCATGGCACAGTTTCTCCTCGCCAGATATAGTGGAAAAGCATTTTGCAAAGATGTAGACGTCAAGAGACGCTAAAGACGAATATACTGAGCTTCCCGGAGCAAAGACGCGACTAGGGGCGTCTTTCCAGGGAAGCCGCGCTCCGGAGAGCCCTGTGATCGGCACAATCGTCTTTGCACGAAGAAGGTGCTTCTTCGCCTCTGGGAGCCGGAGACAGTGGCAGCTTTTGCAATGTGAAGAAGGAAGCTGCACAACACTGCGATTATGTGCGCAGCTTTCCAAATGATAGAAAACCCACCCTTACCACTCTCCTGCCTTTTCCAATAACATGAATATTCGATTGCAAGCTGTTTTGGACAACTTTCCTTTTCTTCTTGAAAAACACTTGGCAGACCACCCTGCAACTTCTAGAACGCGATGGGAGATGTTTTCTGTGCTGGCACAGTTTTTCCTAGCCAGACCTAGTGGAAAATCTTTTGCTAAGATGTAGACGAGTAGAGACGCTAAAGACAAAGGTACGGAGATCCCCTGAGCGCAGAGCCGCTCCCGGGCGTCTTTTGGCAGAAGCCATGCTCCGGAGAGCACGGTGACCAGCACAATCGTCTTTGCGGGAAGAAGCTGTTTCTTCACCTCCGTGAGCTGTAGAGAGGGGCAGCTTCGTAAAGGTGAATAAGGGAGCTGCACAACGCTGGGATTGGGTGCACAGCTTGCCAACTGATAAAAACCATTACCTTACCACTCTCCTGCCTATTCCAATCACATGAATATTCAATTTGGGACAGTTTTGGACGACTTTGTTTCTCTTCTTTCAAAACACTTGGCAGACCTCCCTGCAATTTGTAGAACACGATGGAAAATGTTTTCTGTGCTGGCACAGTTTCCCCATGCCAGACATAATGGAAAGATATTTTGCTAAGATCTACAGGAGAAGAGACGCTAAATAACGAAGGTCCAGAGCTCCCCAGAGCTAAGAGCCGCTCCCGGGCGTCTTTCGGCAGAAGCCGCGCTCCGGAGAGCACTGTGACCGGCACAATCGTCTTTGCGCGAAGAAGCTGCTTCTTCGTCTCCGCGAGCCGGATGGAGCGGCAGCTCCGGAAAGGTGAAGAAGGAAGCTGAACAGAACTGGGATTGGGTGCGCTGCTTGCCAACTGACAGAAAACAGTACCTTACCACACACCTGCCTTTTTCAATCACATGAATATGTGAGTGGAAGCTGTTTTGGACAACTTTCTCTCACTTCTTGCATAACACCTGGCAGACCTCCCTGCAAATTATAGAACACGATGTGAAATGTTCTCAGTGCTGGCACAGTTTCTCCTTGCCAGACATAGTGGAGAAGCTTTTTGGTAAGATGTAGACGACAAGAGATGCTCAAGACGAAGGTACCGAGCTTCCTAGAGCTAAGAGCTGCTCCAGGGTGTCTTTCGGCAGAAGACATGCTCCGGAGAGCACTGTGACCGGCACAATTGGCTTTGCGCGAAGAAGCCGCTTGCTTCTCATCCGGAAGCCGGAAAGAGTGTCAGCTTTGGAAAAGTGAAGAAGGAAGCTGTACAACACTGCGATTGTGTGCGCAGCTTACCAACTGATAGAAAACCGTACATTAACACTCTCCCAACTTTTCCTATCACATTAATATTGGATTGGAAGCTCTTTTGGACAACGTTCTTTTTCTTCTTGCAAAACTCTTGGAAGACCTCCCTACAACTTCCAGAACCTGATGGGAAATGTTTTTTGTGCTGGCATATTTTGCACTAGCCAGACGTAGTGGAAAATCTTTTTGGTATGTTGTAGGTTACAAGAGACTCTAGAGATGGAGGTATGGAGCTCCCCAGAGCTGAGAGCCGCTCCCGGGCATCTAACGGCCGAAGCCGCGCTCCAGAATGCACTGTGACCGGCACAATCGTCTTTGCACGAAGAAGCCGCTTCTTCGCCTCCGGGAGCCGGAGAGAGCGGCAGCTTCGGAAAGGTGAAGAAGGATGCTGCTCAACACTGGGATTTCGTGCGCAGCAGGCCAACTGATAGAAAACAGTACCTAACCACTCTTCTGACATTTCCAATCAAATGAATATTCGATTGGAAGCTGTTTTGAACAACTTTCTTTCTCTTCTTGCAAAACACTCGGCAGACCTCCCTGCAAGTTCTATAACACGATGGGAGGTGATTTCTGTGCTGGCAGAGTTTCCCCTAGCCACACATAGTAGAAAAGCTTTTTGCTAAATGTAGACGACAAGAGACGCTAAATAACGAAAGTATGGATCTCCCCGGAGCTCAGAGCCGCTCCCGGCCGCCTTTCGGCTGAAGCCGCGCTCCGGAGAGCACTGTGACCGGCTCAATCATCCTTACGCAAAGAAGCCGCTTCTTCGCCCCCGGTAGCCGGAGAGAGCGGCAGCTTCGGAAAGGTGAAGAAGGAAGCTGCAGAACACTGGGACTTTGTGTGCAACTTGCCAACTGATTGCAAACAATACCTTACCACTCTCCTGCCTTTTCCAATCTCATGAAGATGTTATTGGAAGCTGTTTTGGACAACTTTCTTTCTCTTCCTGCCAAACACTTGGTAGATGTCCCTGCAATTTCTAGAACACGATGGGAGATGTTTTCTGTGCTGGCACAGTTTCCCCTAGCCAGATAGAGTGGAAAAGTTTTTTGCTAAGATGTAGGCGACGACAGATGCTAAAGACGATGGTAGGGAATTTCCTGGATCTAAGAGCCTCTCCAGGGTGTCTTTCCACAGAAGTTGCGCTCCGGAGAGCACTGTGGGCGGCACAATCGTCTTTGCGCGAAGAAGCCGCTTCTTTGCCTCCGGGAGCCAGAGAGAGCGTCAGCTCCGGAAAGGTGAAGAAGGAAGCTGTACAACAGTGGGATTGAGTGCGCATCTTGCCAACAGATGGAAAACAGTACCTTACTACTCTCCTGGCTTTTCCAATTACATGAGGATTCGATTGGAAGTTTTTTTGGAAAACTTTCTTTCTGTTCATTCAAACCACTCTGTACACCTCCGTGCAACTTCTATAATACGATGGGAGATGTTGTCTGTGCTGGCACAGTTTCTCCTCTCCAGACATAGTGGAAAAGCTTTTTGCTAAGATTTAGATGACACGAGACGCTGATGAGGAAGGTTCGGAGCTCCCTGTCGCTAAGATATGCTACGGGGCGTCTTTCGGCAGAAGCCGCGCTGCGGAGAGCACTGTGACCCGCACAATCGTTTTTGCGTGAAGAAACTGCTTCTTCGCCACCGGGAGCCGGAGAGAGCGGCAGCTTCGGAAAAGTGAAGGAGGAAACTGTATACCACTGGGATTTTTTGTGCAGCTTGCTATCTGACAGAATACAGTACCTTACCTCTCTCCTGACTTTTCCAATCAAATGAACATTCGACTGGAGTGTGTTTTGGACAACTTTCTTTCTCTTCTTGCAAAACACTTTGCAGACCACCCTGCAACTTGTAGAAGCCGATGGGAGATGTTTTCTGTGCTGGCACAGTTTCCCCTAGCCATACATAGTGGAAAAGCTTTTTGCTAAGATGTAGGCGAGACGAGACGCTGAATAACGAAGGTCCGGAGCTCCCCGTAGCTAAGAACCGCTCCTGGGCGTCTTTCGGCAGAAGCCGCGCTCTGGAGAGCACTGTGACCGGCACAATCGTCTTTGCGCGAAGAAGCTGCTTCTTTGCTTCCGGGAGCCGGAGAGAGCGGCAGCTTCGGAAAGGTGAAGAAGGATGCTGCACAACACTGGGATTTTGTGTGCAGCTTGCCACCTGACAGAAAACAGTACCTTACCACTCTCCTGCCTCTTCCAATCACATGAACATTTGATTCGAAGCTGTTTTGGACAACTTTCTTTGTCTTTTCGAAAACACTTGGCAGACCTCCCTGCAAATTCTAGAATACGTTGGAAAATGTTTTCTGTGCTGGCACATTTTCTCCCTGCTTGACATAGTGGAAAAGCTTTTCGCTAGGATGTAGACGACAAGAGACTCGAACGACGAAGGTACGGATCTCCCCGGATCTAAGAGCCTCTTCCGAGCATCTTTCGGCAGAAACCGCGCTCCAGAGAGTACTGTTATTGAAGTGAAGGGAGACGACCATCCGATTAATCCATCGAACTCCACTTTATTGATCAATCAGTCACTTTATATAAGTGTTAATTAACTTCATGTATATTGCAAAATCCAAGCTCACGAAAGGTTAACAGAGAAATCTCTAACCACTCCTTTTGTTTTACAGTACCTATGATTTGTTTATTGAAAACAGTATCAGTGTTCCCACTGTGATATGAAAAGTTCCCAAAACCTCCATATCTGTTCCCAGGGAGCTATCTTTTCCCAGAGAGCCCAA
>JAWWEX010000338.1:0-17468 GCA_035583215.1 Arremon brunneinucha
GGACACCACAGACACAGCCCATGCTGGCCCAGGTCACCCCCACCAGCTCATGATCCCATCCCCATGATCCCATCCCCTTGGCCACATCCTCACTGTTCTTGTCCCCTTCTGTCCCTGCCTCCCAGTTCCCTTGTCCCTATGCCCAGAGCTGCCTGAGCCCAAAGGTGCCAGTCCCCACATTCCTGTCCTAACATCCCCATCCCCAAATTCCTGCCTCTCTGTTCCTGTCCCCAAAGCCACCTTACATCAGTCACAGTTCCACCAAGGTCCCCTCTGCGTAACACGGACTGGCACTGACCCCACAGTCCCCCTGTGCCCCCTCCCCTCCCCATCCCCTGGGTTTCAGGCCCGTGCCCGGGGCACTCACCCGGAGCAGCACCACCTTCCCGGCCATCCCGGTGTCCCCAGCCATGTGGACTGGCTGTCACTCACTGCCGGGGGTGGCTGTCCCCTTGGTGGTGGCTTTTTGGATAAAGGGGAAGGATGCAAGGTCATGTCTTGTCCTCACGTGTTGGTGGCCCTTGATGGGGACAGGGTGGCCACGAGCACAGGGTCATGGGGATGTGACCGTGGGCAAAGGCTGTGGGAAGGGTGGGAACAGTCTGGGTACAAGGCTGGGTGGGACACAGTGGTACATGGAGTTTCCAGGAGTGGGGGGCTCAGAGGGTTTGGGGACCCGGGGAATGAGTGGCCAGGGGCATGGGGGTGACCAGGGCTGGGGGATTCAGGGATGGGAGTGCCAGAGGAAAGTGGGCTCCAGAGATTTGGGGTCATGGGATGGGGATGCTGGGGGAATGGGGGATCCTGTGGGAATAGGGGTCCTGGGAGAATCAAAGTTCTGAGGGAAGGGAGATTTCAAGAGATGGAATGAACTGGAGAGGGTTCCGTGGGAATGGGGTGCTGGGCCATGGAGATCCTGGGGAATGTCAGTGTTGGGATAGAGGTACCAGGCAAGATGGGACATAAGGAATGAGACTCCCATGATTTGATTTCCAGTGGAATGGAAGTCCCAGGGATGGACATTGGCTGGGTGGACCCATTGGTTCGCAGCTCCTTCCCTGGGTGCCTCAGATTTTGGGGTGACCCTGAGCCTAGCACAGCTCCCACAAGGCGCCAGTGGCCTGGGGGTCACCCCAGACAGATACCTAGGGGCTCTGGGTCTGTGGAGCTGCTGCAGAGGTGAGAATTCTGTGGGGGAAAAAGGCCTGCCTGTGGTCTGCTCAGTCCTGCAAGAAGCACAAAACCCCAAAGGCAGCCCAAGCAGTGACTCTGAGAGAGCCTTTGATGGTTTTCAGAGCAGGGCTGGTGGAAAACCACCCCTGCAGGGCCAGCGGTGAGGGAACTAGTCCAGATATGCAGCAATTGTTCAATTGTTCCTCTTTGGTAAGGGACTGAGAGAACCTAAAAACTACTGCAAATCTGACAACAGTCTGCTCAACAACATGCCTGGGACCCTCCTTCTAGAACAAAACCTGCAGCCTTCTGGAGCCTCATGGAGAGAATGTTTGGGTTCAGGATGTGTCCGCCAGATAAGAGGGAAAAATGTGGAAGTATCGAGCAGGGACTCTGCCTCCGGCCATGGTGGGGCTGTGGGGAGTGATCCTGTCTGGATTCCAGGTGTCCCCAAAGCTGCTCCATCTCTGCCTTCTTCACCTGAGTGAAAGGCTGAGGGTTTGCAGGAATTGTGGTGTAAAGCCAGCAGAGGTGCTGCTGTGGACCCGAGACATGCCTGGGGTCAGGCTCTGCCTTCCTTGCATTCGGGATCATGGAGAGCGGCTACGGGTGTTGTGCAGGGCATGTGCCTGGCCCGGGACACTGTTACACTGCCACTGGGCACTGGGATCCAACCTGCTGCCTTGGCGGCTTCTGCCCGCTGCCGGTGGTGGTGCCGGGACCGATTGGTGGCCGTGAGTTTGCAAAAGGAGTGATTTCCCCTCCTCCCTCCCGTCGGAGGCTTCCAGGGCCCCTGAGGGGATGGAGCTGGAGCGTGGCGCCCCCTGCTGGTGGGGAGTGCTCCCTGCAGCACTCCCTGCTGGCCGTGGTTATAACTGCCACAAAAACCAACAGCGCAGAGCGGGAGGGAAAGTTCTGCGTTTGTGTTGTTTGTTCTGTTCTCGTTTATAAATTTCCCAGTAAGGAACTGTTATTCTTTCTCTTGCACTTTTGCTTGGAAGCCCCATCATCTTTGAAATTATACAGAGTTTTTGATATGGGTCTTCTTTCCATTCCAGGAACATTCCCACTTTCCTTGGCAGATATTTCTCATTTAAGGAGTTGCCAAGTTCTGGGTTTCAGCATGGATGTGACAGACACCCCAATAGAAGACAGAGTCGGGGACTTGGATACCTCATACTTTGTCCTTTAAGCTAGTTGGGCCACAAAGGGCCTGCTCCTCAGCTGGCACTTCTGGTCACCCAGCCACTCAGGAGCTGGCTTTGGCAGAGCTTCACACTGTCCCCAGTGTGCCACAGTTGACAGACTGATGGACAGACACCCCAAGAGAAGACAGAGTCAGGGACTTGGCCACCTCATGGTCTACCTTTTAAGCCAGTTGAGCCACCAAGGACCCTCTACCCAGGGGGTACTTCTGGTCACCTGGCCACTCAGGACCTGGTTTTGGCAGAGTGTCACACTGTCCCCAGTGTGCCATGACTGACAGACTGATGGACAGATGGGGCCTTGTCTCACCAAACGCAAAGCCTGACCCATCCCTGCCAAATACAGGTGTTCCAAAATGTCTCCAGACATCAAACTTTTCCTGTCTCTGATACCCCACCCTGTGCACTGGCCTCATCCTGACCTGCTCTGTAAAAGAGGGGGGCTCTGGAACCCCCACAGGGCATTTGTGAAATCCTCATGTGGAGAACAGGGCAGAGGAGGGGTTTGGGACAGGTGACAAGAGAATCCAGAGCCTCCTGAAGGTCGCTTTTACCATCAGCGCAAGGAAGGTTTAGAGCCCTGCCAGGTTCCTCTGGCAGAGGAAACATGCTAGGGGGAAATGCCTGGGGTTTATTCCTTTTTTTGGTCCTTTCCCTGGAAATCATTCCTTGCGTGACTCTTAGGACTCTGAACCTTGTTGCTGTTGCAGTTGGTTTAATTCTCTCTGTTTACTGTTTCAGGAAATTGCTCTTCTCTCAGCCCTTTGGGATCTTTATGCCTTCACGGGGATGGAGAGGGGCAGTTTTTAGTGGCAGCACACACACGAGTGGGTGCCCATGAGTGGGGACCCCTAGTGCCCCCCAGTTCCCCCAGTGTCACAGCATATTCCCGTAGAGGTCACCGGGTTCCCACAGTCGCCCCTGGTGTCCCCGCAGCTCCGCATAGATCACCTGGGCATCCTGGAGGGTGGTGGCATGCGGGGACACTGCGAGAGACACAAGCTGTGGGATCTGGGTGGTGTGACACTCATGGGTGATGTGTCCCTCTGTGTGTGTCCCCCCGTACTCACCCCCTCCCCTCTTGGTGACCATGATGTGGGTGTACAGCATCTCCCCCTCCTCTGGGGGGGCGGGGGATCCGGGGGGCCCTGCGGGAATGTGCTGTGACACTGGCAATGTGGAGGAGGGGATGGGAGGGCTTAGGGGTTTGGGTAAAAGAGGAGAGTGTGGTTTGAGCCCCCCTATCACATTTTCTGCTGCTTCCTGGCACCTGCAAAGTAAGAAGGGAAGGGGTGACTGTGGGGTCCCAGGGCCCTGAACCCTCTCAGGATTCCTGAAATTCCATGGGACCCTCAAGCATCTGTGAAGTCCCTCAGAATCCATGAACATCCCCAGTGCCCCCGACAAACTCAGCGTCAAGAATCCAAAACCCAGCAGGGACAGAGACCCCCCCAAACACCCCCAGGGCCTTTGAAAGAACCCCCATCATCCCTGCAGGACCCTCCAGCACCTCCCCAAACCCTACAGGGCCCCCAGCCAAGGCGGCAGTTCTGGGGCTCTTGATGCTTCCCTATCGCTTCCCAAATCTGGGGGCCTCTACAGCTCCCTGGTACCCCCGTACCCCCATTGTCACCCAGCCATATGGTGCCACCGGTTCCAGGTCACAATGACACCCATGAGCAGGAGCAGGAACAAAAGGGCCCCACTGACACCTGCGGCCCCTGCAAGAAACAGAGGGGGATGCATCAGGGTAACCCTGAATCCCATGGGTCCTGCACTCTCTCATAAGCCCGTGTGACCCCACCTGTGTCACCATGTCCCTTTGATGTCACCTCCACTGTCAGCAGTGAGCTGGTTGCCTGGAACACGTGGTGCCGGTCTGCCTCATTGGTGGCCATGCACTGGTAGCTGCCGGAATGTCCCACATTAACAGCCCCAAGCTGCAGGATGGGACCCTGGGCCACCTCCTGCTCGTTGTGTAGCCAGGTGAAGGTGATGGGGCTGAGCCCACCTGCACCAAGCAGCACAGGGTCATGTTGTCACCTGCATGCACCTCATGGGCCAGAGGACCGGGTATGATTGTGGCATTGGCCATGGGCACTGCAGGGACACAGACAGGGCTGAGGGCACAGGGAGGGGCTGGCAGCCAGTGTGGGGGGATAAGGATGAGGGGATGGGTGCGAAGGTGGATAACGGTGGATATCCGGGGACCATGGAGGCGTGAGGGGACAAAAGGTTGAGGCGGGGGGACCCAAAAAAGGTGTCTGGGGGACATGGAGGTGCTCAGGAAGGGGACTCAGAGAGGTTGTAGAGGCTCCCTGTGCCCACCCCTGCACTCACTCTGTACTGTGATGTGGAGCCGGGCGCTGCTCTTCCACACAGTCTGCCCCCTCAGAGCGCACCTGGCACATGTAATTCCACGAGTAGGAGACCCCCACAGCGGGCACCAGCAGCAGGGGGACCCCTGCAAGCCCCCCACCACCTGCCCATCCCGGTAGAACACGTGCAGGAGGGGGCTTATGGTTGTAGGGGGCTGGGGGTGCTGAGGCAGCTGATAGTCAGGGGCGACCCAGAGTGGGTTCGGAGGGACCCTCCAGCACTGGCGCCTGGTAGAGCTCAGGGCAGGAGAGGGGAGGTGAGGACGGTGACTTTGACTGCTGGGAAAGGGCTTTGGGGGTGTCAGGTGATTGGAGTTCCAGCTGTGGGGGTGCTCACCGTGCACTGTCACTGTCACTGCTGCTGACCGTGACTGCCAAGACCCCACCAAGCCCCTGCAGCTGTAGCGACCACTTTGGTGCAGCTGCAGGGGGGACAGCTCGGTCCCATTGACAAACCCCCTCAGTTCCTTCTCATCCTGGTAAAATCACACCCTGCTGACCGTGTGGTTCCAATGGCCGCACCGGCAGCGCAGTGTCATAGTATCCCCCTCCAGCAGCACCCATGCTGGAACCTGCGGCACCAGCAAATCTGAGGGACAGGAGGATTGCATCTCACCGAAGGGCTCAAGACAGGTCCGAGGTGGTCCCCATGACCTTGAGAACATCTGGGTGCATTGGGGTGCACTGGGATGTCCCTATGGGCAGGGCACAGGCTCTTGCCACACAAGGGTTGTGGTGCCACCTACAGAGTGAAGTTCACCTCGACTTGTCAGGGGCCACCCTGATCATTTAAGATCCCCATTCACCATCTGAGATCATCACAGGGGGGCTGAGCCCAGTGCCGGGTCTGTGACGCGTGTAGTTGTCACCCTTGGTGACAGTGAAGTTGTCAGGTCCCTCCTGCCACCAGTGCTGCCCATCCTTGTACCAGGTGGTGGCACCAGTGGTCCCTCAGCTCTGGCAGGTCAGTGTCACCCGGTTCCACAGCACTGCTGGCCTCCAGGGGGGCTCCACAAGGAGCTAGGCGGTGGGTGACAGGGGACACCAGCCTGCCAGGGCCAGCGTGGGGCTGGGGACAGCAGGGTTGGGCCATGGCATCCCCCAAGGACTCACCAGCGAGGCTGAGGGGGTGTGGGCTGGAAGGGAGAAGGGACAGGGCTCAGTGGAGGTGGCCCTGAAGGGATGGCAGCACCTGGAGTACAGGGTGTGGGGGATGTCCCCAAACTGTCCCCATGGGGACAGCAGTTCTTGTGAGAAACCTTTCTGGGTGGGCCCCAAAAGATTTGGATGGTCAGGGGACATGTCTGTGTCACAGCCACCCATGCACCACATCCCTGTGGCACAGACAGCTTGGGAACCGGGACACCAAGGCCACTGGGGGCTGAGGCAAAACATGGGGACACTGTGCACACCTCGGGCATGAGGACACCATGGACACAGCCCATGCTGGCCCAGGTCACCCCCACCAACTCATGATCCCATCCCCATGGCCACATCCTCACCATTCTTGTCCCCTTCTGTCCCTGCAACTCAATTCCCTTGTCCCCATCTCCAGAGCTACCTGAGCCCAAAGGTGCCAGTCCCCACATTCCTGTCCCCACATCCCCATCCCCAAATTCCTACCTCCCTGTTCCTGTCCCCAAAGCCACCCTACATCCCCAATCCCAGCCAGGTCCACTGTGGGTAACATGGACTGGCACTGCTGGCATTGGAGACCTCAGGGGACCGTGCAGCCCCCCTGTGCCCCCTCCCCTCCCACTCCCCGCGATGTCAGGCCCGTGCCCAGGGCACTCACCCCACAAGAGCAGCACCACCTTCCCGGCCATCTCGGTGTCCCCAACCATGTGCACTGGCTGTCACACACTGCCAGGAGTGGCTGTCCCCTGGCTGGAGGCTCTTTGGCCAGAGGGGAAGGAAGCGAGGTCACATTTTGTCCTCATGCATAGGTGGCTCTACAGTGGGGGCAGGGTGGCCACAAGCTGGACACAGGCTGGGCACAGGCTGTGGACAAGGCTGGTGGGACATAGTGGGACATGGGGTTCCCAGGAGTGGGGGGGCCTCAGTTGGTTTGGGGACCTGGGTAAGGGTGTCCAGGGAAATAGGAGATCCTAGGGATGGGGTCCGTGGGAATGGGGATGTACAGGGCTGGGGGGACTCAGGGATGGGAGTCGCAGGGGAACATGGGCTCCAGGGGTTTGGAGTCATGGGATGGGGATTCTGGGGGAATGAGGGTTCCTGTGGGAATAGGGGTTCCTGAGAGTATCAAGGTTCTTGGGAAAGGAAGATCTCAGGGGATGGAATGAACAGAAGAGGGCTCCTTTGGAAGGGGGGCCCTGGGCCATGGACATCCTGGGGAATGTCAGTACAGGGTTGGGGATCACAGGGAGGAATATAAGGAATGGAGGTCCCATGATTTGATTTCCAGGGGAATGGAGGTCCCAGGGATGGGCAGTGGCTGGGCAGGCCCAGGTGTCTCAGCTCCCTTCCTGGGTGCCTCAGATTTTGGGGTCACCCAGGGCCCAACAATGGCCCCCTGGGTTGCTCATTTCGTGGGCATGGGGACCCTTGGTAGCTCTGCCTCTGTGGCCTCCCTTGCCCTTCACTTTTTTGTGTCTTTATTTCTCTTTTTCCCTATTTTCCTCCCTTTTGTGCCATGTCCCCTCACCCCCAGTTCTTCACTCAGCAGTCCTGGGGAGCGCCTGAGCATGGAATGGGCTGGGGGAGCCAGGGGAGTGGGGTGTGCAGGAAAGGGTGGGGAGGCTATGGGGGATGGAGGTGTTGGGCTGTGCCTCCTCAACACTTTCACTTTCCTTTTCCTGGACAAGAAGGAAGAGGGCGTTTGTGCTGAGAGTCAGACGGGAAAGGGGGGCGGTTCTGTCTTGGGGGGGCACATCCACGAGGTTCCTGTCCTGGGAGGATCCTGTCCCAGGGGGTGACACATCCTGGCATGGGGGGTCCTGTCCCAGGTGTGACAGTTCCAGAAATGTCCCTGCACATTCCTGGCTGGGTGCCTGTCCCAGGGGTTGGCACATCCTGGGGACCCCTGTCAATGCAAGGGTGGGGCCCAGGCATAGCCCAGCCCCACTGCACAGGGATGGCCATAGACCAGCCTTGCTCTGGCCAGCCCCAGGTGGCAGCCAGCATCTGAGGGTCCCCCCTGCCCCCTTGGCTTCGATTCTGGGAGCTTTAGAGCTGCTGCAGAGGTGAGAATTGTGTGGGGAAAGAAGGCCTGCCTGTGGTTTGCTCAGCTCTGCAAGAAGTACAAAACCCAAAGGGAGCCCAAGCGAGGGTCTTTGATGGTTTTCAGAGCAGGGCTGGCTGGAACCCCCAACTCTGCAGGGGCAGCTGTGAGGGAACCAGTCCGGAAATGCAGCAATTGATCATTTTGTCACTGTTCCCAAGGGATTGAGAGAGCCCCAGAATCACTGCAAAGATCCCAACAATCTGCTCAACAACCTGACCTACACCCTCCTTCTTGCACAAAACCTGCAGCCTTTTGGAACCTCCAAGAAAGAATGTTTGGGTTCTGGATGCGCACACCAGAAGAGAGGGGAAAAGTATGGCAATATTGAGCAGGGGCTGCACACGAGGGGCTGGGGAACAGGGGTGTCACAGCAGGAGCGGGGAGTGCCCAGGCAGGGGAATTCAGGGCAGGCTGGAGTGGATTTACCAGGGAATCAGACCCTGAGGCACACAGGGGCATTTCCACAGATTCCTGTGCACTGTCCCAAGGATGGACAGAGCTTCTCTCCTTCCTCCATGGGAAGTCAATCAAGTTTCAGGGTGGGAATGAGAAAATGGGGAGAGTTCCTAAAGATGGCCCAAGAAAAGACTTCCTTCAGGGCTGAGTTGCTGCCCAGCAGGGAGGGAACAATCCCATGGAGCTGTTGGACACTCAGGTAGATTCCACACTCTGTTATCCACAAGCAAATGCTACCAGGGAATGCACCAATGGGCTGCTAAAGGGAACGAAAAAGTCTCATTCCACTGTGATTTGTTTGTGTTTTTATTGTGAGTGACTTGTTGGGAACGCAATGGATTCTAGAAACCAGAGCATTTTATACCTTGTCAGTTTGATTTCTGATGACTATGTTCTCTATCAGGGAAAAATTGTGTGGGAAAGATTTTTGCTTTTATTCTATAGATGTGTAATTTTGTTTGAACCAATTGGGCATCAAGTGTTGCCTGAGAGGGCTGAACCAGGAAATTGGGGGGACCTGACCCAGGAGTGTGTGGGCCAGGGACACAGAGACTCCCAGGACAGCCTTGGAGTGCCCCAGGGTGGGGGCTGTGCTGGGCTCTGGGTCCCCATGGGGACAGTTTGGGGACCGTCCTCACACCCAGTGCCCCCGTGCTGCTGTCCCCATTGTGCCACCCCCACCCAGCCCTGTCCCTTCTCCCTTCCAGCTCAGACCCTCAGCCCCGCTGGTCAGTCCTCAGGAGATGCCATCTTCCCACCCCGATGTCCCCAGCCCCACGGTGGCCCTGGCAGGCTGGTGTCCCCTGTCATCCACAGGTGCCCAGACCACCCTGATCCTCGTGGAGCCCCCTTGGAGGCCGGCGGTGCTGTGGGACTGGGTGACACTGACCTGCCAGGGCTCGGGGATGGCCGGTGCCACCACCTGGTACAAGAACAGGCAGAGCTGGTGGCAGGAGGGACCTGATCACTTCACTGTCTTCGAGAGAGGCACCTACATGTGTGACAGAGCCGGCACTGGGCTCAGCCCCCCCTTGAGCGTCTTAGATGGTGAGGGGGGTTTGGGTATCCCCAACCTGGCACTCGCAGGGACCCCGAGGGCTCTGGGTGGGCTCCGCTCCATGGTTCACCTCCTGTGCGACCAGAGCCTGTCCCCTGCTCTGGGGACATCCCAGAGCATCCCAGTGTCGGGAAACCCTATGTTGGTATCGGGGGCCCCTGGTGTGCTGGGTGTGACCCAATGTGGGTGTACTGGTGCCATCAGGTGTGTCAGGACCTCTCTGTCCCCCAGACTGGTTGGTGCTGCAGGCGCCAGCACGGGCGCTGCTGGAGGGGGACAATGTGATACTGCGCTGCCAGGGCTCTTGGAACAGCACTGTCACCTCGGTGTCCTTCTACTGTGAGGAGACAGAGCTGGAGGTGTACCCTCAAGCCACAGAGCTGTCCCTGTCCCCTCTGCAGCTGAGCCACAGTTCTCACTACAGCTGAAGGGGCTGGGTGGTATCCTGGGGGTGGATGAAGTCAGCGCCAGTGACAGTGACAGTGCATGGTGAGCACTCCACAGCCTCCACCCTGACACCTCCACCGTCCCTCCCCAGGGAACTGGGCTCAGAAATCCCCGCTCCCCTCTCTTTCCCTGAGCTTTTCACTGTGCCGGTGCTGGAGGGTCCCCCCGAACTCACCGTGGGGTCCCCTCTGACTCTCAGCTGCCTCAGCACCCCTCAGCCCCCTGCGGCCATAAGCCCCCCTCCTGCACGTGTTCTACTGGGACGGGCAGGTGGTGGGGGGCCTGCAGCTACTGGTGCCTGCCGTGGGGGTCTCCCACTCGGGGAATTACAGCTGCCAGTTGCTCAGGGAGGGGGCGGAGGGTTTGGGGAAAAGCAGAACCTGGCTCCGTGTCATGGTGCACGGTGAGTGTGGGGATGGGCATGGGGAGCCCCCACAACCACCTCGGTACCCCGGCCAGGGCATCTCCATTTCCCCCACGCAAATTTCCTTGGCCCTTCTATTACTCCCCTTGTCCCCTCACCCCTCTGTGGTGTGACCCCATCCCCGACATCCCCCACCACACCCATCCCCCCCCCATCCCTATCCCCTCACACTGGCTGCCAGCCCCTCACTGTGGTCTCAGCCCTGTCTGTGTCCCCGTAGTGCCTGTGGCCACCATCAGACCTGGTGTCCTGGAGGTGACACCGTCGGACACAGGGACACACAGGGGCACAGGTGGGGTCAGTCAGGGTCACCAGGGAGTGCAGGACCCCTGGGGTGATGGGTGATCCGGATGCATCCCCCTCTGTTTCTTGCAGTGGCCGCAGGGGTCAGTGGGGCCCTTTTGTTCCTGCTCCTGCTCATGGGTGTCATTGTGGCCTGGCACCGGTGGCACCATGTGGGTGGGTGACAATGGGGGGGGCACGGGGTACCAGGAAGCTGTAGAGGCCCCCAGATTTTGGGAGCAATTGTGCAGCACGCACATCCACAGAACAGTGACCTTAGACTGGAGTCGGAATGGTTTGAGGAGGTGCTGGAGGGTCCTGCAGGGATGTTGGGGGTTCTTTCAAAGGCCCTGGGGGTGTCTGGGGGGGTCTCTGTCCCTGCTGGGTTTTGGATTCTTGATGCTGAGTTTGTCGGGGGCACTGGGAATGTTCATGCATTCCGGGAGCTTCAGGGATGCTTGGAAGTCCTGAGAGAAATTGAGGGTCCCGTGGTGATTCAGGAATCCTGAGAGGGATCAGGGCCCTGGGAACCAACAGTCACCCCTCCCCTCTCTCCTCTGCAGCTGCCAGAAAGCAGCAGGAAATGTGAGTGGGGGGCTCAAACCACACTCTCCTCTTTTACCCCAACCCCAGGACCTCCCATTCACTCCCCCATATCCACTTTATTCCCTCAGGGTCCCCCCAGATCCCCGAGCCCCCCCAGAGGAGGGGGTGGTGCTGTACACCCACGTCGTGGTCACCAAGAGGGCAGGGGGTGAGTACGGGTGGGACACACACAAAGGGACACGTCACCCATGAATGTCACCCCACTCAGATCCCACAGCCCATGTCTCTCGCAGTGTCCCCGCATGCCACCACCCTCCAGGATCCCCAGGTGATCTACGCGGAGCTGCGGGGACACCAGGGGCTATCACAGTAACCCGGTGACCTCTACGGGAATGTGCTGTGACACTGGGGGAACTGGGGGGCACTGGGGGTCTCCACCCATAGGCACCAACTCATGTGTGTGTGCTGCCACCAAAACATTGCCCCCCAACCTCCTTGTGAAGGCACAAAGATCCCAAAGGGCTAAGAGTTGAATAATTTCCTGAAACAGCAATGAGAGAGAATAAAATCAACAGCAACAAGGTTCAGAGTCCAAATGGTCACGAAAAGAACAATTTCTGGGGAGTGGCCCCAAAAATTAACAATCCCAAACACTCCCCCTAGCACGTTTCATACCCCAGACTAACCTGGTAGGGCTCTGGACCTTCCTTGCTCTGATGGCCGAAGCGGCCTTCAGGAGGCTCTGGATTCTCTTGTCACCTGTCCCAAACCCCTCCTCTGCCCTGTTCTCCACATGAGGATGTCACAAAGGCTCTGTGGGGGTTCTGAAGCCTCCCCCTTTTACAGGGCAGTCAGGATGAGGCCATGGCACAGGGAGGGGTATCAGAGACAGGAAAAGTTTGATGTCTGGAGACATTTTGGAACAACTGTATTTGGCAGGGATGGGTCAGGCTTTGCTTTTGGTGAGACAAGGCCCCATCTGTCCATCAGTCTGTCAGTCATGGCACACTGGGGACAGTGTGACACTCTGCCAAAACCAGGTCCTGAGTGGCCAGGTGACCAGAAGTACCCCCTGGGTAGAGGGTCCTTGGTGGCTCAACTGGCTTAAAAGGTAGACCATGAGGTGGCCAAGTCCCTGACTCTGTCTTCTCTTGGGGTGTCTGTCCCATTCACACTGGACCCAGAATATGGCAACTCATTCAAATGAGAAATATCTACCAAGGAAAGTGGGAATGTTCCTGAAATGTAAAGAAGACCCTCGTCAACAACTCTCTTTAATTTCAAAAATAATGGGCCTTCCATTGGGAAATTCCTATGGGGCTCTTTACAGGGAAATTTATGAACCAGAACAGAACAAACAACACAAACACAGAACTTTCCCTCCCGCTCAGCGCGGTTGGTTTTTGTGGCAATTAAAACTGCGGCCAGCAAGGGGCGCTGAAGGGAGCACTTCTGGCCAACAGGGGGCGCCCCAGTCCAGCTCCATCCCCTCAGGGGCCATGGTGTCGTAGGGCGGGAGGCAGGAGGGGAAATCACTCCCTTTGCAAACTCATGGCCACCAATTGGTCCCGGCACCACCACTAGCAGCAGGCAGAAGCTGCCAAGACAGCAGGTTGGATCCCAGTGCCCACTGGCAGCGTAGCAGTGTCCCGGGGCCAGGCACATGCCGTGCACAACACCTGCGACCACTCTACATGATCTCAAATGGAAGGAAGGCAGCACCTGACCCCAGGCATTTCTCGGGTCCACAGCAGAACCTCTGGTGTCTTTACGCCACAATTCCGGCAAACCCTCAGCCTTTCGCTCAGGTGAGGAAGGCAGGGATGGAGCAGCTTTGGGGACACCAGGAATCCACACGGGGTCACTCCCCACAGACCCACCATGGCTGGGGGCAAAGCCCCTGCTCAGTATTTCCACACCTTTCCCTTTTATCAGGCGGACATATCCAGAACTGAAACATTCTTCCATGAGGTTCCAGAAGGCTGCAGGTTTTCTTCAAGAAGGAGGGTCCAGGTCAGGATGTTGAGCAGAATGTTGTGGGATTTGCAGTAGTTTTGTGGTTCCGTCCCTTACAAAGAGGAACAAATGAACAATCGCTACAGTTCCTGGCTGGTTCCCTCTCAGCGGCCACTGCAGGTGTGGTTTCCAGCCAGCCCTGCTCTGAAAACCATCAAAGGCCCTCCGACAGCCATTTGCAGGGCTGAGCAAACCACAGGCAGGCCTTTTTCCCCCATAGAATTCTCACCTCTGCAGCAGCTCCACAGACCCAGAGCCCACGGAATCTGTTTTGGGTGACCACCAGGCCGCTGGCACCTTGTGGGGGCTGTGCTGGGCTCTGGGTCGTCCCAAAGTCTGAGGCACCAAGGGAAGGAGCTGAGACCTATGGGCCCATCCAGTCACTGCCCATCCCTGGCAACCCCATTCCCCTGGAAATCAAATCATGGCACCCCATTTCTTATGTCCCCCCCTCTCTGGGACCCATATCCCAGTACTGACCTTTCCCAGGAACTCCATGGCCCAGGAGCCCTCATTCCCAAGGAACACTCTCCTGTTCATTCCATCCCCTGAAATCTCTCTTTCCCTAGAACATTGATTCTCCCAGGACCCCCATTCCCACAGGATCCCCCCTTCCCCCAGCATCCCCATCCCATGACCCCAAATCTCTGGAGCCCACATTCTTCCGGTACTCCCATCCCTGAGTCCCCTCAGACCTGGGCACCCCCATTCCCAGTGACTCCTGCTCCGCAGCACCCCTATTCCCAAGACCCCATGCCTGGAACCCCCCATTACCATGGACACCCATCCCTGGCCCCCCAAACCGCCCTGAGCCCCCCACTCCTGGGAATTCTACATCACACCTTGTCCCACCCAGACTTGTCCGCATCCTGTCCCCACCCTTCCCACAGCCTGTGTCCAGCTTGTGGCCACCCTGCCCCCACCAAGGGCCACCTACACACGACGTTACCTGGCTTCCTTCCCCTTTGTCCAAAGAGCCACCACCCAGGGGACAGCCACCCCTGGCAGTGTATGACAGCTAGTGAACATGGCTGGGGACACCGGGATGGCCGGGAAGGTGGTGCTGCTCCTGTGGGGTGAGTGCCCCGGGCACGGGCCTGACATGCAAGGGATAGGGAGGGGAGGGGGCATAGGGGGGCTGCAGGGTCCCCTGAGGTCCCCAATGCCAGCAGTGTCAGTCCATGTTACCCACAGTGGACCTTGGTGGGAACAGGGATGAAGGGCAGCTTTGGGGACAGGAACAGGGAGGCAGGAATTTGGGGATGGGGATGTGGGGACAGGAATGTGGGGACTGGCACCTTTGGGCTCAGGTAGCTCTGGGCATAGGGAGAAGTGAACGGGAATGTAGGGACTGGCGGGGACAAGAATGGTGAGGATGTGGCCATGGGGATGGGATCATGAGCTGGTGGGGGTGATCTGGGCCATCATGGGCTGTGTCCACGGTGTCCTCCTGCCCGGGGTGTCCACAGTGTCCCCATGTTCGGCCTCAGCCCAGGATGGCCACGGTGTCCCTGTTCCCAAGGTGTCTGTGCCACCATGAATGTGGTGCATGGGTGGCTGTGACACAGACATGTCCCCCTGCTTCACCAAAACTTTTGTGAAGCACACCCATGCAGTTTCCGACAAGAACTGCTGTCCCCACGGGGACAGTTTGGGGACTGTCCCCACACCCTGTACCCCTGTGCTGCTGTCCCCACTGTGCCACCCCCACCCAGCCGTGTCCCTTCTCTCTTCCAGCCCAGACCCTTGGCCTCACTGGTGAGTCCTCGGGGGATGCCATGGCCCCACCCCGCTGTCCCCAGCCCCACACTGGCCCTGGCAGGCTGGTGTCCCCTGTCACCCACAGGTGCCCAGACCACTCAGCTCCTGGTGGAGCCCCCCTGGAGGCCAGCGATGCTGTGGGACCGGGTGACACTGACCTGCCAGGGCTTGGGAACCACCGGTGCCACTGCCTGGTACAAGGACGGGCAGTGTTGGTGGCAGGGACACAACTTCGTGTCACCGAGAGTGGCACCTACAAGTGTGACAGACCTGGCAGTGGGCTCAGCCCCTCCATGAGAGTCTCAAACGGTGAGGGGGGTTTGGGTGTCCCCAGCTGGCAAACGCAGGGACCCCAAGGGCTCTGGATGGGCTTCGCTCCATGGGTCACCTCCTCTGTGACCAGATCCTGTCCCCTGCTCTGGGGACATTCCAAAGCATCCCAGTTTGGGTGGAACTCGTTTTGGAATCGGGGCCCCTGGTTCACGGTTTGTGACCCAATGGGGGTGTTCCGGTGCTCTCCCCCAGACTGGCTGGTGCTGCAGGTGCCGGCACAGGCAGTGCTGGAGGGGGACACGGTGATACTGTGCTGCCGGGTCTGGTGAGACAACAGGGTCACCTTGGTGTCCTTCTACCGAGAGGGGTCGGAACTGTGGGGGCTCCGTGGTGGGACCGAGCTGTCCCTGTCCCCTCTGCAGCTCCACCACAGTGGACACTACAGGGGCTGGGGGTGGGTGGGATCCTGGGGGTGGCAGGAGTCAGCGCCAGTGACAGTGACAGTGCAGGGTGAGCACCCCACCGCCCCCACCCCAACACCCCCACAGCCCCTCCCCAGAGACTTGGGTTCTCAAATCCCCCTCTCCTCCTCTTCCCAGAGCTCTTCTCAGTGCCAGTGCTGGAGGGTCTCCCTGATCCCACCGTCAGGTCCCCTCTGACTCCCAGTTGCCTCAGCACCCCCGGGTCCCTGCAGCCCCGAGTCCCCCCTCCTGCACGTGTTCTACCGGGATGGGCAGGTGGTGGGGGTCCGCAGAGGTCCCTGCAGCTGCTGGTGCCCGCCATGGGGGGCTTCTCCTCGAAGAATTACAGCTGTGATCTGCACCCCGAGGGAGGGGCCATGCGGAACAGCTGCACCTGGCTCTGCATCATGGTGTCCAGTGAGTGCAGGGATGGGCATGGGGAGCACCCAGAGACCCCCCTGGTCCCCTGGTAGGGCATCTCCATGTCCCCCAGACAAATTTCTTTTGTCCCCGCACTTCTGCCCTAGGTCCCCTCACCCCTCTGTGGTGTGACCCCATCTCCAACATCCCCCACAACACCCATACCCCCCATCCCTATCCTCCCACACCAGCTGCCAGCCCCTCCCTGTGGCCTCAACCCTGTCTGTGTCCCCACAGTGCCCGTGCACAATGCCACCATCACACCCGGTGTCCCGGAGGTGACACTGCCGGAGACAGGGACACACAGGGACACAGGTGGCGTGACACAGGTGGGGTCACCAGGGAGTGCAGGACCCCTGGGGTGATGGGTGACCCTGATGTGTCCCCCTCTGTTTCTTGCAGTGGCCACAGGGGTCAGTGGGGCCCCTTTGTTCCTGCTCCTGCTAGTGGCTGTTATTGTGGCCTGGCACTGGTGGCACCGTGTGGGTGGGTGACAATGGGGGGACAGGGGTCGTGGAGAGAGGCGGGAAGGCCCCAGAGGAAGGGGCCCTAGGGCGGCACCCACAGCACCTGACTTGGGAGGGGCTGAGCCCCTAGTGACCATGGCTCAGAGCCCTGGGGAGCTGTTGGAGGGTCCTGCCAGGATGTTGGGGGTTCTATCAGGGGTGCCACTCCCTGCCGGGCTCGAGGTTCTGGGGGCTTACGGTGTTGGTGCAAGTGGAGTGGGTCAGGGATACTGGGGAATCATCAGGGATACTGGGGGGGCCTGGGGAGAATTGTGTGTCTGGTGGTGGTTCAGGATTCCCAAGGATAGATGGGGGCCCCTGGGTCTCCACAGTCACCCCTCCAGTTTTCCTTTGCAGATGCCAGGAAACACCAGGAAAGGTGAGTGCGGGCTCCAGCCGTGATACACCTTTTACCCAAATCCCCAGCACCTCCCATCCCCTTCCCCACACCCCTTTATTCCCACAGGCCCCCCCTATACCCCCTGGCACTTCCAGTGGAGGATCCTCAGGCGACGTACATGGAGCTGCAAAGACAACCATGGGAACCCAGTGAGTAGCATATGTTGAGACATAAATCAAAATCAGATTTGTTTCTCTTAACCCCAGCGTGCTTAGTGGCTCTGCAATCCCCCTCCCAGTGCTCCCAATGAGGTGGCTTACTGGTGTCCATCCCAGTTCCAAGGGGGCTGTGGTAGATAGGGATAAGGCGATCGGAAGATCACGCGATGTGACGAAAAGTGGCAGGACTCCTTTTCCCCCAACCCCCCGAGATAAGAGATCACCTAGGAATGTAGCTAGGAATGTAGCCCCTCTAACTGT
>JAWWEX010000339.1:0-17374 GCA_035583215.1 Arremon brunneinucha
GAAAGGGAAATGAGGATGGAAGGGGAGAGGGAAATGGGGAATGGGGATGGAGAAGGGAGGAGGGAAATGGGGAGGGGGAGATGGGGAGAGGGAGAAGGGAAATGGGGAAATGGGGGAAGGAAATGGGAGAGGGAAATGGGGAGATGGGGATGGAGAAAGGGAAATGGGGATGGAGGAGGGAAGAGGGAAATTGGGAGAGGGAAATGGGGATGGGGAAAGGAGGAGGGAGCAGGGAGGGGGAAAAGGGAAATGGAGACAGGGAAACAGGGAGAGGGAAGGGAGAGGGAGAGGGAGAGGGGGATGGAGAAGGGAGAGGGAAATGGAGAGGGGAATGGGGTTGGAGAAAGGAGGAAAGGAAGAGGGAAATGCGGAAGGAAGAGGGAGAGAAGGAGGGGAATGGGCAGAGGGAAGGGAGAGGGGAATGGGGATGGAGGAGGGAAAAGGAAACGGGGAGAGGGAAATGGGGAGAGGGAAATGGGAAATGGAGAGGGAGGGACGGGGAGGGAGAGGTAAGAGGGAGAGGGAAATGGGGAGGGAAGAGGAGAGGAAGAGGGAGGAGGGAAGGCGAGAGGGAGATGGAGAAGGAAGAGGGCAGAGGGAGGAGACAGAGACGGGGACAGGGAAAAGGGAAGGGGAAGGGAAGGGGGACAGGGAGGGGACAGGGAGGGGCCAGGGAGGATGAGGAAGGGGAGAGGGACAGGGGAGACCCCGAAGGGACAGGAAGGGACACGAAGGAACAGAAGAAGGCGACAGAGAGAGGACAAACACCAGAGAGGACAAACAACCAAAGAGAGAGGACGAACAGCAAAGTTAGAGCCCAAACCACCAAAGTGAGACCGCGCCGCCCGTCCCCTCCCGTCCCTCCCTCTCCCCCCACCGCTTACCGGGCTCAGCGACGGCCACGGCCACCAAAACCCCCCCGAGCAGCGCCCCGAGGACACCCATGGCCCCTCCGCGTCCCCAGCGTCCCCAAAGTCCCCACGCCGAGCCCACCCGCGGGGCCCAACCCCGCGCCAGCCAATGGGAGCGCTCCCCGCCCGTGACGTCGGCGGTTGCCAGGCAGAGGAGCGCCGAGAGCGGCGCGGGGCCGGTGACAGCGCGCGGGGGACACGAGTGGGGGTGGGGGGGGAAAGGGGGGACACCGAGACCCCCCCCAGGGGTCGCGTGGGGTTGGGGACACCCTCAAAGTGACCCCTTAAATTAGGGGGGGGCATAAGTGACGTCACGGGGGTTAATGAGCGGCGTGGGGTTAATTGGGGGGGCGCGCGTGGGGAGTATGACGTCATCGGGGTGGTAAGGGGGGTTCTGAGAATTTTGGGGACCCCCATGGGTGCCCCCCAGGGATGTCGCGGACCCCCGTGGGGACACCCCAGGAATTCTGGGGACCCCCGTGGGTGCCCCCCACCCTTTTTGGGACCCCCGTGGGTGCCCCCCACCCCTCCTGACTCCTCCAGGGATGTCACAGACCCCCGTGAGGACACCCCAAGAATTTTGGGGGCCCCCAAATCCCTCCGTGGGTGCGCCTACCCCCCTTTGTGGGACCCTCGTGGGTGCCCCCCACCCTTTGTGGGACCCCCGTGGGTGCCCCCCACCCCTCCCAGGAATGTCCTAGATCCCCGTGGGGACACCCCAATAATTTTTGGGGACCCCCCCCACGGACCCCTGTGGGTTCCCCCCCCCACCCCACGCTGCCGCGCTCCCCTCACTGCGCATGCGCGCGGCGCTAGGACCCCGCGGAGCCTTTCCCTCCACGCCGAGGTGGGGGGGGAGGGGAGGAGAGGGGGGGCCTGAATGGGGACCCGTGGGAGCCGCAGGGGAGCCACGTGACCGCCGCCAGCCAATCAGCGCGCGGGTGACGTAGCTCGTGGCTCCCTTTTCTGCCCCGGATGGTTTTTTTTACCTTTTTTGCCCCAAACTCGGGGTTTTTCGGGGCGGGAGGATTTGAAGGGAGAGGAGAGGGGGGCGGATGAAGCGAGGCCGAGCCCGGGGGTCGCGGCGCGAAGCGGGGGCGCCTCAGGTGAGTGCCGGGGGGGGGGGCGGCCTCGCCCTGCCCCCCCCCACAGCGGCGCGGAGGCGGGGGGAGGTCACGTGATGGCGGCGCGCCGTCAATCACGCTTCATCCCGCCCTCTTTTCGGCGCGTCGACCAATAGGGAGGCGCGGAGCGGGTGATTGACAGCGGGGCGGGCGCGGCTTTGTGCGCGCGGCGGGGGCGGCGGTTTGGGGCGAAAAGCGCCATGTTTGGGTGTTCGCGCGGGGGCGGCGGCGGGCGCGGCCCCAAGTGCTGTGTCACGGTGGCGGTGGAGAGCCCCGGGGAGGGGGGAAGGGAAGCGGACGCCACACGGAGCTACCCGTGTCCTGCGAGCCCCGGGGAGGAGGGGGTGGGGGAGTGGAATGTGGAGAGGAAGAGGTCGGGAAGGACGCGAGAATTCCCTCAGCGACGAGGGCGAAAAGGGTCGGGGGGTCCCTGAGGGGGAGCCCGTGGGGGGGGGAGGGGGTTCGGGGCTCCCCGGGGTTGGGGGTGAGGGGGGGATGGGGGGGGGGGGGGGAGCGGCGTTTTGGGGTTTTAGCGGCGCTGGCGGCCGCGGGAGCGCCGTGTTCGTGGGGGTTGTCGCCCTCAGTGCGTGCTCAGGGAAAGGCTGGAGCCGCCCGAGCCCCTGTGGGCGCCGTGGGGAGCGGGGGCGACGCGGTGCGTGGCTGCCTGTGGGGGAGTGGGGGGGGTGCGGGGTTGAACGGAGCATTGAGGGCTGGGAAAGCACCGCGAGGGGGGTGAGGCCCGGCGGGGGAGCGTCCCCGGAGCTCGCTGCGGCCGAGGAGCGGCGGGGGAAGCGGCGGGTCCGGCCGCCACCGGCCGCGCTCATTGTCCGGCCGCGGCCACCGCCGCCATTCAAGATGGCGCCCGCCGGCCCCTTCTTCCTCCTTCGCCTCCCCCTTCTTCCCCCGGGGCGCCGCAGCCAATCGGCGGCTGAGCCCGCCCCCCGCGTGACCCGCCGGCCAATCAGCGCGCGGCGGGCTCCGCCGCCGGCCAATCACCGTCTAGGCGGCCGCGCGCGTCGGGTGAGGCGCTGGGCGGAAGGCGGGGAGGGGCGTGGAGCCCTTGCGTTGATTGACGCCTCTCTCGCCCAATCGCACCCTTCCCCGGCGGGTGCCTCCGCCCAATGAGGCAGCGGCGGGGCGGGGAGGGGCGGTTGGGTGACGTCAGCCCGCGGGGCGTCCAATGGCGAGGCGGCTGAGGTCTATATAAGGGCGGGCGGGGGCAGGCCGAGCGGCGCCATTTCGCGGGGACGAAGGGACGGAGCGGGTCGGGCCCGGCGCGCGAGGGGGGCGGCCCCAACCCGGCTCCATCCCCCGCCTCCGCCGTCCCGGAGGGCTCCGGGACCCTCCCCGGACCCTCCCCGGCCTCCGCAGCGACCCCTGCCTGCGGCCACCGGCGGCGAGAGCGGGGGGGGAAGACGCCTCCGCCCGGCTTCTTTTCCACCACCTCCCTCCCTCCCTCCTCCCCCCCTCCTTCCCCTCAGCGAGCCAAGATGGAGCGCGGCCGCTGAGATTGCCCGCTACGATATCCGCCGTCATCCGCCGCTCCGAGCGCGGCTCCTCGCCTCTTCCACCGCAGCCGAGGCCGCCGGAGGCCGGCAGCGACTCGGCCGGCCTTGTATCGAGCGGATCGCGCCGCGTTCGGCGGGTCCGGTGAGGCTCCGAAGGGACGATCCCCCCTTTGCTCTTCCCGCTCCGTCGCCGTGTGTGTGTGTGTGGCCCCCCCGGTGCATCCCCTCAGAGCGCGCCGCCATTTTCGCCGCGCCCCGTGGATGTGAGGCCGAGCTCGGTTCTTTTTTTTTTCCCCCCCCCCTCCTTCCTTCATCATCTTCCACCGCTTCTGCCGCCGCTTGAGGAGCTCGGAAAGGGGAGGGGGCTCCCTTCAAGACCCCCCTCCCCTGGTACCGGGGATGCGCTGACGCTGGAAGGGCCCAGAGCGGGCCGGGAGCGGTGAAGCTTTGGCCGGGCAAAGTGGGGGGCTCGTCGGAGGAGACGGCGGGAGGAGGAGGAGGAGGAGACGAAGGCCAGGCGGGCCCGAGGGCCTCAGCAGCAGCAGCCGCCGGGATGTTGCAGAATGTGAATCCCCAGAGCAAGTAGGTGCTGGTGGGGAGGGAATGGAGGGTTTGGGGGTGTTGGGGTTGAGGGGTTGGGGTGCGACGTGGGACAGCCGAGTTGTGGTTGGGGTGTTGTGACCGTGACATGGGGGACACAGGGACCCCAAAATTGTGGCGGTGTCACCGTGGGACCCTCATGCTGGGGCTGTCACCTCCGTGCTGTGACAGTGACATTGGGGACACAGGGACCCCAAAATTGTGGCAGTGTCACCGTGGGACCCTCATGCTGGGGCTGTCACCCCCGTGCTGTGACAGTGTCACTGTGGGACCCCACATTCTGTGACAGTGACGTTGGGACCCCCGAATCCTGGCAGTGTCACTGTGGGACCCTAGTGCTGTGACAGTGACATTGGGACCCCTAAATCGTGGCAGTGTCACTGTGGTGCTGGACCTGTGTCACCCTCGTGCTGTGACAGTGACATGGGGACCCCAAAATCCTGGTTGTGGCACTGAGGGGTGTTCGTGCTGTGACATTGGGGTCACCGGGGCCCCTAAATTGTCACTGTGGGATCTCTGTTCTGGGTGTGTGTCACCCCAAGGCTGTGACAGTGACACAGGGACCCCTAAATTGTGGCAGTGTCACTGTGAGGCCCCTGTTGTGAATCTGTGTCACCCCCAGTTTGTGACAGTGACATGGGAACCCCAAATTGTGGCAGTGTCATTGTGGGACCCCTACATTGAAACTGTGTCACCCCCATGCCGTGACAGTGACACGGGGACCCCCTAAATCCTGGCTGTGTCTCCGTGGGGCCCCACAATCTGTGACAGTGACATTGGGACCCCTGTGCTGGGTTTGTGTCACCCCCAGGCTGTGACAGTGACACAGGGAGCCCCAAATTGTAACAGCATCACTGTGGGACCCCCACATTCTGTGACAGTGACATGGGGACCCCCAAATTGTGGCAGTGTCACTGTGGGACCCCTAGATTGTAACTGTGTCACCCCCATGCTGTGACAGTGACACGGGGACCCCCAAATCGTGGCGGTGTCACATTCTGTGACGGGGACATTGGAACCCCCGAATTGTGCCGGTGTCATTATGGGACCCCCAAATTGTGGCATTGTCACCGTGGCACTCCTGGGGTGGGTTTGTGTCACCCCCCCATGCTGAGACAGTGACAGCGGGACCCCAAAATTGTGGCAGTGTCACCCCAGTGCTGTGACACTGACGCTGGGGACACAGGGACCCCCAAATTGTGCCTGTGTTTCTGGGGGATCGGTATTCTGTGTTTGTGTCACCCCCAGGCTGTGACGGTGTGACACAGGGACCCCCAAATTGTGGCTGTGTCACTGTGGGACCCCTGTGCTGAGTTTGTGTCACCTCCAGGTTGTGACAGTGACATTGGGACTCCCAAATTGTGGCAGTGTCACCCGAAGACCCCTCCCCTGCTGGGTTGGTGTCACCCCCACGCTGTGGCAGTGACATTGGGGACACGGGGACCCCAAAATTGTGGCAGTGTCACCCTGGGACCCTCGTACTGGGGCTGTGTCACCTCCAGGCTGTGACAGTGACATGGGGTCCCCCAAATTGTGGCAGTGTCATTGTGGGACCCCAATGTTGTGACAGTGACATGGGGACCCCCGAATTGTGGCAGTGTCACCCCCAAATTGCAGCTGTGTCACTCCCAGGGTCATGACAGTGACATTGGGACCCCAAATTGTGACATTGTCACCCTGGCACCCTTAAATTGTGGTGGTGTCACCCCCAAATTGTGACAGTGACATTGGGACCCCAAATTGTCACATTGTCACCCTGGCACCCCCCAGACTGTGACAGTGTCACCCCCACAGTGTGACGGTGACATTGGGACCCCAAATCGTGGCAGTGTCACCGTGGGACACCCCAAATTTTGGCAATGTCACCCCCAAATTGTGGCAGTGTCACCTTCAGGCTGTGACAGCGACATTGGGACCCCCAAACTGTGGCAATGTCACCATGGCACCTTTAAATTGTGATGGTGTCACCCCCAAATTGTGACAGTGGCATCGGGACCCCAAATTGCGGCAGTGTCACCCCCACGTCGTGACAGTGACGCTGTGGGACCCCCAGATTGTGACAGTGTCACCTTCAGGATGTGACAGTGACATTGGGACCCCCAGACTGTGACAGTGGGACCCCAAGTTTTGGCAGTGTCACCCTCAAATTGTGACAGTGGCAGTGTCACCCCCGGGCTATGACAGTGATATTGGGACCCCAAATTCTGACAGGCTTACCCCAAAATTGTGGCAGTGTCACCCCCAAATTGTGGCAGTGTCACCCTCAACGTGTGACAGTGACATTGTGACCCCCAGAATTCTGACGGTGTCGCCTTCAAACTGTGACAGGGACATTGGGACCCCAAACTGTGGCAGTGTCACCCCCAAATTGTCACATTGTGACCCCCAGATTGTGACATTGTCACCGTGGGATCCCCCAGATTGTGACAGTGTCACCTTCAGGCTGTGACAGTGACATTGAGACCCCAAATTGTCACATTGTCACCCTGGCACCCCCCAAACTGTGACAGTGTCACCCCCACACTGTGACGGTGACATTGGGACCCCCAAATCGTGGCAGTGTCACCCCCAAACTCTCCCTGGTGGTGTCACCGGGGTCACCCCGTCCTTGTCACCGGGGTCGTGCCCTTGGGGACAATCCCGGGGTCACCCAGGGGTCAGCTCGGGAAAAAAGGGGATCCCAAATCCTGGGGGTCCCCAAAATCCTTGGGATCAGTGACATGGGGGTCCCCAAATCCTGGGGGTCCCCAAATCTTTGGGATTGGTGTCCCCAAATCCTGAGGGTCCCCAAGTCCTTGGGATTGGGGTCCCCAAATCCTGGGGGTCCCCAAATCTTTGGGGTTTGTGTCCCCAAATCCTGGATCCCCCAAAATCCTTGGGATTGGTGACATGAGGGTCCCCAAATCCTGGGGGTCCCCAAATCCTTGGGATTGGTGTCCCCAAATCCTGGGGGTCCCCAAATCTTTGGGGTTGGTGTCCCCAGATCCTGGATCCCCCAAAATCCTTGGGATTGGTGACATGAGAGTCCCCAAATCCTGGGGGTCCCCCAAAAATCTTTGGGATTGGTGTCCCCAAATCCTGGATCCCCCAAAATCTTTGGGATTGGTGACATTGGGGTCCCCAAATCCTGGGGATTGGTGTCTCTAAATCCTGGGGGTCCCCAAATCTTCGGGATTGGTGACATGATGGTCCCCAAATTTCTGGCATTGATGTCCCCAAATCGTTGGGATTGGGGTTCTGAGGGTCCTCAAAATATTTGGGATCGATGTCCTCAAATCCTGGGGGTCTCCAAAATCCTTGGGATTGGAACTGTGGAGGTCCCCAAATCCTTGGGATTGGTGACATGGGGTCCCCAAATCTTTGGGATCGGTGTCCCCAAATCCTGGATCCCCCCAAAATCCTTAGGATTGGAATTCTGGGGGTCCCCAAATCCTTGGGATTTGTGTCCCAGGGGTCCCCAAAGTATTTGGAATTGGTGACTTGGGGGTCCCCAAATAATTGGGATCAGTGTCCCCATTTCTGGACCCCCAAAATCCTTGGGATTGGTGTCCCCAAATCCTAGGGGTCCTTAAATAATTGGGGTTTTTGTCCCCATTCTTGGGGGTCCCCAAATTTTCGGGATTGGAGTTCTGGGTGTCCCCAAATCCTTGGGATTGGTGTCCCCAAATCCTGGATCCCCCCAAAATCCTTAGGATTGGAATTGTGGAGGTCCCCAAATTTTTGGGATTGGAGTTCTGGGTGTCCCCAAATCCTTGGGATTGGTGTCCCCAAATCTTTGGGATTTGTGTCCCCATTCCTGGATCCCCCATAATCCCAAAATTTTAGCGGCAGAATTGTGGATTTAGGAGCGGTTTTAGGATCGGTTTTAGGGGTGGAATTGGGGATTTAGGAGCAGAATTGGGAGCAGTTTTAGGGACAGAATTGGGGATTTAGGAACCGTTTTTAGCTCTATTTAGGATCGGTTTTAGCATCATTGTTTCTTTCTTTTCACCCATATTTAGGACCAGTTTTAACACCAGAATTACGGATTTAGGAGCGATTCTAAAGCATAGGATTGGTTTTAACCATGGAATTGTGGATTTAGGAGCGGATTTAGGAGCGGAATTGGTGATTTAGGAGCAGATTTAGGATCGGTTTTAGGAGCAGGATTAGGAGTGGTTTTAGGAGCAGAATTGTGAATTTGGGAGTGGATTTAGGATCAGTTTTACGAATGGTTTTAGGAGCGGAATTGCGGATTTAGGAGTGGTTCTAACACATGGGATTGGTTTTAACTATGGAATTGCGGATCTAGGAGCGGATTTAGGATTGGTTTTTGGAGTGGTTTTAAGAGTGGAATTGGAGATTTAGGAGCCGTTTTAGGAGCAGATTTAGGAGCGGTTTCAGCAGCGGAATTGTGGATTTGGGAGCGGATTCAGGAGCGGATTTAGGATTGGTTTTAGGAGCAGAATTGTGGATTTAGGAGAGGTTTTAGAATCAGTTTTAGGATCGGATTTAGGAGCAGAATTAGGAGCGGATTTAGGAGCGGAATTGTGGATTTAGGAGCTGTTTTAGCAGCGGATTTAGGATCGGTTTTCAGAGCGGAGTTGTGGATTTAGGAGCCATTTTAGGAGCTGATTTAGGATCCGTTTTAGGAGCGGAATTGAGGATTTAGGAGCGGATTTAGGATTGGTTTTAGGAGCAGAATTGCAGATTCAGGAGCCGTTTTAGGAGCGGATTTAGGGTCGGTTTTAGGAGCGGAATTGCAAATTTAGGAGTGGATTTAGGATCGGTTTTAGGAGCAGAATTGAGGATTTAGGAGCGGATTTAGGATTGGTTTTAGGAGCAGAATTGCAGATTTAGGAGCCGTTTTGGGAGCGGATTTAGGATTGGTTTTAGGAGCGGAATTGGAGATTTAGGAGCGGATTTAGGATCGGTTTTAGGAGCGGTTTTAAGAGTGGAATTGCAGATTTAGGAGCTGATTTTAGCTCTATTTAGGATCGGTTTTAGCGTCATTGTTTCTTTCTTTTCACCCGCATTTACGACCAGTTTTAACACTAGAATTGCGGATTTAGGAGCGGTTCTAAAGCATAGGATTGGTTTTAACCATGGAATTGGGGTTTTAGGAGCGGTTTTAGGATCGGATTTAGGAGCAGAATTAGGAGCGCATTTAGGAGCGGAATTGGGGATTCAGGACCAGTTTTTGGAGCAGATTTAGGAGCGGTTTTAAGAGTGGAATTGGGGATTTAGGAGCAGATTTAGGATTGGTTTTAGCAGCAGAATTGGGGATTTAGGAGCCGATTTAGTATTGGATCGGAATTGGCGATTTAGGAGCAGATTTAGGATCTGATCTAGGAGCAGATTTAGGAGCAGTTTTAGCAGCGGAATTGTGGATTTAGGAGTGGATTTAGGATTGGTTTTTAGGGCAAAATTGGTGATTTAGGAGCGGATTTAGGATTGGTTTTAGGAGCAGAATTAGTGGCGGTTTTAGGAGCAGAATTGCAGATTTAGGAGCCGTTTTAGGAACAGATTTAGGAGCGGTTTTAGAAGCGGAATTGTGGATTTAGGAGCAGATTTTGGATCAGTTTTAGGAGTGGAATTGGGGATTTAGGAGCAGATTTTGGATCAGTTTTAGGAGTGGAATTGGGGATTTAGGAGTGGATTTAGGAGCGGATTTAGGAGCGCTTTTAGGAGTGGAATCGTGGATTTAGGAGCGCTTTTAGCAGTGGAATTAAGAGCGGTTTTAGCAGCAGAATTGGGCATTTAGGAGCAGCTTGAGTAGCGGAATTCTGTATTTAGGACCAGTTTTAACACTTAGGACTGGTTTTAACGACGGAATTGCCGTTTTAAGTCCAAGTTTTAACCCCTTAAAACCGATTTTAACTGCGATTTTTACCTGGATTTTTGGGTTTTTTTCTCAGGAATTTCGTATTTTTTCACATTTTTAACCCTTTCTTTGCCCTTTTTTTCCAGAATTCTGGGCGAGGGCAATGCCGCCCTCATGGCTCTGGAGTGGATTCAGGAGAGGTTTTAGAATCGGGGATCGGATTTAGGAGCAGAATTAGGAGTGGATTTAGGAGCAGAATTCTGGATTTAGGAGCTGTTTTAGCAGCAGATTTAGGATCGGTTTTAGGATCGGTTTTAGGAGTGGATTTGGCCATTTAGGAGCGGATTTAGGATCGGTTTTAGGAGCAGAATTGAGGATTTAGGAGCGGATTTAGGATCGGTTTTAGGAGCAGAATTGCAGATTTAGGAGCCGTTTTGGGAGCGGATTTAGGAGTGGTTTTAGGAGCGCTTTTAGGAGTGGAATTGAGGATTTAGGAGCGGATTTCGGATCAGTTTTAGGATTGGATTTAGGAGCGGATTTAGGAGCGGAATTGCGGATTTAGGAGCAGTTTCAGCCCTATTTAGGATCGCTTTTAGCGCCGTCGTTTCTTTCTTTTCGCCCACATTTACGACCAGTTTTAACACCTGAATTGTGGATTTTGGAGCAGTTCTAACACTTAGAACTGGTTTCAACAGTGAAATTTTTTATTTAGGACCATTTTTAGCCATGAAATTGCCAATTTAAGTCCATTTTTAACCCCTAAAAACCGATTTTAAGTGCGATTTTTGCCTGGATTTTTGGTTTTTTTTTTCAGGAATTTCACATTTTTAACCCTTTCCTCACCATATTTTCCAGAATTCTGGGCGAGGGCAATGCCACCCTCATGGCTCTGGACTCGGCAGCGCCGGGCAAGCGCATCCGCAAACCCTCGCTGCTCTACGAGGGCTTCGAGAGCCCCACGATGGCGTCGGTGCCGGCGCTGGCGGCGCCGCAGGCGAATCCTCCTCCCCCCGAGGTGTCGAACCCCAAGAAGCCGGGCAGGGTCACCAACCAGCTCCAGTACCTGCACAAGGTGGTGATGAAGGCGCTCTGGAAGCATCAGTTCGCCTGGCCCTTCCGGCAGCCCGTGGATGCCGTTAAGCTCGGCTTACCGGTAAAAAATTCGGTTTATTTTGGGGGTTTTTTTGGGGGTTTTGTGTGTGTGGATTTTGTCCTTAATCCCAATTCTCAAAGAGGTTCTGATGTGGAATTTTGTCCATCTCAGCCTCAGGTGCCAACTCAAAAATGTCGTCCTCGTTTAGGCCTGATTCTAAGTTAAAACTGATCCTAAACTTAACTTAAACCTGATCCTAAAAGTGATTTAAAGCTGGGCCCTTCCGGCAGCCTGTGGATGCCGTTAAACTCGGCTTACCGGTAAAAAATTCGGTTTATTTTGGGGTTTTTATGGGGTTTTGTGTGTGAGGATTTGGTGGATTTTGTCCCTTGATCCCATTCCTCAAAGAGGTCCTGATGCGAAATTTTGTCACAGGTACCAGCTCAATTTTTTTCCATATTTAGGCTTGAAATTAAGTTAAAACTGATCCTAAATTTAACTTAAACCTGATCCTAAAAGTGATTTAAAGCTGGGCCCTTCCATCAGCCCGTGGATGCTGTTAAGCTCGGCTTACCGGTAAAAAATTCGGTTTATTTTGGGGTTTTTTGGGGTTTTGTGTGTGAGGATTTTGTCCTTAATCCCAATTCTCAAAGAGGTTCTGATGTGGAATTTTGTCCATCTCAGCCGCAGTTGCCAGTTGAATTTTTTTCCATGTTTAGGCTTGAGATTAAGTTAAAACCGAGCCTAAACTTAATTTAAAAATGTGTTGATTTTTGTCCCAATTTATTGCAGGATTATCACAAGATCATCAAGCAGCCCATGGACATGGGAACCATCAAGAGGAGATTGGAGAACAATTATTACTGGGGGGCAGCCGAGTGCATGCAGGACTTCAACACCATGTTCACCAACTGCTACATCTACAACAAGGTAAAAATAGAGAAAAAAATGTATAAGAATGTCTAAAAAATAGCTAAAAAAACATACAAAAAATTTCGTAAAAATATCACAGAAAATCGCCCCAAAAATCAAGAAAAAATGATCAAAAAATCTCCAAAAACATGGAAAAAACCACCCAAAAATACCTAAAAATACCTCCAAAATCACACAAAAATACACCTAAAAATCAGCCAAAAAATGCCACAAAAATACCCAAAATAGACCCAAAAATGCACCCAAAATTTAGCCAAAAAAATCACACAGAAATATACCCAAAAATACACCCAAATAATTGCACAAAACCACCCATAAACAGCCAAAAAATCACACAGAAATTCAGCCAAAAAGTGCCTAAAAATACACCTGAAGCACCCCAAAATACACCCAAAAATACACCTAAAAATTACAAAAAAACACCCCAAAATACACCCAAAAATACACCTAAAAATTACAAAAAACCACCCAAAAATACACCCAAAACCATCACAAAATACACCCCAAAAATACACCTAAAAGCACCCCAAAAAATCCAAAAATAGACCCAAAAACATCCCAAAATACAGCCAAAAATACACCCAAAATTGCAGAAAGGCACCCCAAAATACATCCAAAAACCACCCTAAAATACACCCAAAAATTACACAAAATCCCCCCAAAATAGACCCAAAAATGCACTTTAAAATTGCACAAAAACACCCCAAAATAGCCCAAAAATCACAGGGAAATGCACCCCAAAATAGACCCAAAAATTGCACAAAATCAGCCAAAAAAACCTCATTAAAAATTTCACCAAAAATACCCCAAACCACCCCAAAATAGACCCAAAAATCCACCTATAAATTGCACAAAATCAGTCAAAAAATCTCATTAAATGCTACAAAAACACACCCAAAAATTGCCCAAAACCGTCCCAAAATAGACCCAAAAATTGCACAAAAATACCGAAAAATCCACCCAAAAATCGCACGAAATCACCCCAAAATATACCCAAAAATTGACCTAAATCACCCCAAAATATACCCAAAAATACACCCCAAAATGGCACAAAAATACCTAAAAAAACCCCAAAAATCTCACAAAAAATACCCAAAAATAAACCCAAAATGGCCCAAAATTGGCCAAAAATTCCCCAAAAATGCCCAATTATTACTGGGGGGCAGCCGAGTGCGTGCAGGACTTCAACCCCATGTTCACCAACTGCTACATCTACAACAAGGTAAAAAAATGATATAAAAATGGCAAAAAACACCTGGAAAACCTGCACAAAAAATTCCATTAAAATAGCATAAAAAATCCCATTGGAAACGGCAGAAAAATGCCCAAAAACCGCCCAAAAATTGCACAAAAATACACTTAAAAATTGCACAAAAATACCCCAAAATAGACCCAAAAATACCCCAAAATAGACCCAAAAATACACTTTAAAGTGGACTTTAAAATTGCACAAAAACCCCCAAAACCACCCAAAAATTGCACAAAAATACACTTAAAAATGGTACAAAAATACCCCAAAAATAGCCCAAAATGCACACAGAAATGCACTTTAAAATGCACTTTAAAATTGAACAAAAGCCCCCCAAAATACACCCAAAAATTGCACAAAAATACACTTAAAAATGGTACAAAAATACCCCAAAATACACTTTAAAATGCACTTTAAAATTGCACAAAAACCCCCCAAAATACACCCAAAAATTGCACAAAATCAGTCAAAAAATCTGATTAAAAATTTCACCAAAAATACCCCAAACCACCCCAAAATAGACCCAAAAATTGACCCCAAAATTGACCCCAAAATACACCTAAAATGCATCCAAAATCACCCCAAAATTCTCCCTAAAATTGCTCAAAATGATCCAAAAAATGCACCCAAAACCACCCCAAAATGCACCTTAAATTTGCACAAAAACACCCCAAAATAGACCCAAAAATCCCCAAAAATCGACCCAAAATCCACCCAAAAATAAACCCAAAAATGGCACAAAAATACCCAAAAATAAACCCAAAATCCACCCAAAAATGGCACAAAATTGGCCAAAAATGCCCAATTATTACTGGGGGGCAGCCGAGTGCGTGCAGGACTTCAACACCATGTTCACCAACTGCTGCATCTACAACAAGGTAAAAATAGGGAAAAAAATGTATAAAAATATCTAAAAAATAACAGAAAAAATTTCATTAAAATATCACAAAAAATCCCATTGAAAACGGCAGAAAAATGCCCAAAAACCGCCCCAAAATACCCCAAAGGACGCCCCAAAAATCACACAAAATTAGCCCAAAATACACACAAAAATATCACCAAAAATGCCACCAAAAATCAAAAAAATGGCAAAAAAACCCTAAAAAGGGCACAAAAATTACACGAAAAACGGCAAAAATGCACCTTAAAATTGCACAGAATCAGCCAAAAAAATCTCATAAAAAATATCCAAAAATATACCCAAAAATCACCCAAAAATACACCCCAAACCACACAAAAATACACCAAAAACAACCCCAAAAACAGCCCAAAAACCCACTCAAAATGCACCAAAAAAACCCCCAAAATAGACACAAAAATAGCCCCGAACAACCAAAAGTATGTGCAAAAATCAGACAAAAATATCCCAAAATACACCCCAAGAATTACACAAAAATACCCAAAAATGAACTCAAAAATTGCACAAAAATACCCAAAAAATACACCCAAAAATAGCCCAAAAATATACAGAAAACCACCTGAAAATAGTCCCAAAATACACGCAGAAATTGTAAAAATATACCCAAAAAAATGCAAAAATTGCAGAAAAATACCCCAAAATCCACATTAAAAATCCTGCCAAAAATACCCAAAAATCCACCCAAGAATTGCACAAAAATCCCTAAAAATAGACCCAAAATCCACCCAAAAATAAACCCAATGTTCACCGACTGCTACATCTACAACGAGGTAAAAGATGTGTAAAAATATATAAAAATATTTAAAAAATAACAGAAAAAAATTCATAAAAATATCACAAAAAATCCCAGCAAAAATCAAGAAAAAATGAGCAAAAAAGGTGCAAAAATGGCAAAAAAAATGCACTTTAAAATGGCACAAAAATACCCAAAATAGAGCCAAAAATACCCAAAATAAAGCCCAAAAAATTAAAAAAAAAAGAGCAAAAAAATGCAGAAAAAAATTTAAAAAATGCAGAAAAAATTCACAAAAAAATCAGAAAAAAATGGGAAAAAAATCCCAAAAAATTCCCAAAAAATCAGGGAAGGTTCCCAAACTTTAAATTTTGATTTTTTAACCATTTTTTAATATTTTTTGAATATTTTTTATGGTTTTTAGCCCACGGATGACATCGTGCTGATGGCACAGACCCTGGAGAAGCCAAAAACCCCCAAAAATTCACATTAAAAACATGAAAAACATTAAAAACCCAAAGCCATAATACAAAAAAAATTAAATTTTCAAAAATAATAAAAAATCCACAAAAAATTCTAAAAATTCCAAAATAAAAAGCCCAAAAAATTCAAAAAAAGAGCAAAAAAAAAAGCGGAAAAAATTGAAAAAAATGCAGAAAAAATCACAAAAAATTGGGAAAAAAAGGGAAAAAAAAGGGGAAAAAATTCCCAAAAAATCAGGGAAAGTTCCCAAACTTTAAATTTTGATTTTTTAACCATTTCTTTGTATTTTTTGAATATTTTTTATGTTTTTTAGCCCATGGATGACATCGTGCTGATGGCGCAGACCCTGGAGAAGCCAAAACCCCAAAAACCCCCAAAAATTCACATTAAAAACATTAAAAAAATCCAAAGCAATAATAAAAAATAACATTTTCAAAAAATCCCAAAAAATAATAAAAAATCCACAAAAAAAATTTAAAAATTCTCAAAGAAAAAGCCCAAAAAATTCAAAAAAAGAGCAAAAAAAAAGCGGAAAAAATTCAAAAAAAATGCAGAAAAAATTCAAAAAAATGCAGAAAAAAATGGAAAAAAAAGGGGAAAAAAATCCCAAAAAATCAGGGAAAGTTCCCAAACTTTAAATTTTGATTTTTTAACCAATTTTTAATATTTTTTGAATATTTTTTATGGTTTTTAGCCCACGGATGACATCGTGCTGATGGCGCAGACCCTGGAGAAGCTTTTCCTGCAGAAAGTGGCTCAGATGCCCCCGGAGGAGACGGAGCTGCTGCTGCCCCTGGCCAAGAACAGCCACAAGAAAGGGGCAGCCAGGGCTGCAGGTGGGGGATTTTGGGGTGAAAAAATGAAATTTTGGGAAAAAACCAAAATTTTTGGGGGAAAAAACGTGAAATTTGGGGGAGAAAAGGTGAATTTTTGGTAAAAAAATCCGAATTTTGGGGCCAAAAATGTGAATTTTTATGGTAAAAATGTGAGTTTTGGGGGAAAAATAATCTGAGTTTTTGGGGAAAAAATGTGGATTTTTGGTGAAAAATGTGGATTTTGGTAAAAAATTTGGATTTTTGGTAAAAAACCCCAAGAATTTGGGGTAAAAATTTCGGATTTTGGGGGAAAAGCAGAGGAGCAGGAGCTGCTGCTGCCCCTGGGCAAGAACAGCCACAAGGAAGGGGCAGCCAGGGCTGCAGATGGGGAAATTTGGGGTGAAAAAATGAAATTTTGGGAAAAAGTCTGAAACTTGTATTAAAAAAGGTCAAAATTTGGGAAAAACCCCCAAAATTTCGGGTGAAAAATGTGGATTTTGGGGTAAAAAAATGTGAATTTTTATGGTAAAAATGTGAATTTTGGGGGAAAAATAATCTGATTTTTTGGGGAAAAAATGTGAATTTTGGGGTGAAAAACCTGGATTTTGGTAAAAAATGTGGATTTGGGGGAAAACCCACCAATTTTTGGGTAAAATGCTGAATTTTGAAGGAAAAAGCCCTGAATTTTGGAGGAAAAACAACACGAAAATTTGGGCTGGAATGAGGAAAGGGGCAGCCAGGGCTGCAGGTGGGAATTTGGGGTGAAAACCCCAATTTTTTTATGTGCCTAAATCCCTTTTCCCAAATTTTTTATATCCCCCCAAGTCCCTTTTCCAGGTTTTTTGTGTTTCCCAACCCCATTTTTGCCAGGTTTTTTGTGTTCCTAAATCCCTTTTCCCAAATTCTTTGTGCCTCCCAGTTCCTTTTCCCAGGATTTTTATGTGCCTAAATCCCTTTTCCCAGGACTTTTTGTGTTCCTAAATCCCTTTTCCCAGGTTTTTTGTGTTCCTAAATCCCTTTTCCCGGGTTTTTTTGTGTTCCTAAATCCCTTTTCCCAGGATTTTGGTGCCATTTTAGGGATCCTAACCCCATTTTTCCCAGGTTCTTTGTGTTCCTAAATCCCTTTTCCCGGGTTTTTTGTGATCCTAAATCCCTTTTCCTAGGTTCTTTGTGTCATTTAGGAGATACTAAATCCCTTTTCCC
>JAWWEX010000340.1:0-16853 GCA_035583215.1 Arremon brunneinucha
CAGAAAAGAGAGTTCCTGGCTTTTTTTGTCTATAACATGCGTCTTTCACAGAGGCATGTCCAGGTTCTCATTGGTTCAACAGACTGTCAATTACACAAAAAGCTTTGCATCACTTCCCTGAATTTCCTCTCATTCAAAACCTGACAAGCACCCACAGACAGTAGTGGGGGTGGGGGCTAGAGGAAGGGCAGAATAAGGCCCTGGATAAACTGGTTAGAAAGACACAGCAAGTGTATCTAAGAAGGGATGAGGATAAGATGAAGACAAAAGAGATGGCAGTGTTCTTACTGCTGCGGAGGGATAAACTGCAGGGCCAAGGGGGGCCCCAGGACAGAAAGGATGAGTTTTGCCACGAGGACGGGGCAAAGGGATTCCCTCCTCAGCAGGGGACAGTCCACCCAAAGAGCATCTTGGAAGGAATCAGTGTACTATCTGCAGGGACACTGGAAGTGAGAATGTCTGCAGAAACAACTGGATCCTCAGGAGGATCAAGTCCAATGATGAATGGAGATGGATTGTTAGGGGTGTCAGAGACACAGGACAGTACAGCCCTTGATAACATTTAGGGTGTGTCTGGACAGGAAGGAGGTGTTTCCTGATAGACACAGGAGCCTCTCATTCCACTTTGAATTTATCCCTGTGAAAAGCACCAATCACTTGTTTTTAAAATTTTAAAAGTTTAATAGTAATAAAATGGCTATAAAATAGCAATATAATCAGAGTAATAAAAATTTTGGGCAATTTGGATTAGGACAATATGAGACAACAGAAACGAAGAGTTACGGACGTCCAGGTGCCTTTTTCTGGGCAACATAAGCCCAAAAAAGGACATGTGTTAACAGAGGATTATCCCTTAAAAACAATAACCTGTTGCATATTCATACATCTCATACATGATGCATAAATTCCATTCAAACACAGGATTCTTTCAGGTCATCATCAACTTCTTCCTCTTAATCCTAATGGAATCTTCAAGCCTGAGCGAGGCAGGAAGAAGTTCGTTTCTTTTGATAAGAAAGCAATAAATTCTCTAGCTCTGAAATATTTAGGTGTCCTGTGGTTGCTATCTGGTGTGATATGTCATTCCTTTCTTAAAAAAATATTTCACATACATAGTTTCTATTTTAACATTATGTTATAACCTAAACTATATTTAACACACTATTTAAAAAAATTAATACAGTATAACTTTCTAACGTAACACATATAACATTCATTTTAATACTTGCAAAAAGCCAATCATAAAATACACATTTTTCATAATCTCTAAAGGAAAAAATTGTCAAGAAGTTCCTTAATTATTCAGGGGATAAATGGAACAGAGGTGGGAATGTGTTTCATTCTACCACGATTAGCACATACGGGGGTTAGGTTCTAAACGCAAGAATTTCTGTTTGTTCCTACTTGTAATTATAAGTTACTTGGAAGGGATTTGCTGGCTACATTGGGAGTACAAAATAACATTGTAAAAAGTGATACAGAAACTAGCCCTATTGTAAGTTTGTGAGAAATGTCTGAAATGGTCTATGCTGCAGTAAACCTACGAGTGTGGGCAGTCCCAGGGAAATCTGGAAAATGAACTATGGAGCCTCTCCAAACTACTTTGAAGCAACCAGGATAAGTGGTGTCTAAAAAACAATATCCTTCTTTCAAGGCAGGGAGAGAAGGGATTGAGTCCTGCCTGTTATTGAGTCCCTGTTAAAAGCAGGTCTTTTAGAGCCATGCATGTCTGCATATAATACTCCTGTCCTGCCAGTTAAGAAACTGTATGAATGGACACCAGAAGGAAAGCAGAATTTTAAAGTGTTAGAAAAAAAAAAAAGGCAGATTAACTGAAGCTCCTGCTCTAGTCCTTCCCGACAGGGAAAAAGAATTTTAATTACATGTGGCTGTTAAACAGGACCATACTAAAAGGATTCAGTATGGAACACAGGGGAACACTGCAGCCTCCTGCTTACTTTTTTAAGATGTTTGACCCAGTGGCGTGGAGGACAGCCTCATTGTCTGCAGAATTGTGCAACCATGACTTTAATGATAACTGAAACCCAAAAACTGATGATAGGAGAATGTTTTATTATGAAACACTCACATCAAATTTAAGTTTTGTGAAGCAAAATTCCTCACTTGGTCTTTTCCATGGGTTCTAACCCTTTTCGGCCTAAGCCAATAGAACTTTTGTCAGCCTCCTCCACAGTCAGCAGTTGGAACTCTGCTTCCACCTTACCCTGAAGGGATAATATGTCTGAGCCACAGCTGAATGTATTGCTTCACAGACCAGTCCGCTGACCACAGGTCCTGCCACAACTGGGTATTTTTCTCCCACTTCCACTTGCAGATGGCTCAGAGCTTTCCTCTCCGTTGGCTAGTGTTACTTCATAGCCAGTGGAAACAGGCCTGGTAAGAAACTAAGTGTTTTGGAGACAAGGAACTGTATTTTAATGAACTCCCCAACTACCTGATTTGTCTGCCCCCTCCCACAGTGGCACTGAGCAAAATTCACCCTTGGGCACACACAGTGGTCCAGCAGCAGGGGTATCAGGAGTGAGTCTGTCCCTGGTCAGTTGGCACCCGTCTGACTTGGGCTGGCAGAGACCCCAGGACAGGCTTCTGCTGCTGTCCTGACTGGCTGATGGGGAGCCATACGCTTCTTGCTTTGGAGTATAAGTGAGCAAGGAGAACATGATCTGGGGTGTTTCAGTGGGAACACTACATTCCTAAACAAAGACAGCTCCCCTAATGGAACTTATATGAGAAGCTCAGAGGAATACCTGAAGTCAGACATCCCTGCAAGCCATGGCAGTTGGTTCTTCAGGGTAGACGAAGTGCTGGATCAGCAGTAGATGGAAGAAGTCTTCAGGATCCTGTAGTGTTATGTTGTGCTTTTGAAGTTATAGTTATGATAAGTTATACCTTGTACTTTGGATTGTTCCATTTTCCCCCCTTAAGTGTGTAATGATTCTGCCCGATTGTCTCCTCCTCCCCAGTGTATGTTAGTTACCCTGTCTGCTCCCCAGTTACCCTGGCAACCTATGTATCCTTTCCTCATGTCCCTCTCTGGTACCCTGTCCATCACTCAGCAACCCATCCGCTCCATCTGGAAACTTCTCTTTAGGGCATCGAGTGATTGGCTCAGGGGCCCTCCCCAGGATATCCCCTATTGGTCCTCCAAAGGTGTCCTTCTCCCTTTCTCCACTCCCCCCTGTACCTCCATTGGTTGGTGGGAGGCTCCACCCCTGTTCCCACCTTCCTTTAAAAATCCTTGTCAGCCCTTCCCCAGTGTCTTTGGAGGTCTGGTCTCCCCTGGGTTTGTTATCTTACAATAAACCTGGTTTGTACCCATGACCAGAGTCCAGCTTTCTTCTTCTGCCTCTTGTGGCCCAAAGTCTCTGCAATTACATAGGCTTCGAGCCTTTAGTCGCTCTCTCTGCGAACACTAAGCTGAGAGGGTGCCCCCCTGCTGGAGCTCGCGTGCCGGAACTTGTCAGGGCTGTCCTGAAAGGATAAGCAGAAGCTTGCGGCCACACTGTAGAAGCTGGGTCACTGCTGCCCTTGTAGGTTGTGCATGAAGGACAGACTGCCACATCAAGGCGGAGGCAAAACACTGCTCTGCTCACAGTGCCAGCTCCCCACCTTACCATCAGGAGGTACTTGCTCCCACTGGGGTCTCTGAATTCCATGTCCTCTGGTTTGACTGAGATGCTCCATTTCTTTTTCTTCTTGAACTCCCTTTCCTCTCTCTTGTCATCTTCTTGATCTCTGAGTCTGATGAAGGGCCACCAGCCCCTCATGCACTTATTCTGGAAGATGGAGAATTGAGGTGTTGCATTCTTCTTGGCCATTTTGATGGTGCAATGCTCAGAGCTCTTGGCTGCCCACACCATATCAGGCAGTTTCAGCTTGATGGAGCCTGCAGGCACAAGGAAGAGGAGACCACATGGTAAAATTCTGAGGTCAGCCCAACACAACACTTGGCTGTCTCTGCCACACTACCAAGTGCCACGATGTCTTGGTTTAGGGCAAATCTGGGAGAAAACCTCCAAAAGGAGGCCCCTCCCCGCAACCGGGTCGGGAAGGATTCCTCAGAGAGAAGCGGAAAGAACCTGTTTATTTAACAGGAAAAACACCCACCAGCACACAAAATGAACAATACCAGATGACACCACTCTGAAAAAGATGACAAATTCCAAAAGTCTCTCTCGGGGGTGGTCACTCCGTTACAGGTCCCTCCGGTGCTGGGGCAGCTGCTGCAGCCACAGGGTGCAAACTCTTGGTGTTCCCAGGTCCCAGTCTGGAGCAGGTTCGAGATGGTCGAAAAAAGGAAAGGAGAAACAGTCCAGGAAGAAATCTGGACTGTTTAGCTAAACTAGCTAATGAGCAGAAGCAAGAGCAAGCAGAAGCGAAGCAGAAGAAAGAGCAAGAGAGCAAAGGGAAAAGCAAAAGCAAAAAAGCCAAAGCAGCACGATGTACTGCCCCTCTCTGTGTCCCGTCAGGCTTGATAAGAAAACCCAAACAAAACTTTCACTCTTCAGAGCCAGTCTTAAAGGCACAGAACATACTATCCAGCATAAACAGAACACATGAATGGGGATACAAGCATCATAACATCACCCTAGGACACACGAGTAGGTCCCAGCAGCTGCAATTATCTAGCAGAACCCTGCACATGTACAGATGGAGAACCTGAAATTCTGCATAAGAACTAGCTCAGGAGTTAAGAGACTAAGAGGCAGAAGCCCCAGGTCCCTACTTGTTTTTGATAAGGGCTTGATGAGTTCATATGGTGAGTTATTTTTACCCTTTTATCATGTCCCACCCTGCTCTCCTCACATGTCCAAGCTCATCTTCCTCTCTAATTCCTGGAGATGTCAATTAAAATTATAAAATGATAATGCTTTAAAATTATAAATGCTTTAAAGGTTTCAAGTTTGTCTAGGGTCTGCAACAGCCTCAGTTCATCTCCCTGTTTGGCCTTGTGCCTCTGTTCTGCTCAGAATGACTTCCTGTCCCACTTTGGCACCAAGCCGTTGCAACAAAACAATCTTAGCACATCCTGATCTGTACTGGTAAAAGCAGACAAGGGACGTGAGTGTTCTCTGCTCATTTCCAAGTGAGACTGCATCTAGATACTGTGCCCAGTTTTGGATCCCCAGTACAAGAAAGATGTCAACTAGATAGTTTTTAGTGGCTGAGATAGTCAAGTCTGTAGTAGGTGCCACAGCAAGAGGGGTGAGAGGCACATATATGTTCAGCTCAGAGCAGAGAAGTCGAGAGATTTTACTGCATTCGTCACAGCCTAGAGAAAACTACAGAGCAGATGGAGCTAGATTCTTCTCAGAAATGGATAATGAAAGCACCTAAGGCAACAGACACAAAATGCTGCAAGTAAAACACCTGAGAATTGTGAGAAAGGTACAGCCAGGAAAAGGGTCCAAGAAGGGTGCTAGGAATCCATCCTTGGAGATAATCAAAACCCTCCCAAAAACGTCCTGAGCAACTTAACCTACAGTGCATCCAGCCCTGCTTGGGGCAGGAGATTGCAATAGACCCTGCAGAAGCCCATTACTATCTAGAAGTTCCTGAGATCATACTTGCCAGAAAAAATTGACATTGTTAATGCTTTCTTCAGTGCCTCAGTTCTTCATGGCTAAACCACTGGAAGTGCCTCATGCAGTAAAGGTGCTGAAATACACTATGAAACGTTGAAGTATAAGGAGCTTAGACGTGCCCAGGAGATAGTAGGGAAAAAGGGCTGCTTTCTAATAGGGAGGTTAACATTTGAAGAAGGGAGGAACAACTGAACACAGCGTTATAAGCTTGAGGATGGCAGCAGAAGTGGGAGAGAATCAGCAGTACTTGTGCTAGCATAAGCATAATGTGTGGGGAATCATCACTCTGTTTTGTCACCATGCCTTGCTGCATGCCCAGTTCAGCAGGTCTGATTACTAGGAAGTACCAGAGCATCCATGGAGTTCTGAGCCCCCAGCAATGGGGATGGTGCAACTCAAGTGCCAATAGTCTCACAAAGGTTGTCAATAGTCTCACACAGATTGTTCCTGTACCCACAACATAAGGTCCTGGGAAAAATGCTTTTTGGCTCAGACTTTGAGATCTGCATATCTAAGTAAGAGCATTGAAAACAAGCAAGTTTATTGGAAAAGTTGTGAGGAAGCAGAACCTGGAAGTCCTGTGACGTGACAGGTCCTGAAAAAATACACCAAAGCCCTGGGACAAGCATGCAAGCACTACATGTCTGTGTAGGGGAGGTGCCTATCTCCAGGCTTTGTCTGTAGCTCAGGTGTGAAAAAACAGCCTAGATGACTGCTGAGCTGAAGAGTTTCATCTGATGGTCCTAGGGTCCCTTCTCAGAGAGCTGAACCCCAGGGAGATGCTCCAGCCAGGTAAGGGACAGGTCACCCCACTTCCAGCAGGTAACACCATACCTAGAAAGTCATTAGCTGAAATCCTGTCATAATCCCAGATCTTCCTGAAACTCTGATTCATCCATGGAGAAGACAGTCCTTTTTCTTGCAAATTATCTCCTCAGTTGGGAGATAATTGAAGCGAAAGATGAACCTCCAGTTGAAATTGCCTTCCGCAGTCAAGGAGTTAAAAGTAAACATCTGTCTTCTGTTTGTCATGGTCAAGACCTTTTATCCAGCTGCAAGGAAAGCTCAGTTACCCTCTAACCTTGTCAGCCATCCTCAAAGGCAGAGCAGAAGGATGGAAGCAATGAACCCCACGGGGTAGCAGGAAAGGGTCAAATCAGAGAAACAAGTGGACATTATCTCTGGGATTACAGTTGGACATACAGAGGACTGGAGGGGGCATCTCACACCAAGGCAAGGAGGAGTAGAGGTTCAGAGGAGGAAAGTGAGTGTGTGGGCCATGGCAGGGAGCAGGGCAGCCAGGCTCCCACCAGACCTTTTCACAGAGATGTTGCTAGAAGGCTCTCCTGTTACTGGGTTGACATAATCAAGGATCACATCATCTGTGTTCCAGATAATCACATGGAGCTCATAACTGTGGAAATGACAGAGAGGTGAGACACATACCCTTGTCCCTGGTGCCTGGGAGGACAGATCAAGCCCTGAGCACACTGCCAGAGCAGCAGGACTCAAAACTTTCCAGAAGTGTGGTTCCCCCTGCTCCTCCCACCAAGCACAGCCCAGCAGTCTCACTGCCAGGCATAAAACCCTTTCTGGACACTACAACCCTACAAGACAAACACACACAGCCAATACAGGTAGCTTTGCAAACCAAATCCCCGTTGCATGGGAAATCCACCCTGCTCTACTAAGCCACAGGAGCACAGAAAGGCTTAGGCAGGAAGGGATCTCTGCAATCTCTGCAGTCTCTGCTCCAAGCTTTTGCTCTAGCTTCACAGTAGGTTGATTGCTCAGAGCCTTGTCTGCAAGAGTTTTAAGTATCACCAAGCATGGACATTCCACGGACATCTGGGTCAATCCGTCCCTGTTCCAGGATAGCTTCACTGTCACTGAGAAAATGTTTTCTCTATATTCAGTTGGAGATTCCCTTGCTGCAACTAGTGTTCATTATCTCTTGTGCTTTTGGGTGCACGTCTGAGAATAATCTGGACCTTCTATCTCAAAAGAAACATGAGATTCTCAAAACCAGCAGATTTCCTTCTTCAACTGCACTTCTTCAAGGTCTCAAGGACATCTGTCCACTAGCCAGACTAACTATTCAGAGCCTGACCCGGACCCTAACCCCATCTCTTACAACTCCACTAACCCTCACTGAACGCCCATTATCCCACCCCTAACCCTTCCCCTTTGCCACTGTGCCCACCCCTTAATTCCACCCCTTACCATGATGCCAGAACTAGAACTCACAAGTTTTAGGTTAGTAGTCTGAGACGTAACCCACTACACCACCACAGGTGTGCCGGACAGGGTCGGAGGGTCCTCAGAGGCGCGGCAGGGATGGAGCAGCATTCGCTGGTGCCTGGCATCACCCGCACATGTCCTGCTCGCCCCGGGCGCCGCTAATCCCATCACCCATCCCCCAACATGGGGAAATGCCACGGGAAATTGCTCTGAAAGCGCGGGATCGGTGCCGGAATCAGGCAGCGGAAGATATGGCCAAAGCTCAGGGTCTTTCCAGAGCACCCCACCAAAGATGGCAATTGGCCAGAAGTGACTTCTGCCAGTACACAAGATGGAGCATAGGGCAGAAATCATGTGGTACAGGACAAAAAATGGTGGCTGTGGAAGAAGTCACATGATACAGGACAAAAGATGGAATATAAGGGCAGTAGTCATGTGATACAGGAGAAAAGTCATGTGATTCAGGAAAAATATAGCGAGCACTGGAAATGGTCATGTGATGTACGACAAAAGATAGCTACTAAGGATGGAATTCACGTGAAACGGGACATGATGGCGGGTAAGGACGGAAGTCACATGATACCACACCAAAGAGTATGTGTGCAGCATCTTGCGCACATGCTTTTGGTAGGGGCAAATGGTGCCGCGGCAGGTCCTCGCTTCTCAGACAGGAGTTTTTTCCGCTGCCTGAACACGACTCCAGTGCCGATGCTGATCCAGTGCTTTCAATGGGATTTTCCGTGGACTTTCCCGATTTGGGCACACGGGTTTTGGTGTCAACGGCACGGGCGGAGTCAGGCAGCGGCAGGGACAGCTGTGTCTCAGTCGCGCTGTGCCGCTTCTGACTCAAAGCCCCCAGCACCTTCCTGCACTTCTCTGTTCCCGCCCGGCCCGGGGAAATAGAGGAAAACACAAAAGCATCGAGGAAGGACAGTCAGTGGAACTACCTGAGTCACCCCCCTGCCCACAGGGCGGCAGCTGCCTGCATCCGGGAGCAGCCAGCGGGAGGATGCAGCTGCTCTTTGCCAGAAGGTGAGAGGTGCGGGTGCCAGAACGGTAGGCAGGGTTTCCCCGGCAGGGAGAGCTGGTGGGAATTGCCGCTTCCCACAACTCTCAATGAGTGCTGGGTGGAGTCCAGACTCAGCCAGGTGGGAGGTGGGGTGCTGTTCACGTCCCCAGGAGCTGCTGAAATAACAACTTGCAGCAGTCTTGCGTGTCTGTGTGTGAAAATAGCTCTAATGCTGCAGCCGAATAGAATTTATATCAAATTTGTATCAAATGTGGGGTTTATATCTGGGGCAGTCAGTTCCCTGAGTGTAAAAGTCCTTGACATAGTAAACCAGCATAGTTTTTGAGTTCGAAGTGTTGTGTCCTTAAAATTCTTAGTAAAATATTTTATGTTTAATGTTAAGTGGATTTGTTAGAGTAGCAGAAGTGTGGTGGGATAATCAACATTCCTTGTGTCAGAATTCATTTGTCTTCCTTATTTTCCTTTTTTTTCTTTCTAGATTGTAGATAAACGGGGAAAATATTTGGCATAAAGAAGTGAAATGCATCAGGAAAGCTCCATGTTCCCAAGGATTCCCTTGCTTTAGGGATGTGCAGCTACTGAATTGCACCAATAATTCCAGCTCCCACAGAAACCTTCCAAAGCTGGAAGAGACAGGGAAGAAAATTCCAAGAGTGGTGGGAAGTGCTTTTTCCCAGGTCTGGATAGCACTGAGGTTGGAATGACTTAAAAATATTCCTTGCCCCTCTCCTTTGCCAGCCCAGGACTAAGTTGGTGTTCTATGAGTGGCTGCAGTTCCCTGGATGTGGAGGAAGGAGGTCTCTGCTGGAGAGTGAGAGAAAGGTCCCTGCTGGTTGCTGTGACCTCGGTGGGCAGAGCGCTCTGATCTTGGCAAAATGTGTTTGTGAGAATTGAATCAATCCTGCCTCCTTTTGAATGAGTTGTTTTAATGAGTCATCAGCAGGGACCACTTTTAGCCAGCTTTAGGTAAGTTTCTTTGTCACAGGTTTCTTTTTTTTTTGATCCTGAAATCACCAAAACCTAAAGTTTGCTGAATTAACCCTGAAGTGCTTCAATGAACCAATCTTGTGGAAACTGGGGATTGGATATCTGGGATCTTATGGCCATTCAAGGCTGTGTTGGATTTACCCCCGATTTTGGTGCCAAGGGAAACTCCAAGGTGAGAATAATCAAAATGTGAACCAGTTCTTGTGAAACTCAGCTTTCCAAAGCTTTATTCAGGATTAAAAAAAGATGGGAATGCCCTTGGCAGAAAAGCACCTGTGAAGCAAAGCCAAAAATCTGCCTTATTATTATTCCTGCCCCACAACATACTTGTCTGTGAACAAGTGTGCGAAGTTCACAATATGCTCAATTAATTAAGGTGATGAGTACTAGCTGATGTACAAAGGAACATTCACTTAAAGGCTATGCTAGGGCCTTGAAAAAGTCCAGTGTGACAGGGTGTTGGCTGCTTTTATAGAAAAGTAGGTATATTTATGGTACTGTTAAGGAGTATGGTGCTTAATGATTCAGAGTACTGTTCCTGTGCATCCTCAGAGAAAGCATTCCACTCCCTCCTCTAAGTGTGTATCAGCTGCAATTGCTGAAGGACTACTTAGTAGATCACAGAGAAACTCAGGGAAGTAAGCAGCTACCCTCTACTTTAAAAATGTCACCAGGCACCTCTGTTTGCTGAAGTGCCTGAAATTTCACTTGCAAAATAAAGTAGTACAAAAGCGGGGAAATATTATTCTCTGTTTGTGATTCTGCTAAGATACCACATTGCTGGGCTGTTTGGAAAGGGATACTGTTTCTCAATCATCTGTAATTTACTAGTGCTTTTCCTTAAATTCTCTGTAGATACAGTAGATAGAGTAGTAGACTGTTTCTGTCAGTTGCTGCAGCAAGAAACTGAGTGCATCAATTTTCTAGCATCAGTGTTCTTCAGCTGGCAGCTAGGGAAAATACCATCTTCTTTGGCACTTACCTTGTTATTGCTTCCAAAGTATTCTGAGACTTAGTGATTAGAGGTCATAGGGTTAAAAATAAAGTTACTTATTTTTTTAAGTTAATCTGAACTTCCAAATTCAAAGTAGTTGTAAACATTTGTGTATTTTCCCAAATGAATAGATTTCACCTGAGGGTAACTTACAAACTGTTTTGATTACGCTGTAGCCCTACACGTATGATTAATCCCTGATTACAGGATATTATGTCTACTCAGTGTTTTGCTGAATGATGAATTTTAAAAAATAAGTATCATTCACCATTTTACTAGTAAAATTTTCAAGAGTCAGAGCAACTTACAAAAATTTCTTACAGATGTCTACAAATTTAGAAATTATGTAACCAAATTATTGTAGCCTGTTTTCCTAGGGTGACATTATGATGCTTGTATCCCCATTCATGAGTTCTGTTTATGTTGGATATTATGTTCCGTGCCTTCAAGACTGGCTCTGAAGATTGAATGTTTTGTTTTGGTTTTGCTATCAGCTGCTCCCCCATGGCTGGCGGGACACACAGACGGGGCAGTGCATGGTGCTGCTTTTGCTCTTTGCTTTTGCTCTTCCTTCTGCTTTGCTTCTGCTTTGCTCTTACTTTTTGCTTCTGCTCATCAGTTAGTTTAGCTAAGCAGTCTGAATTTTTCCTGGACTGTTTTTTCCATTCCCTTTTTTGAACCAACTTGAACCTGCTCAGGACTGGGACCTGGGAAACACTGAGAGTTTGCACCTTGTGGCTGCAGCAGCTGCCCCAGCACAGGACGGACTGATAACAGAGCAACCACCCCCAAGAGAGACTTTCTGAAGTTGTCATCTTTTTCAGAGCGGTGAAAGAGTGGTGTCATCTGGTATTGTTCATTTTGTGTGCTGGTGGGTGTTTTTCCTGTTAAATAAACAGGTTCTTTCCACTTCTCTCTGAGGAATCCTTCCCGACCCGGTTGTGGGGAGGGGCCATGTGGGTTTGCTTTCTGGAGGGGCCTCCTTTTGGAGGTTTTCTCCCAAATTTGCCCTAAACCAGGACACCTGTATTGAATTTTATTGCTCTGTATCATAATAGTCTCAGGGTTCTTCCTCCCAGGGCAACTATGACACGCTTCTTCAAATGTTTGTCTAAAAGCCATTTACAGTTTTTCATCTATAAGAGGTTTTCTGTTTAGTCATTATTAGAATTAGGCCATTCACAGCCATGTTTGGGTCTGTGTGCCGCCTTGCATCTGTCATAAATGTAATTGGAAGGGTAGGTATAAAACTAGTCACAAAATCACACAGATAGTGATACATACTGCAGTTTTCAAATCAAGAAAATATTTAATGTATTAAACAAGAATGATTCAAAATTGTAGATGAGCTTCAATCACTTTAATTATGATTTAATTGGAAAAGGGCTTTACCATCTGTACAAAAGCTTCAGCAACCATTATGTGTGTAAAACAAACAAAAAAGACTGATGAAGGTAAAAGGAGTTTATGAGGAAGCCTGACCTGTGCTTCCCTATCCTGCTTGACTTTGTTTATGTAAGTCTTTGTGCAGTCTTTGTGCTGTCATCAGAATTTAAGTTTCCAAACTAGAACAAGTTGTTATAGCTCATTATGATGTACAAGTATATATCTTTCCTGCTCTCTCAGAATTTGAATGTCTGCTGCATAAATCAACTTGCCTGCACTTCAAGAATCGACAGGGTGTAAAAGGTAGTATAGGATTACTGATTTAGTTAAGAATCAGTCATCCTCCAGCCACTGGCTGCTGGCTGGAGGTGCTTTGCTTCATATTGCCTGCACCAAGCTAAAGACAGGTTTGTCACAAAACTGTTAGGTGCCAGATCATTAAACCTTATTATACTGAGGCAAAAAGATTTTTGGGATGATAAAAATAAGTATGAGGTAGGTGTATGTTATTAGAGCCATTTAATAAAAAGATAAAAAAATGAAGAGAATATTTCAATAAATTCTGTCTGATGTAATTACTGCAACATAAAGAAAGAAAGTACTTTGTCTCAAGGTATGTACTAAGTTCAGACCAATGAATGCCTCAGTGAATTAACTGAAGGTTGAATGAAAACCTAGTATGTAAGGAGTTGGGGGGGATGAAAGAAATATAGTTCTCATTTTCTGTGAAATTGAAATGCTGAGGAAATTTCATTTTTCAAACTTCATGACTTAGTGCCTCTAGAAGGAGCTGTGCTATCCTTACTGTCATAGACGTTCTTCAAATTCGTGTTCTCATCAGTCAGAGCATGAGTGGTTTTTTTCTGACCTATCCTACCAAGCCACTGAAGCACAGCTTAGATATTAGCCATCGCGTTCCTCTTTCATTAAGGACAGTTCAAGTTCATACATGCTCTCACGCTATTATAAAAATGAATATGTACATGATTCCATGTCACTGGATCTAGGAGGCATAAGAGCAGTCATTAGTTCAATGAAAATGCTCACCCTTTGACAAGTTCCTGCCACCAAAATGAAGGGAAACATGGTTTAATATTTTTTATTTTTCTTCTTGCTTGGGTCCTTTGTAATGACTTCTGTGAAGGCTAATTTCTGCATGGAGAAATACTCTAATACTCTGACTTAGGAGAAGTAAGTCTCTTGCTTTTGGACTAGACCACTTTTTCTGGACTGTGAATGTCTTTCTGCGGAAGCTGCCCACAGCTCCCACTAACCTTTGTGCAAGGACAAGATCATTACCAGCCTTTCCCCACTTCCACTTTACAAGCTGACTACAATCTCTGTGTTCAGTATATGTGGCTTGCTCTCTGAGCAGCTTTGCATTTGCCAAGTAGTATCTCTGTCCTCAGTTATGGTTAGGCAAACTGTGATTGACAGAACAAAGGAAGAGTGTGTCTAACCCCTCTCTGAGGAACAGCTATCCTGCTAATACAGAGCTAAGATGGTAGTTAAGCATGGCCTCATTAAAATGTTGACATCACCTCTCTGCTGTGAGACAGTAAGCAGAGCAGTAAGCATGCATTTCATATGTTAAACCATCAAGTTTCCATGAATTCGCTTCCCTGTGAAATACTTCTTTAGAGCATGTGTGTCTCTGCTTCTTCTGCTGCTTTTAATCTCACTGACATGTGTGATAAGAACAGACATAATGAAAATTATGACATGTCACTAGAGTGTTTCCTGGACTTATGGCCAAGAAACTGCCAAACAGTGAGCAATGGCTAGATTTATTGTGGTTTGTTTTTTTTTACATAAGCTCCACATAATTTTCAGGAATGTGCTGTAGCAGCCTTTGGCTTTAGACATTGCATATATTCAAATCTATTCAAGAATTTGAAAAATATTCAGCCTCATTCTAGTTTGAATTATGACATTACCAGTGTATTTAAGCAAGAATGACAAGCTACCTCAAGGGAAGTCCAGGGCTGTAACATCACGAATGCTGGAATTTCAGCCACTCTGCAGGAAGCTTGTACAGCAAATACCATGCTTGGTGTGGTAAGAAGGATCTAGGTGCTGGCCTCAGCCTCCTGTGCTGGGAAAAGTCTGCACCAACTCCAGAGAAGACAATATAGTTTGGCAGAGACAAGCCATGTGCTTGGAATGACCTTCAAGGTGTCAAGGGCTGCTCCTAGAAAAAAGGCCAAAAGGCAGACTTGTAACTCAGTTTATGTCCACTCAGCTTATGGATGCCTGTACTTCAGGCAAAAGGTTTTGTACCTGTCATGGTTTAAGCCCCAGAAAACAGTCAAGCACTATGTACCCACTCACTCACTCCCCCACAAGCAAGATCAGGGAGAGAATCAAATTGGAAAAGTAAAAGTCAGAAAACTTGTGAGTTGAGATAATGACAATTTATTAGAGAAAGCAAAAGCAAAGAAAAACAAGAAATTAATTTTTTCTGATGGGCAGGCAGGTGTTCAGCCATCTCTAGGAGAGCAAACACCATCACTCCAAATGTCTGCCTGGTTTCCTCCTTCTTGCTTCTTCCTTCTCCACTCTATACTAAGTATGATGCCATATGGCCTAGAATATCCGTTTGGTCAGTTGGAGTCACTTTTCCTGGCTGTGTCTCCTCCCAGATTCCAATGCACCCCCAGCTTTATTGTCAGTGAGGCAGTATGAAAAGAAGAAAAGGCCTTGGCTGTGTGTAAGCCCTGCTCAGCAATAACAAAAACATCTTTTTTACCATTGCTATGTTCATCAAAATCCAAAACACAGCCCCATACCAGCTACTGTGAAGAAAACTTTCCTCCAATTGAACCCAGCGCATAACCCAAACCTTGATTTTCTTAGTTTCTCACTGCACTTATAAAAACCCAATCTATCATGCATGCTTTTTCATCAGTACTATTTCTTTCCCTGGATTTCTATGTAAATAAACAATTAGTCATGCTTGACAGGTGAGACATTAAATAAAAAGGTAAGCCAATCCAAATGAAGTGTTTATGGAAAATACTGATGTGTCACTATCTATATACACTCCTCTCCCATGAGGAATGCTGCCTGAGTCAAGGTAACTACTGCACCATAAAAAACCAAGCACTGTAGTGATGAAGAAATCTTCAAGCAATGTTCCTGAGGCTCTGTCTGATTATACTAACTGGAACTACAGAATGAATGAAAATGCAATGTGGTTATTATCTGCCTGGCAGCAATGGCAGAAAGCAGTGGAGATGATATCACAGCCGGGTTGCTGCTGTTGAAGTGCTAAACTTGTGCAAAAGAAAATTTGCTGATGAGCAACTAATTACAGGTAATTACAGGCAACTAAGTTTATCTGGTTGTATGTCCATTTACCATATTTGAAAAACAGGTATTAGAACAAACTTCCTTGGGACTCCAATGCAGTTGGATTTCTAGACATGGAAAATGCTCAATATTAATAGTGCTGGCATTGCAAATAATAATGGCATGGGACACGGTGTGCTGAGACCTCTACCCGACAGACTCCCTGCATTCAAGTAAGGTGACAACTCTTCATTTTACGTAGATCAATTTTTCAAAACTATTCCTTGAAGTTACACTTTTTCTAGGGATCAGTTAAATGATGATTCTTAATGTGTTAGGTTATCTCAAATCTAGAGGTGATTAGGACACAGCTAGCAGGAACAATTGCCTGTACTTGCTAGATTTGGTTCCAAACAGATAATTGAAATTTCATTTGTGTTCTATTCTAAGACAGCTGTGCCAACTGGGAGTGCAATGAAAGTGATCGAGTATGTCTGTGACAACACTTCTGGAACTAAGAGAACACCTGGTACCTCTGAAGTTTTGTGTGTGGGTGAGACTCAGTGTATATTGTCTGGGAAGAAGAGCTGGGTGCACAGGCTGAGCAGGTATCTCTGGCATGCTCCAGTTATGTGTCTAACTTTGACAATCAGGACAGGAGGGACTACCAGGCTCAGGATGAATATGTGAAGACTGAAAACAATTCCCAGTGCAGGAGGAAAGATTCTACTCTTTCTTACTGGTTTAGTTAACAATGCATCATTCCAACATGGAAAAACTTTTAAGAAAAAAGTTTATGAGAAGGAGTTTGAAAGTAGTTTCTGCAATGATGCAGTTCCTCAAATCACAGGGAAAAGGAGTGACTTGGGTTATCCTAATTAGGCCAAGATTATTTTTCCTTCTATGAAAAGTCTTTTTTCACTCAGACGTGAGAATGGACAAGACTGAATAGCCAACAAGTGGACAACTGCCTCCCATGACACCAAGTAACTGAAACTTATATTATAAAAATTATAAATACTAGAGTCCCAGGATCTATCATGGATCCCTGCCATCATCTCCTTTGCCTCTTTGGCTTCCACAGCATGATGACAATATCTGTAGAGAGAACTGGGTAATGTGAATTCTATTGATGCCTCAGGTTTTAGCTTTTATATGTGGAGAGTCTGGTTCAAGCATGGTTAAAAGAAAGAGGCCATGAAGGTAAACAGCTGATGGAAAAGTAAAAGGCTGCTGTAAGTAGCTAATTCTCACAGCCTGTTTCTGTAAACAACAAGAGTTCTCAGGCATGTATGTAAACAGCAGAAGTTCTCAGGTT